>CM049812.1:18047773-18357878 GCA_027422405.1 Ptychobarbus kaznakovi | reverse complement strand
TCCATCAAGGTGGATAAAGAAAAGTCTGGCTTAGGAACATTGCAGAGAAAAGTTGCAGCAACTCAGCTTGTCAATTTGCCTGATGCTGATTTTAGAATATAAGGCATGGCACCTGTTTCAACAGCCAGGCAGCTTGTACAAAGTCAGCTGGTCAAGTTACTAAACTTTCGGCTGGTTGAAGTTTTGGAAGGAGGAAAGACAGGATCAATTCATCAACATGTTTGAGGAACACAAGCCTTAAAATTTTTACTCAGCTCTTCAGGCTGCTTATGTACTCCATGCACAAGTAACAGTACATGCTTATTCAGCCTGGTAAAGTCATCGTGACTAGACATGGCTAAATGATGTAAGTGGAATGGCTTGAGCCTGCAGTGAAAGTCAATGTTAATTCAAGCCAGGCTTTTTCAAGAGAGCACAGCTTTCATTAGCTGCGTTGATGGAATATCCCCATTACTGTTACTCTTCATAATTTATTTGTGTATTTATAGATGCTTTACACACCGTGTTCATTCCTAAAAACAGCTGAACTTCACCTTCTTATCCTACCTTTTGCATTTTTGTTTTTTCTGTATTTCCCCAGATGGAAGCTGCACAAAGGACTGTGTTGAAGGAAATGGACTTGTCCAGTATCTGTGTATTTTTAGTATGCTGATTGAGTTACCACATCAAAATCTGGGATGCATTCTATATTGTTGAAAATTAAACTTGTGTCTGTAGATTGCCAAGCAATTCAGTAAGCACATGAATGCTCCTTGAAGATGCACAAACCTCTTAGTATAGGTGCACCAATCTCAGCCAAAAATGTTAACTTTGCACATATCATATTACCAGATGTAATATCATGACATGATATTTGGGTAGTGTATTCATACTCCTTTAAGAGAGACTCCCCTTGATTGCGGTGACCCTGTGACTTTTCCTCTTGTGTAAAACTCAAGGCTAAACTTTTGACTTGTATACAACAAATGTTAGGAACAGATTTCTAAGTAATTTGATGCATTCTCAAGCTTCCAGGCATTGAATCATGTCAGTTTTGTTGACCTCATGACATTCCCTATTGCACAACCCTCAGACCAGAATGTAGAGTTTGATATTGTCTGTTGCAAATGTGCCGTGAAATCTGGTAAGCAAATTCATGAAGATGACTTAGGTGACCTCGTGATGTTTCCTCTATCACCACATTTAGGCCGAAATGTAAAAGCTGATTCTTCATTACTTGCATTTCCCCACATTTGCTTATTCTGCAGTGCAGCAGCAGAGGGTCTGTGCCTTTTTTTTGTCCAGAGGGGTATTATAGGATATAGGGGTATGGGGTATGCTGATTATAACTGTTGTGTAACTTTATATTACTGCACCATAGAAGATAAACATCATCATAAATTATTTCTTAAAGATGGTTATTTTGTTTATAATACTTCTGTCACTGTCAATTTTGTCCTTACAGAGTTTCGGCGGGTCCTTAAAAAGTTAAACCAGTTATATCGAATTTAAGGCCATAAAAATGTCTTAAATGGTATATCCTAATTACGATTTTTTTTTTCATGATTTTATGATAGCTTCATGTGTGACGACTTAACTTCAAAAGGCTGTGATTTAATTGAATAAATGAGCCCTGCATGTTTTAAAGTCAGATGCTGTGCTGCTTTGTGTACTGCCGTTACCAGGGAACCCTGATTGCAGAAAGTGAATTGGCATTGTTGTTCAGACAAAATAAAAAAATTTACACGCATTTGTAAATGTGAACTGGTAGATCAACATAAGCTCATGCTAATGCTTTATAAAATTCTAAACAATTAATTGATATAAATAAATAATAAAAATAAATCAATAAAGTGATATTTTTATGTTATTATATTAATATAAATTATAGATAATTGTTTAAATTAATGATACTTTTGCCTCGTCTCTTTTCTTAAAGTTGTTGAAATGTGAAGGTTATCATTTTATAAAACTGTTTTTGTGAAAATCTTGTCTCTGAACTGTAAATCATGCTTTCACAGTAAAACATGCTTTTTTCCCGTTCACTCATGGTATTCATTTTATTTGTGCAGGTCTTAAAAAGCTCTTTAAAAGTCTTACATTTGGTTTTAAAAATCATGCAGACTGTACATTACACTTACATTAAGTACTTGTATAATGGATTAGATAGTATGTAACAGAAAAACTGTGTTATAATTTTACTTTGTTGCATGTTTATTAGTTGACAAATAACTTGATTCCCTGTTCTGCTGGTGCTTTTCAAGTGAAATTAAGCACATTGTCCAGTGTTAATAAATACAGCCTTATGGCTTGTTTTACCGATATGCATACTCATAATGGGTGTATTTTCACTGAAATTGTTGTGAACGGCAAGAAATAAAGTATTTCCAAAGATAAGCATTTTATGTTTTCAATTAATTCCCAGCGATATCCTCCAGCGTGATTGCACAGACACTATTTGAACTGAACTGAAATGAGCTGATGATGACATCAATGATGAACTGCCTTTAACTGAAAATTGAGTGTTTACTGTTGTCCTTTTGCATTTTGACACTATTTCCCTATTTAATACTGTAAAGCTACTTTGACACAATATGAATTTTAAAAGCACCATATAAATAAGGGTGACTTAACTTTTCCATACATTGTTGTTTAAAAATAAAAAGGGATTTCATGGTGGATACAAGGTAATAGCTGGAGGGAAAAGGAAAGAGATATAAATTAAACATTTATATGTGGAATCTTGTTTCATTTGACATCACACAGCATTATTAACTCAAACTTTATGACATGTCTTTTTACTTATCTTCAAACAACCTGATCTTGCTTGTAATTAAACTTGAGATATAGAAGTAATGGTATAGTAAGGTATATATACATGTTAATGCATGCAAAACTTTTTATTAGTATTTGTACATCTGATGCACGTATTTTAACATTTTTAGGGGAACAAGTTGGTCTGGTGGGGAGTGGCTAAAATGGGAGAGTTTTTGTCTGTGTGAGTGTATTTGTATTTTGTCTGTTTTGCTTTATGTACAAGTTTCTGCATATTTGTTAAGGTCCCCCATGAAAACTAGATGGTTCACCTTAAGGGGTTTATCCTTTATGAACTAACAGAAATAGTGAGCAAAATTAATCATCTTTTTAAATTAAAATAAAAGTGCATTACTACAGGTGTGGGGGAAGACCTTAAGTACTTGGGTTGAAGCTGAAAACATAGATCTTGCATGCCATCATGAAAATAATGTCAATTTTACCTTGAGTAATTTTTGACAAAGGGTTCTGTGAAGGTATCCCTGGGCAAAGTCATGTCCATTAAAACATTGTCGTAGGACTAAATCAAATACATTGGCTAATAAAACAGATTCTGTCATTGTAAAAACTCTGAAGGTGACTCATTTTGGTCACTATTCCATATAAAAAGGAAAAACACACAATAAACAAACAAACAAACAAAAGACTTAATGTATAACCGGGCCTGTAACAGCTGGTGTAAATGAAATGAGAAAATTAAACTTTTTCATAGAGCTAAACCAAATACATCGTTGGAAAGGTCTCAACCTGGAGAGCAATATATGTCAGTATGAGATTCTACATGGCTCCTGCATGCTAAATACTGACCTTTGAACCTCAAACTTGGACCATGTTTGAAGGGTTATAATCCAGCAACAAGAAGGTCTACAGACATGGGACCAACTGTTCTAGAGACCTCTGGACCCCAGCTATCATGTGAGCATAGTCACTATTGGGTACCAACTGGGGACGCTGTAAAAAGTAGCCCAAAAGCAATTTTCTCCCATTTAACAATTATACTTTTAAAATCTGATAACACCATTGTCTTTCCCCAGCCCCTCAAACCCCCTAGGAGTAAATGCAGTTTACTGCCATCTTCTAATTACGGGGAATATACCAATGTATTTAAAAACTACAATTCCCAGTAGAGACGCGCCATTGAACTTCTTACTAAACGTACAAGTCAGGGTCCATATTTGAAGTTCTTTCAGGTTCCAGAGTAGGGTTAGGTTTAGGGTTATAAAAATGTATCTGTACTATATATGTCAACTATCTCCTACAGCTGAAACATACATTATACTGCATTTAGATGATCAAGATGAAAAAAAATCGTGAGTATGTCAGTTCATCGGGGACATTTAACCGTTATAGTAGTTTAACTATTTTTAACTATTTATAGTAGTTCTCCGCGGCCCAGGATAAATGACTGCCCACTGCTCCGGGTGTGTGTTCACGGTGTGTGTGTGTTCACTGCTGTGTGTGTGCACTTTGGATGGGTTAAATGCAGAGCACGAACTCTGAGTATGGGTCACCATACTTGGCTATATGTCACGTCACTTTCACTTTCAACCAAGTCAGGGCCGTCTCCAATGTATTTATAAACTACAATTCCCAATAGTGACACGCGATAGAACTTCTTACGAAACTTACAAATCAGCCACCATATTTGTAGTTCTTCCGGTTTCCAGAGTAGTTTACTAAATATATCAACAGTCTCCTACAGCCGAAACATATTAAGATGATGGTCAGGATATTATGAAAAAATCTTCAGGATATCAGTTCATCTGGGGTAGTCACTGCAGAAATTATTTCGAGTTATGCAATCTTTTTTTTTTGTAATCATGGCCTGAATATGTTTGTTCAGCCCCCTCAGGAATGTAATAAACTGCCTCTCAAAAATAAATATTATTATTATCTGCTCATAAATATGCAAGTATTAGGAGCAATAAGTAGGCCAAACAATACCCCAATAATGAAGACTTCCAAAATGTGTGTAGCCTACTCCCCAGACCTTCACAATAAATCAACAGTTGTGTTTTAGTGACAAAAACTGTTCAATCAATTCTAGTAGGTATGACCATGGTTATCCAGATAAGTATCTTTATAATTAATTTATATGCTACCCTAAATTGTCATTTAAAAATAACCCACTTAAAACAACTCATCAATGTGATGTAAAGTTAAACAAATTCCTCACATAAATATGCTCAGTGTAGGTTTTCTTTTGCTTATTTTTCTCAACTTTGTCAATGTCATTTTTATTCTTTCAGTTAATATGTAAGGAAAAGTGATTATCTTTTGCAAGCGTTTATCATAGTGAATTTGTGGTCTTTCTCAGAAATACAAGTGAACAAACACCAAATGCTTATTTATTGCATGCAGGCTTAAAGAGCGATCAAACTAATTTGACAAGGTGCATAAATTGAAACTATTCAGTCTTTGGCAATTAGAACACATGGAGACATCATTATTTGAGAAGTAGAAGAGAAATGCATGATATGATAAGGAATATCCCCCCATGGAGTCTAGACACTGGCGTTGGTGAAGGAGTGAATAGCAATGCTGAGATCTGGATGAATGTGGAGCTCAGCTTCTGATGAGCACAGTGGAAGGACTCCTGCGAGCTGAATAGGATGAGGACTGGAGGTGAATAGGGTGGAAGATCTGAAGATTTTTGTCACATCGATTTGCCTGAAATGACAACTGTCAGCAGCAGAGAGAGGAACAGCTTTACATGTTTTTTGCATGTCTTAACAGTGGTCTGTGAGGTTAACTTGAAAAGCACAAACAGAACATGAAATCAAGTTATATGTCAACTGTAATAAAATAACATATAGTGCAATGTATAATCATGAAATATAAAACATGTTTCGAATAACATCTGAAAAGGAAATTGAGTTGGATTAAGTAAATTTCCATTTAATCCTACTTGAGACTAAACTCCATGTGTCACATTTATTGGGGATTTTCACCTTTTTACCACTACAGAAAGATGAGACATGATTTCAAAAGCAGCTCAAAAACAATGAAATAAACAGGCAGAAACCAAAATGTAGTTCAAATTTTACATTTTATTTCTTCTCATTAATTTGAAGAGAATCCTTTGGCTGCCAGGAATGGGCCCACTCCTTGCCACTAAAAACAGAAGGGATTTTTTTTTTTTTTAATGGGTCTTTCCAATAAACAAACATTTTAACAAGTGTGAAGCACACATCATTACAGAACATGTATTTTATAAGCATAACAGTTTCATTTTCCATTTATGAAGGACCACCACCATTTGCGAACCAAAACAGATTAAGAAATTACTGTAGCAAAAAACAAACAAACAAATAAAAAAGATTAGCAAAGATAAAGTAAATTAATAATGCCTACATTAATTGATAAAGCAGAAAAACAGAAGAATACATACCATATTGGACAGGGCTCCCAGTCAACCAATATTTCTAATTTGCCCTATCAAGAAAATCATTTTTGTTTAAAAAGAATAGATTAAAACACACACACACACACTCCATTCTTAGCATAAGGCTATTATGTTTGGTTACAGACATTGAGTTTCACTGAGACAATATACAGTGGGTCATTGTTGGTATTTACAGCATGTGATTATGATTTTTTTCAGTACAAGCTACTTCCTAATCTGTAATTCAAAGACTAAACACATAAAAAAGTATCTACCTAACAGTTATGGTATGTATTGTATGTATTGCCAACACACAAGCAAGTTTCCAAATCATATATCACACTTAGCATACTGTCTACACTATGCATTTCTTTGATGACTTTCTAACCTTTCTCACTCTTTCTCTCACTACACTCCTGATGGGCAAAGCCTCTAGGCGAGTGTGGTAGGAGCAATCTGTGAACATCAAAAACATGTTTCACATATTTCTTAGAGTAGGACCAAAATACACACAACTCTGAAGACTTCAGTAGTGACCAGACCTGCAGGATGACAAGTGATGTTTATCACTACTTACAAGTTGAACCAGGTTTAACTTGTACCATGGAACCGAACTTGAGAACAGAGGCGGACAGTAGTGAAGTATTTTTACTCTGCTGTAAAAGTTTTTTTCAAGTGACTGTAGTAGTACTTTATCAGAGTGTTTGTCTTTAGAAAACTTTACTTCACAACATTCCAAAGCATAATATTGTACTTTTTACTGCACTACGTTCCATATTAAATATCATTTAATACTTAATTACATTAGAAATGTATTACTTTCTTACTTTTACTCAAGTAAAAGTAATTCAAATATTTACTTGAGTACAAGAAAGTACTACATGTTTAATGTTCTTAAGTATTAAACAAACTTTAATTCCTGAAATGTAGTGCAGTAAAAAGTATGACATTATGCTCTGGAATGTAGTGTAGTAAAGTTTTGCAAAGAAAAACACTCTGATAAACTACAGATACTTTTTAAATTTACTTGAGTGAAGTAAAAATACTGCACTACTGTCCACCTCTGATTGAGAATACTACACTGCTGCTTTCTCTACTGCTTGGCAATTCATTTAGGTCAAATTTGACACATTAAGCCAGCTGGATTTTATATACGTTGTCTGTTAGGACTAATTATCTGTAGTAGACACAAAAAATAAACAATGGAACTATAGGAAATAACCAGGAGTAAACATAGCAATGTCAACACACTGATAGAAGCATCGGTCATTGCATTTACATGCACTTACTCTTTTGTGGCTTTTTCCTCAGAGGCATATGCCTTGGTCCCTCTGTGGGATACAAGATTACAGCTGTGTCATATATACACAGGAAAAAAAAAAACATTACAAAAGGGACAAAATGCACTTTGTAATGTCTTTTCAACACATGGGAAATACAGTCACAGACAAAAATAAAAATACTGGCATCCCTGCATTTCTTTCAGATAATAAATGCACTACTTCTCCCTGAAAACTGTTTGCATTGGAACAACACAAAAATGCTGAGAAAAAAGCCAATCTGAGACATTCTACACAGATCTCCCCAAAATGTGACTGGACAAAATTATTAACCGCTTTTCAGAATCTTCAGAAATAATTGTATTTCAAGCATGTATGATCCTTAATTTGTAATTAAACTATCTGTAGCAATGCATAGGAAACTGGCAATATCACATTTGCAACCAGTTAAAATGTGTAAAAAATTGACAATATTTGTGTTGTGTGTCTATGTGTACCACACGGAGTATGGAGAAAGAAAGAAGAGTGAAATATTGTTCTGAGGATTTGAGAACAAAATGGAATGTAGAAAAGCATGAACAGTCTCAAGGATACAAGTACATCTCCAGACATCTTAATGTTCCTGTTTCCACTGTGCACAACAGTGTCAAGAAGTTTACAGCCCATGGCACTGTAGCTAATATCCCTGGATGTGGACGAATTAGAAAAATTGATGAAAGACTGCAACGAAGGATTGATCAAAGAGTGGATAAAGAACCTCGGTCAACTCCCAAACAAATTGAAGCTGACCTGCAGGCACAGGATACAACAGTCCAGCTCCCACTATCCATCACTATCTGAATGAAAAGGGACGCTATGGTAGGAGACCCAGAAGGACCCCACTGCTGAAACAGAGAACAAAAATCAAGATTGGAGTTTGCCAAAATGTACCTGAGGAAGTCAAAGTCCTTCTGAGAGAATGTCCTGTGGACAAATAAGACTAAAACAGAGTTTTTTTTTAAGTAAAGCACATCATTGTGTCTTCAGAAAATGAAATGAGGCCTTCAAAAGAACAGCACACTGTCCCTCAGTCAAACATGGTGGAGGCTCACTGATATTTTGGGGTTGCTTTGCTGCCTCAGGCACTGGATGTCTGTGACTGTGTGCATGGCATTATGAAATCTGAAAACTACCAAAGAATTCTGGGGCGCAATGTAGGGCGTATGGGTCTCCGTCAGAGGTCATGGGCCTTAAAGCAGGACAATGACTCAGAGCATGTTTCAAAAAGCACCAAAAAATGGTTTAAGACAAAGCACTGGAAGGTTTAAGTGGCCAGAAATGAGTCCAGATCAAAATCCCATAGAGCACCTGTCTAGAGATCTCAAGTAGAAACCCTTAAAATCTGAAAGACCTGGAGCAGTTGGCAAAAGGAGAGTGGTCCAAAATTCCAGGAGAGAGCTGTAAGAAACCCACTGATGGTTACAGAAAGCAATTGATTTCAGTTATTGTTTCCAAAGGATGTGCTACCAAATATTAAGTTGAGGGCGTCAATTTTGTCAATTTTTGGAGATTTGTGTAGAATGTCTCAGATTTGGATTTTTTACAGTTTTTTTTTTTTTGTTCCAATGCAAACAATTTATAACTGCAAAGTTTCTGGGAGAAGTAGTGCATTTATTAACTGACAGAAATGCAGGGGTGTCAATATTTTTGTCCACGCCTGTATGTGTCCCAGGTGTGTCTAGATATGAGAACATATGAACAAAATATGAGAAAAGGCCATCCTCTCTCTTATAGTAAATATGTGTGCAAACACCCTGTTTATATTTGGCTCCACACTTTACATTACATGCAGGCTCATTAGAATAGTAAACATAGTAGGCTTCTACAAGGCTCCATCTAAAACGGCTTGTTTCTGACAAACAAGTTTAAGATAAACAAGGATTTTTCGTAACTGTGGATCATGCAAAATTACTCTAGTGGAGTATCAGAATAAAAATATAGAACTGGAAATGAACATAATAGGTCTCCTTTAAATTCAATTTAATTAATTAAATTCCTTAAGAGAATCTGCTTGACTAATGAGCTATAGTAATACATAGTTACCAGAACCACCAATAATTACCTTACAAACATTATTTACATACCTGACTTTTTCTTTTTGTTAGTGAGATCAACTGTGCCCATGGCTGACCCTGTGAAGACAGCAGTGGGTTTGGAGAAAGAAAATTACTTATATACCAAATAAAGCTTAAACATATTTAAAATACATCAAGATCACAACATCACACAAGTGCAGCAATACATGTACTAATAGGTGAAAAGTACATGCATTTTTATTGCGACTGAATTAAGGTTGATTCATTAACGCCACGTGTTTTTGTTTTGCTTATGCCCATACGGTTTGTGATAATCACAATTTGTTTTAACAAGATCCTTTGCTGACTTGTTCAGGGAACGCAAGGGGTGGGTAAATGGTGGTGTGGCATAGCCAGATACAAGTATTAAAATTATCCTAATATTGTTAAATCTGAAATGTAGCCTGGTCGAAGGTCTGTAATAAGCAGTGGCCTTTACCACCAAATTAACATTGGCAGCTACCATCGGGAGTGTGTGCCTGTAGAATATAAGTGAGTCCATACAAGTTGCACACACTGCCGAGGGACCGACGTATGCTTTGATATGGTTAGTGCACCAGCAGTAGTCAGACAGAGCGCGTTCATGTGTTTTGGGGGACTTGTTACTTTGGTGAGAGCCCTGATAGGAGAGGTAGGATTTTTTTTTCAGTTGGATACTTTCAAAATCTAGCTACTCTGGCTGGTTTCTCTAACATTGCCTATCCAAGCTTTAACAGTGTAACAATGCCCCTGACATATAAAAGTGTACGGAAAAAAAACAACCTAGGAATAGTAGTTGCAGCACTCGATTAGTAGTATTTTTTTTTTCCATTTATGATAGACTCACAAAATTCATTCCAACACCCATGACATGTTTGAGTTATTTTCCCCTACTTGGCATTATGCGTCCTGCAGTGTGACTATTTCACATGCACACATTGCAATGCCGATGCTGAAAAGATATATCATGCAGCCCTTACCTGCATAAGGCTCTATGGGGAAAAAACACTAAAAGTCGAGTAATGTTAAGGTAACCCATGGTTCAAATACTTCAAGCCTTTACAAATTTAAACTGTAACTTTTTAAATCTGTCCTAATTACCTTGTCCCTCCATAGTGCTCATCTGCTCCGCCTGCCCCTCCATAATGGTCGCCCGCTCCGCCTGCCCCTCCGTGATGCTCATCTGCTCCACCTGCCCCACTGTAGTGCTGATCTGCTCCATCTGCCCCTCCATAATGGTCACCTGCTCCGCCTGCCCCTCCGTGATGCTCATCTGCTCCACCTGCCCCTCCATTATGGTCGCCTGCTCCACCAGCATGTTCCTTGTCTCTTCCACCTGTGTGGTCCTCACCTCCTCCCGGCTGCTTGTGTTCTCCAATGAGTCACAGGGTGTGAGGTGCAGAGTAATCAGCTGATCATCATTGTCACTGGAATCCTGGTTCCAACCTGTGCAAGTTAAACAAGTGTTATGTTTTGCTTAATTAAAACAGGTGCAGTTCAAACTCATGGTTAACCTCTATCTTTGAAGTGTTAATCTGTTTGAATCGTACAGTCCAATTTTGTGGGTTTGTGGGTGCCAAACTGCAAATGTGGTCAGCTGGAATTTGACATACATGTGTTGTGCTCTTCCCATCATTCCCAAAAGCTTGCTCTCATTTGGGGAGTGAATAAGACAATTGTTTAAGGGATGGTTCACTCTAAAACTAAATTTCAGTCATCAATGACTGATAAATACAGTTGTCTTACAAGTTGCAGGCTAGTTTGCCAAATCTTACAAAATGGTTTGAGGGAGAGCTGTGTCTAAGGATAAATTAATGTTTAAAAACTTTAATTGTATGAAAAGACCCAGTATTGTGCTAACAAACTCTGTGTTGGTTACATAAAAATGGAAACCTCTCCCACGTTTCTACTGTCAAGGATGTTAGGAGTTGACGACTGAATTTATGTTTTAGAGGGGGGACATCCCTTTAAGATTTAGGCCTAAACATTGATAAAAAAATATTTTGCATACTCAACACAAGTTGTGAACTGTGACTTTAAAAATATAGTGCATGCATCTTACCTTCACAGAGGTATTCATAAAATGAACCTATCTTCTGAAGGGAGTCCTGGGCATAGGTGGAGAGTGTGCAGCGAGGGGTTAATATTTCACACTTGTTTTCTTTCTTCTTGGTCTCGTTGCCAAGAAGCAAAACTGGCTTATATCCAATGGCATGGAGTTTCTCAAGCTGCAATGACAACATTGTGTATTTGCGGTTTAAAGTAATAGAAAAACAACAGAAAAAAAACGATGCATATTAGTTATTGAGAATATATAACATTATTGATGAATGCATACAGGTTAATGCGATTCAGGATTTTTTTACTCTATGGTGAGTTTAGCTTTTGTATTATAACCAAGTACGTGCAACTAAGAAATATTAAAAATAAGAATCTTTGAGATTATATGGCCAAATGGGTGAATGCTTCACACATTAATTTACAGCTGACAAGAGCTTTAAATACTACATTATGAATGTAGTAGAATGAATGCAGTCCATTTGTCATCCCCTTGATAAGAAAGTTTGATTATTATATGTGAACCTGGACCACAAAACCAGTCTTAAGTCGCTGGGGTATATTTGTAGCAATAGCCAACAATGCATTGTATGGGTCAAAATGATAAATTTTTCTTTTATACCAAAAATCATTAGGATATTAATAAAGATCATGTTCCATTTAGATATTTAGTGAATTTCCTATCGTAAATATATCAAAACTTAATTTTTGATCAGTAATATGCATTGCTAAGAACTTAATTTGGACAACTTTATAGGTGATTTTCTCAGTATTTAGATTTTTTGGCACCCTCAGATTCCAGATTTTGAAATAGTTGTATCTCAGCCAAATATTGTCCTATCCTAACAAACCATACATCAATGGAAAGCTTATTTATTCAGCTTTCAGATGATGTATAGGTCTCAATTTCAAAACTTATGACTGGTTTTGTGGTCCAGGGTCACATATTGCACCTGTGATTCTGTCATAATGCATACCTCTGTTTTTTATGAATTCAGAATTCCCAACTATCACTTATATTTGCTGTGTGTTTGTTGTGGTAGATAATTTAGGACTGTGATGTGTTAAGGCTAAGATGTGATTATTTAAAGGTTTTACCACTGAAATAAAAACAGTACATTAAATGACATTCTTGCAAAATCCAATTTTCATCTGCCTTCAAAGCTTATAGTTAAATTGTACTTTTAAATTTGTGCTGATATAAAATAATAATAATAATAATAATCACTGGCATGATCACTTAATCACAAATGGTACCACTGAATTTATCCCGACAGTTTAATGTCACGCAATAAATTGTACATACCATGACAATTGCTTCATCCTTGATGGATGCAATGTTGTGGTTCTTCTTACGACCAACCACCCATTCCTCTCGCTTCTCATCAAACCTCTGAAGCTTCTTCTTGAGTCGCTGCTTCAGAGGCTGCTCCTTTTTACAATTCAAGCAGATCTTCTGTGCGCAAAATAAAATACCCTGACAAAAGGGACAAATCTTTTTAGTAGACCCCCCTGGCATTGCGAGAGGTAGAGATAGATAGATAGATGGATAGATAGATAGATAGATGGATGGATAGATAGATGGATATATGGATAGATGGATAGATGAATAGATGGATGGATAGATGGATGGATGGATGGATGGATGATAGATGGATAGATGGATAGATGGATAGATGGATAGATGGATGGATGGATGGATGGATGGATGGATGGATGGATGGATGGATGGATGGATGGATGGATGGATGGATGGATGGATGGATGGATGGATGGATAGATGGATAGATGGATAGATGGATAGATAGATAGATGGATAGATAGATAGATAGATGGATAGATAGACAGATAGGTAGATAGATAGACAGATAGATAGATAGAGGTTGGCTCTTAAAAGTGCCTTTGGGTTCGGTAAATCAGGTGTATCAATGTTCGGACAGGTGACTCGTTTGACAGGATCTGCAAGGGAGAACAGAAAATGTTAATTATGTAGTGTAGAGTAGAGTACCCCAATAGTGAGAGGTTCCCATTTTCTTATAAATACAATAAAAAGTCAAGATTTTCCAATTTCCTGTATGACAGTTAAAAGGCATGTAACATGCGTCTGGGGTTCCTCATCCCAGATTTAAAGGAAACTTTATGTGCAGTAACTTTAGGCAAAGTTATATTGTTATTACTGACACATTACAGTGAAGTTGTGGGTGAACCACGATGATCGAGAGAAAATGTCATCGTCTAGAGCTCACACAATAATGCAGTGCTCCTTGCTAAGTTACTCTTCAGCTGATATAACTTAACCTACACTTAGATTTTACTAGTAATCATTACTAGTATGATTATTATTTATTTTTTTGTTCATTTAGTTGTTTATGTCATATTCTTTTTTTTGTAGGTCCCCCTGTAATGGTTCTTTTGATTTCTCTCAACTTCACTGACTAATTATATCTACACCTGTTAATTATACACACACTCTGAGGAAGGCTGAAGGCCCAAATGCATCAGTGTGCAGTGTTTCAGTTATGTTTCTATTAATAGTGATGATGGACAAGTGAATAAAGGCTTTTTAACTTTTTTTGGACCGGAAGAAGTGCCTTGGATTTCTTTATATGAATAGAGTTAGCTTATATTGAAGTTAGCTAGCCCCGTTTAGCAAGCCTAATTTCACAAGTGGTTTATTATTACGTTATTAATTTTTTTCGCTGATAAGGAGTAAATCATTGGTCGGGTTTTAATTGTTGCTCTAACATTTAAACCATGTGAGTTTAATGGCAAAGAAAGGCATCAATTACAACATTTAAACAAAACGTGATCATTAGTAATGAGCTCGTGACTTACCTGGACAGTGGTTTGAGCGCAATGAGAAGACCCGCTGGCGCGGCCTGCATCCGGAGGCAGAGGATCATGGGTAATGCTGACAGAAATGCCAAATGTAATCTTTTTCCAAATTTTTATCAGAGAATAAGGCAGAAAATATATTTTATTTATATTTATTGTCTCGTATATTTGTATAAAGCTTTTGAAAAAAATGTATGAAATGTTTTTAATACGACGGAAACTGTATTTACAGTGATCACAGTTTAATAAAAACATTGTACGTTAGGTATGTTAATTGTAATGATTTAATTTCCACGGTCATTCAAAGCGAGCAAAGAACACAACGGAGCTTTTAGAAACTACGAATCGTCGCAAAATGATTCACTGTTTCGAAGCGCTCCAGTCGAAATGATTCACTGTTTCGAAGCGCTCCAGTTGAACTGATTCACTGTTTCGAAGCGCTCCAGTCGAAATGATTCACTGTTTCGAAGCGCTCCAGTTGAACTGATTCATTGTTTCGAAGCGCTCCAGTCGGATCGCGTATCACGAATCATTTGATTCAGATCAGATATGTGTGTATATTTGACTGCAAGGAACCACTGACGATGGTTTATAATAACGAGTAGCTTACAGAATATAAAGCAATAAAAACAAGGATAAAATATCCTGATTAAATGTTGAGTAATAGTGCTTGAATATTAAAAAAAGAAAAGAAAAGAACAACAAATCAGAAATAAAAATACCACCCAGTGGCAAAATTCGTGTCCATGAACACGAATCAATAGATTAAATTTCGTGACTATATCACGAACTGCCTGTGGTACCCAGTGCGCAAAAGAAAAACGTGGTGGAGTGCACGAAATACATTTCCTATTGAAATACATTAGATGGAAAGTCGTGCTGAGTGACACGAAAAAAGAGGGAAATTCGTGTCCATGAACACGAATCAATAGATTAAATTTCGTGACTATATCACGAACTGCCGTGATACTGGGTTGACTATAAATACCATTTTGTGGCTCTTTAATGTGTCGTCACAGATCACTGTATAGCCTCAGTTCAGACACGTGAACCGATCATCTTTTAGAAAGAAAAAAACAACTCTTAAAGCACGAAATGAACATGAATATACATCAGAAAGTGTTTTATTTCAACCGTGGAACACAATATGTATCAAGTTGAAGTGTACCGAAGTTAATCTGCTCTTCTGTTGAGAAGGGTTTGGCTGCAGACTTGCACTCTCAGACACTTGCGCTTTCGCGAGTGATGTCTCTTTTTTTTTTTTTTTTTTTTTTTTTTTTTATGAATCTCTCAACATTTTACAATGTCACTTGCAATCGCTGCTTACACTTTCCACTACCTGCGACGTCACTTGCATTCGACACGAATCGTGTGCGTTGCCAATGGAGACGAGACGCTGTGGTTGTTAAACAATTAAACTTAATGTAATTTAATATCATAACATACAGGGTCCTGCAAGTCATCTGTAGGAGAAAAAGACAAGACCCGCAAATCCGTGGACAGAACAGTGAAAGTGAAAAAGTGACGTGACATATGACCAAGTATGGTGACCCATACTCCGAATTAGTGCTCTGCATTTAACCCATCCAAGGTGCACACACGCACACCCGGATCAGTGGGCAGCCATTTATGCTGTGGTGCCCGCGGAGCACTTGTGGGGTGGGTTCGGTTCCTTGCTTGAGGGTGGAGAGAGCGCTGTACATTCACTCCCCCCACCGATAATCCCTGCCGGCCCGAGATTCGAACTCGCAACCTTTCGATTACGAGTCTGACTCTCTAACCTTTAGGCCACGACTTCCCACTGCAGTGGAATATTAACGCAATGCGCAGTTTCTCATTAAGTGTTTTACTCCCGGAGAAACACGAGCACTTAATATGGCTTAATGTATTAAGATACATTAAGTGCAATTAATACAATTCAAAATAAAAAAAACTGCAAGTTACATCACTCGCGGAAGCGCGAGTGTCTGCGAGTTCAAGTGCAATCTGCAGCCAGACCCTATTGCTTCTGTCTGATTCGTGGTTAAAGCTAGAATAGGGAAATAGCTGCAGCTACTGGGCATGTGCATTTGCATATTTTCCAAGCTGACAATATAACATGAAACTTATGGAAATGGTTTAAAAAAAAGCACATAGCACCATAGTTTCAACACTTCAGAGTGTCGCAGCAGTGACCTTTTTTTTACAGTACAGGTCCTGTCGTACTTTAATGAGTGGGAAGCTGACATGAAGCAATGCAAGGTTAGCTGCATTGAAAACAGATAAGCACACATGTGCATAAAGCTCCAGATTGGGGCGTAGTTTACAGGATTTTGTCTACAGAATTATAAGAGCACGTTTGAACATATAATTTAACACTAAGTATTTTAACTTGAGCACTGCAAGCAATGCATACGACATTGGACATGACAGGTTTTCTGGTACGCAAAACAAGTACTTTAAAGTAATACCATACTGCACATATTTATATTCAGTTATATTGAATAAGTTTCAGTTCAGTCGATATTTTCTACCCCATTTTAAAATGTATTTCTATGGAGACCGGCTGTAGCTGTCGGGCAAGATGGCGGATAGCAGCGGTGGCGCATAATCTCTGCGTTCTGATTGGTCAGATTGTCTGTCAATCAAGTTCATCAGTCAAATGGCTACAGTTTAACTTGGTGTTTAGTCAGAGTTTCAACACACTGCACGAGAACACTATACATATGAAACATCAGTATTATTTAGATCTTTGTTTGCATGGAGTAACTGCTTGATTGTAGTCTAGCAAGGTGATTATTGTGAAAATCCTGTTACCACAGCAGAACTAATTTATTTATTAGAGCACATCTGCACCTGTTACTACCAGAGAAGACATGCCTTCAATCAAGCACACAGAATGTCAAACAAAACACAGACCTGAGTCTGCTGAAGTGCAAGCCAGCCCACTAAAGAAATCTGTAGGCATTCAGTGTAACTTTGTTCCATGTCTAAAGACAGTTGCCACACAGTTCTCTGTCTGTGAACAGACAGGACATTTACGAAGCAAAGGTATGTAATATGTGACATGTTTCTTACCACCGTTACCTGCTGTATAATTTAAAATGCTCCGTTTTATCCACCTTATTTTTCAAGTAAGAGCAGGCGTAATGTGTCTGGCTTGTGGTCTCATCTGCGTTCAGCTGTTTTTAGTAGGGCTGTGACGTATAGGCTTTTTTTTTTTACTTAATATTGCGGTTTGGCGGTAAATGTTATATTACCAATAATAATAGTTGAGTTTAAAGGATTCGTTCACTTTCAAATAAAAAATTGTCCTTATAATTTTCATTATAATGTCATCCAAGATGTTTATGTATTTCTTTCATCAGTCGAAAATAAATTAAGGTTTTTCATGAAAACATTGCAGGATTTGTATCCATTTAGTTAGTTTCAATGGACTCCAAACAGTTGACGGTCAAAATTACAATTTCAGTGCAGCTTCAAAGGGCTATAAACGATACCAGACGATGAATAAGGGTCTTATCTAGCGAACTGATCGGCCATTTAGAAAAATAAAATAAATGTATATACTTTATAAACACAAATGCTCACCTGTTCTGTGATGCGCGTCCCAGACTTAACGTAATAACGTTGACAAGGTCATGCTTGACGTAGGCGGAAGTACCAAGTCAGTGTTTACAAGTTTAACATTCGAATACCTTGTTAAAACGCCATTTACAAAAAAAGGGAGTTACAACTCAACGAGTTTACAAGGTAAAACAACGATGTCTGCTGATTTTAAACTTGGAGGAGAAGATGAGATGGAGCCAACGTCAATCGTGACCTTTTCAACGTCTTTCGCGCATCGCAGAACAGGCGAGCATTTGTGTTTATAAAGCAAATATTTTTTTATGCCCAATCGTTTCGCTAGATAAGACAGTTTTTCATCATCTGGTATTGTTTATAGCCCTTTGAAGCTGCACTAAAATCGCATGCAATTCTCATGGACATCTCGTCAGTAAAGCCGGTTCTGTGATTGGCGGTAAATCTCCATCACCTGTTTTCAAATGGAGCGGCAGTTAATACACAGAGCCGTAGTTCACTGACAAGCTAGGCGATATTGTGTTAAATATCGCAGATGAATCGCATTCGATTATGAACACAAAATTGCGTAGCTTGTCAGTGAACTATGGCTCTGTGTATTAACTGCTGCTTCATTTGAAAACAGGTGATGGAGATTTACCGATTAATTGCATAGCCCTAGTTATATTCCGCATTCGCACCCACCCGCTAATGCTATAAACTCACTCTCACTCTTCAAAATAAATTTACCTATTCATTATTTTTTTTTTACATTTTACTCTCAACACAGTAGGACAAATGTTAAAGAGAAAAAAACAACATCTGTCATTTAAATTTGTAAGCTTGTTGGCTTTTAGACATTGCAAAATGAAATCACTTTTTAACCGAACAATTTAACATCCCGGAGAAGAATGTCCCGAGTCAGACTTGCTTGACATGGGTTTCTTAGCAGTAAACAGACAATTTTCCAGTCTGAGTTGAACGTCCTTCAAGGACACCGCATCCACACTTTGCTTTGCCATCCTTATTCTGCTCTGTCACTCATCGACAACCTGCCTGTTCTGTCTGAGGGCCGTTATGCACATGCTGCTCGAACAGACCCCGCAATAAAATACATGACGGAGAAAGCACTGGCCCGTGCGTGCGGCGTGTGAGCGATAAGAGCGAGTATATGAGAGCGCAGATATGCTATTCTGAAAGGACGTCAGGAGCGGGATATTGTTAGACCGCCCGCTCCCATTCAAATTACACCAGAGTTACAAAAAAAGGGCTATAAACCTATAAAAGGGTTATCAGGAATAGCCTTCCTGATAACGTTCGGGGTTCAGACACACTCTCTCTGTTTAAATCTAGATTAAAGACACATCTCTTTAGCCAAGCATTCATATAATGCATCTCACAATCTTGTACTGCTAGTCTTTCTGAACAAATGCACTTTATTATGCTTTAGCTTGGGTTATGCTGATAATTTCATCCAGGGTTATTCCTGGATGGAACAACTGCTACGCTAATTGTCTTATTGTTTCTATGTTTCTGCCACGGGATTAACATCCCGTGGTAGCTAGGAATTACACAAGCTTCAGTCTGGATCCAACCCCTAAATGATCTGAGATGACCGAACACCTGAGAAGAGATGATGGCAACCCCTCGGAGGACCTCAGAGGAAGCCAACCATCAGCGATTATACTGACTTAACCAAAGTCTGCCATAAATGGAGGATCAGTACCTAAAGACAACCTCTACAGCCCTGAACGTCAGCGGAGTCTAGGACAAATAGATGAGCCCCAGAGACAGATCTCCAGTGAGGAACTCATCACCTAGACATCCATCGGGTAAAGACCACTGGAACCAGTGGACTGCTTACACTCTGACTTTGCTGCAGTTGGAACAAACTACTGGTTGTCTGGCCAGAGGGGAACTGGCCCCCCGACTAAGCCTGGTTTCTCCCAAGGTTTTTTCTCCATTCTGTCACCGATGGAGTTTTCGTTCCTTGCCGCTGTTGCCTCTGGCTTGCTTAGTTGGGGAATCTTCATTTCCAACAATATCATCGACTTGATTGCACAAATATTATTTAAACTGAACTGAGCTGGACAATGCCATCACTAAATTCTATAATGAAATGCATTCAGCTGAAAATTGAGTGTTAAATCCTATCATTTTACATTATTGACACAACTTGCCTATTTTGATACTGTGCAGTGCTTTGTTACAATTTGTATTGTTAAAGGCGCTATATAAATAAAGGTGACTTGACTTGACTTGACTTACTGACCGCTATCATTTTTTATTCAGGAATTTAATCCCGCGTTGCAAGAAATTTGGTCGGGTCCTGCGGAATGCAGACCTCTAGCTTCCTCCTGCAAATATCTTGCAAAAAAGTGCGGTGATGACTAGGGATGGATACCGAGAACCGGTCATTTTTTGGATGACTACCGGTAAGCTTCAGGACAAACGATACTGTTATCGATACTTGTGTTGTTTTATCTCTGTATACTTCAATGTTAATGACGAATTAGATGCAGCTGCTTGAAATTTTCCTTCAGTGAATGATGTGGATGTCGTTTGCGCAGCGTGCGTGTGATATCCGTGCGCATATGAGGTGTGTTTGTTTGCGTGCAAGCAGTGGCAGTGAAACGTTCAAAAGTGTAGGCTCACGTTACTAAACTGAGCGAATCCAGCATCAGATGCAATATGCAGTAGTGAAATAGTGAACAAAGGATGCAACACCAGTAATATGAAACATTTACTATCAAAAAACAACATCTATGTCATCAAGTAATGCACTGTGTTTACTATACAGCTCCACTGCAACTCGCGAGACACATTCACATCAAATGTTGATTCAGCGGTAGAGATACACTCACGAGACACTGCACTTATTCGCAGTCAACAGACTAGTTTGATACGAGCGCATCAGGAAAGAAATAACTAGGGAGAACACAGACTGAACTGCTACGAAGAAAGTGAATAATACAATTTGTTCTAAACATGTGACAAGCTTAATATGAAGGGCTATAAAAAAAGATAAGATAAGGTAGCCTATAGTTTATAGTTTCAGTTTAAAGTTGCTTGGTTCGTCAGGTGCTCTGACAGAAATGCTGCATGTGCCCTGACAGAGATGCGCTGTTTTGAGCTATGTGCTATTTTCCTAAATGCATAACTTACATTTCACATGCGTATTCTCTAAATGTAAATGTTAGAAAGCCATAGAAATATGTCCATTTTGCTGCCAGAAGTAGTGAATGAGCTTTGAGATTCTCCGCTAAACATCACAGACTTCATCTAGAACAAGCGCCGCCGTGTGCATGCGTGTCAAACAGAGAGAGCTCAATGATATAGGAGTGCAATAAGTCTAAAATATAATTTTTTCTGAACTATTTGTAGTTGGACAATAGATATGATTTATGTAGAATTTGAAACCTACAAGTGTATGTCTATGAAAACACTAACTGTAAAGTGACCGTAATGAGGTAATCCTTTTTACTCAATTAGTCTGTGCTTTTTTTTTACTTTCATTTTTAGTTTAGTAAATTTAACTTCTGCTTTAAAAGCATTATTTTGTTTTTAGATCGCAGTGTTACAATGTTAGAACGTAATGTGATTTTAACCCTTTTTTTGCACATAATATATGCCTACATGGTTATATTCACTTTATTTGTTTAATCCAAATACAAAACACAGAGATACACATACCATATACCACAAATCAGCCAAAAAAAATAACTTTTGTGTTTAACAGAAGAAAGAAACTCATTCAGGTTTAAAACAACCTTGAGAGTGAGTAAATGACGACACGATTTTCATTTATGGGTGAACCATTACTTTAATGTTAATAAAATAAACACAGAAAAATAGCTCACTGCTCCTGACTGAAGAACTTTAATGCACTTGCTGAAGTTCAGCAGTTATAAAATAACTTGACATTTTTAACAACTTTTCACACCATATCTTTTTGCACCAAATAGTATCGATAAGCAGTATCGGTATCGAAACAATGTAAACCCATCCCTAGTGATGACGGTAATGACCTCAACACCACGTTCGGCATCTCCTTACCGTGTTTATACGGTTATCGTCACAGCCGTAGTTTTTAGTTTTAGTGCTTAATATTTCAAACTGGTGTTTACCATATTATATTAGTTTACTGTTTTAATTATGAACACACTGATTTGTAGTGCAAACAGTTTTACCGTTTACTGCATTTTGTTAAACTTTATGCTATATTCCTACGGCAGCTAATGAACCAGAAGTCTCACACGTTAACAGAAAACCGCTTACTTAAAGGAAAAATAAGGTAGATAGAGTAAGGGTTACATAAATCAAATAATCCAAATTTATTTTTCTCGGTCAGGCACGCAGGCAACAGTTTTCAGTGCAAGTGTTATTACTGAGACCACACAAGTTGAAACATGGAGGCATCTGTCATCTACACCAGTAAAGGCATCCACATCTGGACCTGCTAAAAGACCACGTATGGAACTGCTGGAGGAAAAGGATGAGGATGAAGGAAACCTTTCAGAATTTCTGCAACCTCATGATTCCAAATATGAGTCCGGTGACTCTTTTGCAGAGGCTTCTGAAGTTAGGTAATTTTGTGCAAATGTACATTGTTAAATTTGTTATTCATTCTCTTGGTTTGCTTTTTATGAGTGTTATTCCATGTTCTGTCCTTTAAGTGGGATGGAGGTCTCTGGTGATTACACAGATGCAAAGTACATTGTTTTTGAAAGCTCTCTCAGAGAGCTTTTTGAAACATGTCCTTTGTGCAAGCATAACTGCAATGTCCAGCGATGTCGGCTTGGGACATTTGTGTCATTCAGTCTGGTCTGCAACCATTGTCAATATGCTAAAAAATGGCAGAGCCAGCCTGTGAGAGGAAGCACCCCAGTTGGAAATCTGCAAATGTCAGCGGCAGTTTACTTCACGGGTGGATCATTCATTCAGATGAATAAGGTAT
The DNA here is from genome assembly GCA_027422405.1 of Ptychobarbus kaznakovi. Taxonomy (NCBI): domain Eukaryota; kingdom Metazoa; phylum Chordata; class Actinopteri; order Cypriniformes; family Cyprinidae; genus Ptychobarbus; species Ptychobarbus kaznakovi. The sequence continues at coordinate 18,334,937 of CM049812.1, read as the reverse complement.
TTTTCAGATTGTGTGCACTTTTTTTTTTTTAATCACCAAGTAAAAACACCATCAATGCATCTCTGCCATGTTTCCAGATTTGCAGAGCTATGAATCTGCAACTACACCATTACAACACATTCAGAAGGCATGCTCGTATGTTTCTGGAACCATCTATATTTCACAAGTGGAATATGGATCAACAGGCCATGTTCCAGCGACTACAACCACATGGAAAAATTCCACTGAGTGGCGACATGCGTGCTTATTCTCTAGGTTAAATATTATTTATTCTGTTTTGGCAAAAATGTATAATCTGGATAATATAAAATTTAAAATGTTTGATTCCACATACTTTTGTTAACTTTCTCATGTTTTCTATATGTAGGACACTCTGCCAAATATGGCAGCTATACTTTAATGCATCTAGAGAGCAATACAATTCTGGATATTCAACTGGTACAGGTAACCCTCTCTTTCAGAATGTAGTAAAGCTGTTTTTTTTAAGTGATTTTGCATTTGGTAAGTTGATTTTGATTTGTCAAAGAGCAACAAAGTTGGAGGCAGTGCACACATGGAGAAGGAAGGACTCAGAAGAGGTCTGGATCTTCTAGAGTCCAACCATTTACATGTGGAATACATTGTGACTGATCGCCACACACAGGTACAGAAGTATCTGAGGGAGAGAGTTATAAAGCATTACTATGATGTTTGGCACCTCGAGAAGGGTAAATGGAAGTCTAAACTAATTTTATAGTTATTTAAAAATTTTACACATTATTTGGAAATAGTATTGTAAATACATGATTATTTTATTTAAATGAATTATGCAAAAGTTTGTTTTCTTCTGATTCTCTTTTTGTTCGATTTATGAATTTTCGTATTTCCAGGGCTATCGAAAAAATTGGAAAAACTGTCCAGAAACAAAGAGTGCCAGGTGCTGCGCAAGTGGTTGCCAAGTATAAAAAACCACATCTACTGGTCAGCCATGTCTTCCAAGGAAGGACCTGAGAAAGTTGCTAAATGGAAGAGTTTATTCAATCACATTCAGAATGTCCACACTCATGACGATCCAGTATTTCCCAATTGTGCTCATCCAGACAGAGTTTCCACAGACTCTAGTAAATGGTTAAAACCAGGTTTGTTACTGTTATTTACGGTGTGTAAATTACATACTCTTGGTCTTAATTTAAAACAATACAAACAATAACTTTGCTTACTAATTATGTTGTCTGTAAGTGAATGTGACATGACATACAGCCAAATATGGTGACCCATACTCGGAATTCGTGCTCTGCATCTTACCCATCCAAAGTAAATAACACTAGAGGTCTGCACGGGGTTTAAACTGAAGCCCGAACCCAGTCCGTACCCGAGATCGTCTGACCCAACCTGAGCGACACAGTTAAATTTAGAGCCCGAACCCGAAATCTCCCCTCCCCCCACAAAGAATAGCCAAAAAAAAAAAAAAAACAGCTACATCTCACGATTGCATGCAACAGTCAGTAAACAAATACACAAAGAAACAGATTTATCAAGGCTCGGCCATTTCACAAGGCAAAATAAAAACCACTTACCAGTTCTGAAAGTTTGTGAACATCCGGTGCAGCGGTCGCATACATTCTGCTGAGTTTATGAATGGCTGTATGGACAAGACGATAATTTTTCCACCGTGAAAATTATGGAATTTTTGTCAGTTAAGGCTCGTTAGCATTCGGCCTACTTTAAATCAGACTTAAGATCTTAAAAAAGATCGTATTTATTTGAATTAATTAATAATTTCTTTGAATTAGTGAGAGACCGAGACAGACAGACAGAGAGAGAGAGAGGGATGAAAGTTGCGCGTGCATGTGAACCTGCTTCTGCGTGTCTCTCTCTACAAGCAATTAGGCTTAGTTACTTCAAAAACAGCGATTTTATCCCTCATTGTGACTTGCGAGTCAGTAGCCTATCGAAGCTATTTTACTAATAAAAGTTTCCGTGCTGTTTGTGCGCTGCGCGATCTCTGATATCTGTGTGCAATAATGTGTGTGCGTGCTTCTATGAAAGCAGCATAGACTCTGCATATAGCTGGTTTGGTTTAGCTACAAACCCAAACCCGAAGCTATCCATTAAACATTAACCCGACCCGAAACCCAAAAGTATTTCAGGACCCGCGGGCTCGGGTCGGGTAGCAGACCTCTAGCACACACACAGCAGTGAACACACACACCCAGAGCAGAAGGCAGCCATTTATGCTGCGGCGCCCAGGGAGTAGTTGGGGGTTCGGTGCCTTGCTCAAGGCCACCTCGCCATGGTATTGAGGGTGGAGAGAGCGCTGTACATTCACTCCCCCCACCTACAATTCCTGCCGGCCCGAGACTCGAACTAGCAACCTTTGGATTACGAGTCCAACTCTAACCATTAGGCCACGACTTCCCCTTTTTTTTGGGAAACTGTCAGAATTTGTAACACTGCCCATTTTCTGTTGAAACAGGTACTATGGTCCTGTATAAAGTGGAGAATCTGCTCCTAAACAAAAGAGTCCTCCGAGATGTGGAAAAGCTGAGCCACCAACATCAAACTTCGGCTCTTGAGGCATTCCACAGTGTCATTCTGAGATTCGCTCCAAAGAATGTGGTATTTCCTTATATTGGAATGCTATGCAGGTAATAATTGTTGGAATACTTAGCATTAAAACACTCAGTGTTATGAAGACAAAAACATTATTAATATATGAATATTGGCTTAATTTCAAACTTGTACTACATTTATTGATTCACCCCCTCCCCCAATTTATCTGTCTAGGCTTTATCTTGCTGCAATGCATTTCAATGAGAATGCTGATCATGAACAGGCAATGACCTTTGAGGGCACAGCTGTATATAAGATAATGTATCCTAAATATAAGAAGGGGAAACCTACAACAAAGCTATTGAAAACAGAGCCCACTTATGGTATGTTTGGAAATGTGACATTTATTATAAGTAAAAGTTGGACACTCAAGTAGGACATTTTTGTTACCAAATATAAAAATGTTAAAATATTTAATAAACTGCAATGAAACAAAAGAGTAAAAGTATCAATTCATATAGAAAAAGTGCAACAAAGAACTTGTATTTTTTTTGGCAGGGTACGTCAGTGACCTGATGAGGCTACTGTTCACAGAGGTGATTGACAACCCTGCCAGCTTTGTTGAGGAACTCCAAAAAGTTCCCATTCCAGCAGAGTTTGGAGGATATCATCGCCATACATGTGGCTAGATTCAATTCAGCGGTAGCCAGAACGCAATGTAGTTCCCAACAGCATACGGAAACTCCAGCCGAACTCGCAGGACAACGCACAATGGAATGTCTGCACTAGTGATGTGACGTTCGACACCGAGGCTTCGAAGCTTGTATCAAAAATCGAAACATCTCACATTGGAGCTCTGTATCTGAGCTTCATTCGTTTTGCCAAAAGCACGTGATCTATAACATCCGAAGCTTCATTCGCCTGAAAACCATGTGACTGCTTCAGTATCTGTTTCAAACGAAGCGAACCTCAGCGCTGTTTCCTTTACTTTATATTACATTATAATGTGTTAGTATTGTTTTCTTTTTATCCTAATTTATATATTAAGGTCAAATTAGCTTTGCCCATGAAAGAAGGACTGAGGCAGAGTTAACATTGACAGGTCACAGGTTTAATGATTTTATGTTTGATTTATCTGAATTATTTTAGTGGCAGTACACCGACACAAATGAATGACTATGACAACGGCCATTATTTTTATACAATAAATTATAAGGAATCAGTTGTAGAACCAGATGGTAAACCAGCAGCTGTAATGAATCACACCACTTTGGAAGGTGTTATTAATTTTTCTGACCACAAAATGGCCACAGCATGAACCGTTTTAAAAAGCTTCGAGTAATTAACATTTTTCCGATACAATTGGGTTGAACACTTCACTGGTTCAGAACGCTTCACTTCGCCATCACTAGCCTGCACAGATATCCCCAGCACCAGCTGACAAAACACAAAGATACCTGTAACGTCTAGCAGAGAGAGTGGTAGATTTATTATGTAGATCAGGGGTGTCGAGCTCAATTCCTGGAGCGCAGCAGTCCTGCAGAGTTTAGCTTCAACCCTAATTAAACACCTGATCCAGCTAATTAGGTCCTTGAAGCTTATTTGAAAACTACAGGCCATGGTTTGTTTGTTGGAGCAAGAGTGAAACTAAAATCTGCAGGGCTGCCACTCCTCTAGGAATTGAGTTTGACACCCCTGACATTGTCAGTAATGCAATATTTTGTATTGTGCTCAAAAATACGTCTCGCACAAGTGTATAAATATGCAATAATTGTAATGTCCATGCACATTTTGTTCATATTTCTGGATTACATATCTTACATTTATGCATTTAGCAGACACTTTTATCCAAAGCGACTTGCATTGCATTCAAGTTACAGTTTCTACATTTCATCAGCTCTTTTTACAATGAATTTATACCTGTGTTGTATTACGCCATGGACGAGCGCTTTTAAAATGAATGGATGGATGACTCAGCTGCGGGTGCCATCATCTAGCGAGATGCAAGACTCACAGTGCATTATGGGTTATCTCTAGCCGTTGAGTGTACGTCAGTTGTAGACTCATTTTTGCAGTGCTTTGTGGGATTGAATGAGTGCACTCGAAAATGTACACTATGGTTTGTCGCCACTAAAAATGTCTGTCCCCTCAAATACCGTACGTACCGTATTTGAGGGTATAGGGGGCGATGTCGGATACAGCCACAGTACTTACCATATAGACACGTCCTGCTGTAGTCATAGTTGCGCTGTTGTTCTTGTTCAATTTCAGTCTCTGAATCTGGATCAAATATTTGTGGCTGGATCTGATTGTCAATCATACTTTGAAGTCTCCCTGTAGTGAAAATCAAGTTTTTTTTTATGTTGTTTATTTGTCTTTGTGGTGTTTTTAATATGCTTTTAGACAAACCATTTGACAATCCTTTTATCAATACCATTGCTGAGTATTTTCTCATTAAAACTGTAGTTTCCCAATGGCACGCCCAGAAATGCATTTTGAAACAGCCTTCGGTTTGCGGTGTCACAAACAAGTAACCAATCATGTCAAGGGATCGATTCCTATCACTAGCATGCAAACTATACCAATACCCGCACAAAATCAAAACTAAATTGGAGCAAAAAATCCCTGAAGCCGTGGTGTAATGTGAATTTAGAACTGCTAACTTGAATAATAACCCATGGCAACAGTATAAAAGTATCCCGCAGTCAGACGCACGTCTTCTGCATCCAGCACTTCACTCGCGTATGCTCGCGGGCGCTAATTAAGAATCACAAAAGGCTGTATTAGAGTCTTTAAAGCATTTTAGGAAACAACATCAAGTAAGTGACTTTAAGAGGGTTACAGTATTCACTGTAGTTGTAAAAACATAAGTTTTATCAGTGATTATCCGTGTATGCCATTGTTTTGTGTTTACTACAGTTCAGTTCGCTGGCTGGTGCGACTGACTGGAGGCGGGGCTAATTTGCATATTCATAGATCAGCGTATAGTAAATGAGTTAAGGGTGTAGTTACATTCAAGCTATTTTAAGGCATGAGGAAATTATTTTCACAAGAAAAAACATTTAAATATATCATTTTGTTGATCAAAGAAATTTTTTTAAGGGATAAAATATTTGACTACTGGGGGACTTTAAGACAATTAAGTGTTTTTTTCCCTGTTTTATTTAGGCTATAGCAATATCACAGCATCTACACGATCGCAACCAAAAAAAGCCAGTGCGTGTGCTCCCGCTTGACTCTTTAGCTCCACCCAAGTGTAAATACATCTGGTTGTTGAAACCACAATTTCTCACTTTACTCTTCCCAAAATAATAAATGTGTGAGAGCTTTTTATTGGCTATATGGTTTGCTATAGTCAGATATGATGGTGCAAATGAAACAAGCATCGTCGTGGATGAGTAGCTGAGTATCTCTTCAGCAAACTACCACAAATGAAACAAAAGTAAGTCGCAGACGGTCAACACACAATCATCTTCATTAAAATTAGTGAGACTAACCTATCTTTCCAGTGCTGATACCACACTCTCTGCGGTTGAGGTCTCTGATCTTGATATTAGCTGATAATGAATAAAATGCAAAGCATATCGATTGCTTTCATTGATGTAAACTCTGATAAATTTGCATATAACGTGGGAATTGAAGAATGGATTAAAATCCGTTTTATGTTGATACATTTATGTGGCCAAGTTTAAATGGAAACGTTTGAACAAATCAGATTAGAGAAAAAGCCTGAAATGACCAGGTGTAAACAGGCCCATAGGTACTCTAGATTAACATGAGATTGGCCAAAACTGCCCGGTTTGGGTCCGCTTTAAGTGATCTAAGCACTCGAATTACCACATGCTGACGACACCTGAGACCCATTTCAAAAAGGATGTTAAATTAAAACTATGTTAGTAGTATGTTAACCCTGAAATCAAGGAAACTGGTTTTTCATTTTAGAAAGGGAGGTTTGTCAAACCCGAGAAAGCAGGGTCATTTATGTCGAGGTAGTTTCTAAAACTTATACTCTGATTCAGTTACCATGGTTACTTACTCCGTGACCATAACCTTAGGTGCATAAAAATGATCATACATGAAATCATCCTAACCTGGGGAAGGCTAGGATGATTTCAAGGGCCCGGCTAGGGAAAGGGGGCCTGGAACAGGATTTTTACCAAGGGTACACATTTTGTACAAATACATAAGAAACATTTATTCTGTTTCCTGTCAGATTTTAATATTCTTCCAGTACTTGGTATTTGTCGCCATCCTCTTCATCTGTTCTTCATTATTCAGTGAGCCTTCTTGAGAGGTCAAATGTTAATTTAATTAAGAAATGCAACAGATTGGATTAGAGAATATTTAAATATGTAAAGTGACGTGACACATACGCCCAAGTATGGTGACCTATACTCGGGATTTGTGCTCTGTATTTAACCCACCCAAGGTGCGCACACACACACAGCAGTGAACACACACACACAGCAGTGAACACACACCCGGAGCAGTGTGCAGTCATTTATGCTGCGGCGCCTCAGGAGCAGTTGGGGGTTTGGTGCCTTGCTCAAGGTAGGGCTGTAGTACTAGAGTCCGGACTCTAGACGTTTTTCTATCGTCTCGGACTTGTCTTGGACTCGTTGGTATTTGGGCTCGGACTTGGTCATTGGACTCGCCAAAAGTTCTTATTGGTCTCGACCGAGTCCAACTGTACATGCTTTTTTTTCTCTTTCAAAGCAACCATTAATCTGGCTTGCTTGTTCGGAAAATGGGTTTCATATGCCTGGCTCCGAGTGTGTGCGCTGCACGGAGGAATAAATCATTTTTATCTTGGCCACAGATACAATGTCGGCGAGTTGCATAATACAGTTTGGTTTTACAAAGTTCGTTGGAGTTTTCCCTCTCACATTTCTTCGCTTTTAAATATCTTTTAAATGCCCCTATGCATTTTAATTTCACTTTCATTTCCGGTCAATTGCTTATCTATAACTTACAATGACAAATTTTCTCCAATAAACATGGGACTTTTATGAACAAAACGAATAAAAATACACCATTAACATGCTATAAGTCTAATATAAAATAACATACTTAAAATGTTTAAATGTTAAAAAAAACTAAATATAAGCAAACACTGTGGAACCAAATTAATAAGAAACAGAACGAATAAGAGCAAACCCAATAAAGCCTGGAGGCACGGAATACACCTTGCTGTAAAATAAAATGTGGCTATGGCTGGGGAATTTTTCAGATTTTATTGATTAATTCGAATTTAACATTTTGCCAAAATTAGATTTTTTTATAAGTCAAGGAATCGTGATTTTGAATAGAAATATAAACTAAACGCTAGAATTAGACACTTTGACAATAACAGTAAAGCGAAAAGAACGATCCAATCGCATGTCGGTGCACATGCTTAACTGCTCCCTCGTGATGCTCTCTAGGTGCCATTCACACAGAATGTGCTTTTGTGTTGACAAAGATGCAACGCGGGCAGTGGAATTGGAAATAATGCAAGAAGATTGGTGTTTTAATAACTAAAGCGCCGCGATTTTAGAATGCCATTTCATGCACGAGACGCTGCAAGAGACGAGTGCGCAACAGTCAATTGCGTCCATGTTTACATAGAAAAAACAATGGAAAAGCAGCGTAATCGAATAAAAAACCCTGTGAAGAACTACTACTGTATGTCTGATATTTTGTGTTTGCATCAGGGTGACAGGCTGAAAACTGCTGTTCATTGTTTTACAGAGCCTTTAATATAGCACTCTAGGTGTTATAACTTCAGTCATTTGGATTTTGAATTACTTGAGAATTTTTAAAAGCATTTTTCTTGTATTATTTCTGAACATGTAATATGCATAAGAAGTTTGTACAAGATGTAGTTGTAGTTCATGCATCTTTTGTGCAAAGATATTTTATTATTTGTTTAACATTTACATCAAGATGACAACTTCATGTGTGGTGCACTTAGAATATAATTTTTTTTAACTAGAGGGTTAATAAAAAAAGTTGCTTGAATCATGTTGTAGTTACATTTTCAAGTTGACTAGTTAAAATCGTACAAAATCGAGAATTGGTCAAAAGCTAAACGCAGGACACCGGCCTTAGAACAAGTAACAAGTTCAAGAATGGGAACATGATGATTGGTGTAACTCTTATGTTGCCAGTGTTGCCAACTATTTTCAATGGAAAGTAGCTAAAGTCTGCTCGAAAAGTCGCTAAATGTCGCTAGATGACGTCATGCGTAAATTTGCATATTAATGACGTAATCACGTCCTATTATATATTTTAGAGTGTGACATTTTAGCTATTTTAAACGTGTGTAATATTCTAGCTTTGTGTATTTGTATATATATTTGTATTATGTATAGGTTTTTTATATTTGTATTATGTATTTATATTTTATTATTTGTATTTTATATTTGTGTATATCTTTAATAAAGTGGTATTTAAAGTTATATGTATATATGCTTTTTATGTGTATATGAGTTTAATAAGTTTAATTAAGTTTATTGTTGTGTATGAGTAAGTACAATCACGTACAGTCTCTCAGACGTAGCCCAGTAAACGATCTCAGAGGAGTTCAGAAACTGGAATGAACTAAAGCTCTGTGAGTGACAGTGAGTTATATAAGTGCATGAGAACAATTAACAAAGAAAGAAGAAAAAACGGTCAAATTAAATAGTTTTATTTTAAACAAAGGAGAAGCAGGCAAGTGATTGGTCCGTGGCAACACCGTGTGCACATGCACAGCTCATTCACATCTATGTCAGCTGCCGTGCGGTCACTGGAATGTGCTGCTCCTCTCAGCCGGAACCAGCGCTCACTGATCAGAGCAGACACAAGGAGAGGTGTAACTCAAGATATCGTGCTCGTAAGACAGTACTGGCGACATTTGGAAAGTTGCTAAGGTTTTTCCAAAAGTCGTTAGATTTGTCGCTAGGCGCTTTTAAAAAAAAAGTCGCTAAAGGGGTCTGAAAAGTCGCTAAATCTAGCGACAAAGTCGCTAAGTTGGCAACACTGTATGTTGCTTGTTATTTGTAATATTTTCCATTGGCAGCCAAAAATGTGATTGTTACACTATAATAAAAAATTTGATTCGCGGCTTGTCAAATTATTTTTTGTCCAAAAAACCCTCTATTGTGGTGTCATTGCGATTATTTAACTTACGATGATTTAACAGATTTCGTAACTGTCAAGGCGAAATAAGGCAAAAATTTGGTTGAAACTCTCTTCATGTCTGTGGTCTCTCATGGTTTTAAAATCGGTTAAGATCGGTGAAAAGAGTTCAAGTTACAACTCAGAGTTGGTTGAACCTCCTTATTGAAACAGGCCCCTGCTACTCAAACAAACTGTGAATGTGAAACCAACTGCAAATACAGTCATTAAAGTATAATCTAATCAAATGTATAGGTCAATCAGTACCTAAACAAATACATATGTAGTGTCTGTATATTTTGTTGAGTTTAAAAAAAATATTGGAATGCTAGTTTTTTGTAGTGTTTTTTTATTTATCTCCTTTTGGGCTATTTGTTTTAAAGGCCATTAACTCTCAAGGCCATTGCACACGGAGTCCGAAATTTTCGTATGTTAAAAAAATAAATAAGACCTCACGTTGTGCCAATCACGTTTACACACTGCTTCCAAAACGTTCATTCGTCATTAAAAAATTTGTATCAGGTTCGATTTTCGCATCCGTAACAAGCATTTTGATAGGAAAGGATGACGAATATGAAAAAAAAAAAACTCTAGAAAAATGCATAGGAAAATTTCGGACTCAGTGTGCAATAGCCTTCACTCTGACTGATTCCCTTGACAGTGCGTTGACTACTGACCAAAGGAGCTAATTTGAGATGCTCCCAGAAACTTAGTTTGGAATTATAATTTTTTTTTCTTTTTTTTATCATGACAGTATCGAACCACACAGAAAAACTGGTGAAGAAACTGAGATCCACATGAGACACTATTATAGAGATGGCGGTCATTAAAGAGGAGACTGAAGACTTCAGGATTGAAGAAGTATTCAGTCTGAAACAAGAAGATACAGAGGAACAAACAGGTTGGTTTTCAATCTCATTGTATCCTTATTAAAATGTCTGGCTTTACAGAAATGAATAATATTTTTGAATAATGTCATGCGAGTTTACTAATTAAAGTGGTTTTATTTAAATAGTCTCATGTATAAAAACAGGTTGAGATCACATGACCAGACAAATACTAATGCTGCCCTCAAGTGCAGCTGAGAAGATCCTACTTCCATTCGTTGTCATGCATTAAAGGTGCACTGTGTAATATTTAGGATGATCTATAGACTGAAATGCAATATAATATACATAACTACGTTTTCAGACCTTATATAATGAATCGTTATGTTTTTATTACCTTAGAATGAGCAATTTATATCTACATGCACCGCGGGTCCCCTTACATGGACGTCGCCACCATGTTTCTACAGCAGCCCTAAATGGACAAACTGCTCTACAGAGCGCGTTTCGTCACTATGTTGTTCTTGCGTAAAAACACTGACACAAGGATGAACTAACAGTAATATCAAATCAAATCACTTTTATTGTCACATCACCACAGCACAAGTGCCTTGGTGAGTGAAATTCTTACGAGCGTGCTCCAGACAGTGCAAAAAAACAAAACAATTTACATATGGACAGTACCTATTTACAGACGGTACAGAAGACAATGTGCAAAATACACATACATATACTCAGTACACACAGTGTACTATAAAGACATACTTAATTATCAATACACATTATACACCGTATGTACACGTCTGCATTATGTACACTTCTATACATAGTAATATGTGAAGGTGCAACAGATTATAAATTTACAGCAGATTGGTTGTGCAACAGATAGTTGTGCAAAGGTGCAACAGATTATGCATATGCAATGTCGTGGATGTGCTTTGTATGGTGTCCAGTGATAGCAGATGTGTTAGTGCAGTGTGTGCGTGTAGTCCGGTAGAACTGTGTTAAAGTGCAGTGCATGGCATGTTGTGTGAGTGGGAGTGTGATGTAGGGTGAGTTATTTCTGACTGTTCATTAGCCTGATAGCCTGAGGGGAAAAAGCTGTCCCTCTAGTCGGCTAGTGCGGGATCGGATGCTGCGGAGACGTCTCCCTGAGGGCAGCAGAGAGAGCAGTCTGTGGGACGGGTGGCTGGAGTCTTTGATAATCCTCCGGGCTTTCCTTGTACACCTCCTGGAGGGAGGGAAGCTCACCTCCAACAATGTGGCGGGGCAGTTCGCACGACCCTTTGCAGAGCTTTGCGGTTGCCAGCGGTGCTGTTTCCAAACCAGGCGGTGATGCAGCCGGTCAGGATGCTCTCCACAGTGCAGGTGTAGAAGGATCTAAGGATGCTGGGGCTCGTTCCAAACTTCCTCAGCCGTCTCAGGAAGAAGAGGCGCTGATGTGCCTTCTTCAGCACTGCATCTGTGTGAGCAGACCATGTGAGATCCTCTGTGATGTGAATGCCGAGGAACTTAAAGCTGTTTACCCGCTCCACAGGTGTCTTGTCGATGGTGATGGGTGTGTGTTCTCTGCTCTGTCTCCAGTAATCCACCACCAGCTCCTTGGTCTTGTCGATGTTGAGTGAGAGGTGGTTCTCCTGACACCATTAAGTCAGGGTACTCACCTCCTCTCTGTAGGCTGTCTCATCGTTGTCGGTGATCAGGCCTATCACCGTTGTGTCATCAGCAAATTTGACGATGACGTTGGAGCTGTGTGTTGCTGTACAGTCGTGTGTGTACAGGGAGTACAGGAGTGGGCTGAGAACGCAGCCATGCGGGGCACCAGTGGTCAGGGGAGATGATGTGTTGTTGCCCATTCTGACCACCTGACTTCTGCCTGTCAGGAAGTCCAGGATCCAGCTGCACAGAGATCTGTTCAGTCCCAGAGTCTGGAGCTTCCCAACCAGTGTGCCAGGCACTATGGTGTTAAATGCCGAACTATAATCCACGAACAGCATCCTCACATAGGTGTTCTTATTTTCCAGATGGGAGAGAGCAGTGTGCAGGGTGAAGGTAATAGCATCGTCTGTGGAACGGTTACTGCGGCATGCAAATTGTAGTGGGTCCAGTGAAGCAGGCAGCTTCAGATGTAGTCTCTGACGAGCTTCTCAAAACACTTGCTGAAGATGGGTGTCAGAGCAACGGGCCTCCAGTCATTCAAGCATGTGATTTTATTTTTCTTAGGTATGGGCACAATGGTTGATTTTTTGAAGCATGAGGGAACCACAGACAGAGAGAGGGACAGATTGAAAATGTCTGTAAAAACCCCGGCTAGTTGGAAAGCGCATGCTTTGAGCACACGGCCTGGTATACCATCCGGGCCCACAGCTTTGCGGATGTTCACCCGTTTGAAGGATCGGGTTACATCCGCGACAGAAAGCAAGAGTGGACTCACCTCTTCTGCGGCAGCCGTGTGAGCGCTCTCTGTGTGGGCGGTGTTGTCAGCCTCGAAAACGAGCATAAAAAGTGTTAAGCTCGTCCGGTAGAGAGGCGGCAATGTTCACAGTAGCTGGTTTATTCCCTTTAAAGCCTGTGATGTTGTTAATGCCCTGCCACATGCTTCTTGGGTTGTTGTTGTTGAATTGTTCTTCAACTTTGTTTTTATATGTTCGTTTGGCGACTTTGATGGATCTCCTGAGATCGTAACTGGCTTGTTTCCGATCGTCAGTGTTTCCAGACGTTAATATTCGCAATGACATCGGTTTATTGAATAATTAAGTAAAAATAATTCCTTAATTTACCTTTGTAAAGAAACCGCATTGCTCTCAGCGGTCTCAGACGACGGCATCTTAGCCCTGTATCGCCACCGTAGCTTCTCTCAAGGGAGGGGTGAGCGGGTGACTGAGCCGTTGGTTGCAATTCGCAACCGCAAGATGGCGCCAAAATCTAAAACTAATCCTTTAAATAAAAATAAATAATTTCTTATTAACCTAAACAAAATTACATAGGAACACCAGTTAACAGCCCAATATCAACTTCTGAACTGAAGATGACAACTATTCATTGTTAAAGAAAAATAAAAAAGACTGATTTGTTGTCAAGAAATAATTTCTCATCCTCAAAATCAGTGATGCTAAAAAAAGATACTCAAAAAGATGCAGATTTTTCTTGGTTTGATCAGGGCTGTCCCGTCACATAGCAATTATTTATATACACATAAGCAGTTACATGGTATTCTAAAGGTTGAGGGTAGTAATATTTTCTTTCTTTTTTTAAATAAATTAATAATTTTATTCATGAGGGATGTTAAATTAATAAGAAAATAATTATATTTTGAACAAATGTTGTTCTTTTTAACTTTGTATTCATCAAAGAGAAAAGTATCGCATGTTCCAATAAACTATATGAAGCAGCACAACAGTTTCAACACTCATAATAAATCAGCATATTAGAATGATTTCTTAAGGATCATGTGACACTAAAGACTGGAGTAATAATGCTGAAAATTCAGCGATGCGTCTTACTTAGACTTAGTTCCTCCCATGCTATGTAGCATGTCGGGCAGCAGTCATTCTCCATCGGCTTCGGTCTTTGGCGAGAGCTTCTGCGTCGTCCCATGCCATGTTAAGCGTCATCAGATCTTGTTGGAATGTTCTGTGCCAGGTGTTCCGGGGCGTCCTTGTGGTCGTTTGTCGCCAAGGGGTACCCATCGCATAGCTGTCTTGGGGATCCTGTTGTTCTCCATACGGAGGATGTGGCCGGCCAGTCGGAGTCTTCTTATATGTTATGAAGTTTGCATATGCCACTCCTTCGAAGTACCTCTTCATTAGTGATGTAATCTTAAAAACGGATCTTCAGAATTCGGTGTAGACACCTCTGCTGGAAGATGTCGAGCCTGTTGTTAATGCTTCCTCTCACTGGCGTAGATGACTGTTGGGACCACGATTGCGGAGAATAGGCTCCGCCTATGCCGGTCCCAAGCTCAGATGCAAGAGGAGGAGGGTTGGGCGTTGGGCTAGCAAACTGTCCCGTAAAACAAACCATTGCTACGGAAACAGCAAGTTCCGAATAATATGATGGGATCGGAAACAAACCAGCAGCGGCATCCGATGCCCGATATCGGAAATGATTTTCTCCGACAGAAATATTACAAGAATTGTAACATGTAATGTAAGAACTCTATATCAAAGCGGATGACTCGCGCAGTTAATACGAGCATTCGATGACTACCGGCTGGACATCCTTGACGTCAGTGAGGTCAGATGGACAGCGCTGCATCACAGAAATAAATTATATTTTAAAGTATATTAAATAGGAAACCAATATTAAAAATTGCAATAAGATTTCACAATATTACAATTTTTTATGTATTTTTGATTGAATAAATAAATACTGCCATGATGAGCAGAAGAGACTCCCTTAAAAAAAATTACAAATATTTTAATGTCCCAAACTTTTGAGCAGCAGTGTAGAAGTGCATTATTTTGTAATAAAATTGTCAATGACTGTGCTTTTAGTAAGCCAAACTCCATCGCAGCACTGTGCAGCTCCTGATTCTTTGCACCAACCCCATCTGCTCAGCTATTGATAGGCTAACTAGGTTGTTAGCAGTCTCTCAACAAACACTTTGGATTAGGAATGTGAATTGGCACTGGTTTCACGATTCAATTCGATTACGATTCCCTATCGATACTACACTTCGTACTGCGTCTTATTTAAGACGCTAGGGGAAACTCCTTTTTCCCTGATACTGAAGTATTTTTTTAAATATCGCAGTGTAACTGCATGGCCATTGGTTTGTGCAGTGCGCTGAAAAAGAACCAATGGCTTCGCAGCGTAGCTGCACAGCCCATGGCTGGAAATCTCGCCAGAATGGGCGGGGCATCTGGTTATATTCACCAAGGCTCCTCAGATTTCTTCTCCTTCGCCGACAACTACAAGATCTTCGCTCTACGCGACTCGAAGCCTTCGCCGTTGAATGAGCCATCGCAGCGGATCCAGACCTCACTCTGCTCGGCCGACTCACCGCTTCACAGCAGCCCGCAGTGCCTGCAGCATCTGGCCCACGGATTCCCAGCCGCTATCCAGCGGCTCTCTTCAGAGAACTCCTATGAGAGCAAATGTCGCATCGTTTTTGTCACTCGTGCAGGGCTTCCCTGCACACCGCTTACAAACATGGCGAGTGTGATTCATGCTTTCTCCTGTGTTTTTGCGGTTAGCTTTCTTTTCAGAGAGCAACTCCGCCCCTCGTGCCCTCCTGCATTTTTCCTCCCAGGGCCCAGTGAGGAAAAAGCAGCGGGGCAGAGGATCTCAGCGCTCGGAGATGAGTGAGCTTACCCTAGCTTTACCCCCACGTACCTCACTCACTCCCAACCACGTACCTCACTCACTCCCAACAGAGAGTTTTCACCTGTTCTCTTCACCCGCCCGGACCAGCATCTCACTGCGGCTGCGAGCGATCTGGTTTCATTCAGGGGGAAGAAATGACAGCGAGATGGACGACAGCCTGTCATTGGCGGCTTCAGATGCAGGCTCGTACCACGAACCCACCCTCTTGTATTATGCGCAGCCCAGGCATGGACACCGATATTTTCCGCATCCTGTCTAATGCTGTGGAGGAGCTGGGTTTGGAATTGTATCCCCCAGAGGAACCGTCCCATAGCCACCTGGATGAATACCTGGATGCTGCCAGGCCCTCGTCAACGAGCTTCGCCGTTCTTCCCAGAGATCCACGAGGAGATAACAAATCTTGGCGTGCACCCAAAGTGTCCCGCCTACGTGCCTCTTCTTCCTCCAACCTCACTTCAGTAGACGGCATGGAAGAAAAAGGATACGACAGCCTGTCTCCCCTGGATGAGTCAGTGGACGCGCATCTCTGCCTGCCCACGGCCATTGAATGGAGAGCAAAAGCCGCCCACCCGTCCAAACCGTGTAGGACGACTTCAGCTCTCGCTGGACGAGCCTATTATTGACAGTTATCGACAGTCGCCAGAACGTGCACTGGCCATTCAGCAGTTCGCGTCTTCATTCAAACTCGGAGTCTCTCTCCCTCTCAAAGTGTTTCAAAGGATGCTTAGAAATGGCCTCAGTGTCTTCGGTACTTCAGTTGGGCCTGCTTTACATGTGGCCCCTTCTGTACTGGCTGAAACCTCAAGTTTTTCCACACGCTTAGCGTCACGGACGCCACCATGTCAAGGTGAACCAGGCCTGTGTTGCAGCTCAAAAACAACAACAGTTATGTCTGATTCTGTTGCATAGAACTGAATAAAAATAATACATTGTTTAATATAATATATTTTCTGTCTAATTTTCTTTCAATAAAAGTGTGGTTATTTTATTGGCTTGTGTTTTTTAAATTCCGTGTCATTAAAATTGAGTGGAAACGCTGTTTTTGTAAATTATTTATTGACAAGTTGGCTGCATTACAGCCAGCTGAATGTGATGTTTCTCTGCCGCTCACTGCTCAGAGCAGACGCAGAGAGAGGTGACACTGCACCGGGAGACCTCGCGCTCGCGGCCCGGGGCAGTACTGGCGACATCTTCCAAATGAATGAAAGCTAAGTTTTAAAAAAAAAAAAAAATAGCTAGGGTTGTCAGTATGTATCTGTTATGGAAAAAAGCCGCCAAAAGGTCTGGAAGCTGCTAAATATAGTGCTAAAGTCGCACTCATCACGCGGGGCGTGACAGAGACAGAGGGCGGTTGATATTGAGGGCGGCCCACCCAGGTAAAATCTATGTGTGGGAAACACTGGGCAATCTGTCTTATTCACTTTGTTAATAAAGTTATAATATAGGCCTATGTGAATTTGCCATTGTACTATTTTATGCCTGATGTGTTTTAATTAATAGGCTAATAATGAACCCCAAACTACGATCGTTTTAAAGAAAGGGGAAATCAAAGACAAGACCGTTTATTTTTATTTGTGTTACAATGCGAGTAAAACATATTTCCCTTATTCATATTGTTAATAAAAGTTCAAAGTTTAATATAGGACTAAATGAATTTGTCCTTGTAGGCTATAGCCTATTTTATTATAAACTAAGCATTCGTTTGAAATAAGGGGAAATCCAAAAACCTTTTGTTTATTTGTTACAATGTGTGAATGTCTTATTCAGTCAGTTAATACATGTTTTATATTCAATATAAGCTACTTTGTCATTGTATTGCTGATGTTTTGTGGGATCTTTTTACCGTTGGTAAAGGTCTGGTGCCAGGTGGTGCCGGGTCTTCCAAGCGTGGGCCCCATGGCCACCAATGCATTGTTGTTGCATTCGTAGAATATGCCCTGCTAGCCTAAGTCCTTGCTGTGTGATGGCAACTTGAAGGCTGTTGGAATTGCCCAGCTGCAAGACTTTCATTGGTGATGCGATCAATATACCAGATCTTGAGAATACGCCAAATACATCACTGGTGGAATGTGTTTATCCTCCAGATAGTGTTCGCAGTTAGCTTCCATGATTTACATACATAGATTGTGCTTTTGGACAACAATATCAGCTTCTTTGTCTTTGTCAGCTTCAATCTCTCTAATGATCAAGTTGCCATTAAACTGCTTTTGTATGTTTTTTTCTAGACCTGATTGAGAAGAGTCAAGAGCTGAAGGATATGGAAGAGAAAGAACAGAATGAGAAAGATCATGATTTAAAAATGGGAGAAAAGATGGAATCTAACAGTTTTACCTGCCATTACTGTGGAAAGAGTTTCAATCGAAAACGAAACCTTAAGGTCCACATGAGAGTTCACACTGGAGAGAAGCCTTACACCTGCCAACAGTGTGGAAAGAGTTTTGTTCAAAAAGGAAGCCTTGCAGTCCACATGAGAATTCACACCGGAGAAAAGCCTTATACTTGCTCTCAGTGTGGACAGAGTTATACACATAAAAGCAATCTTAATTCCCACATGAGAACTCACAGTGGAGAAAGCTTGTTCACCTGCCAGCAGTGTGGAAAGCATTTCATTCAAAAACAAACCTGGCAGTCCACATGAGGATTCACACTGGAGAGAGACATTTTATCTGTAAACAGTGTGGGAAGAGTTTCATTCAAAAAGGAAACCTTGAAGTCCACATGAAATGTCACACTGGAGAAAAGCCTTATATTTGCTCACAGTGTGGACAGAGTTTTATAAAAAAAGCAACCTTAATTCCCACATGAGAATTCATAGTAGAGAAAGCTTGTACACCTGCCAACAGTGTGGAAAGAATTTCAATCAAAAACAAAACCTTAAAGTCCACATGAGGATTCACACTGGAGATAAACATTTTATATGTAAACAGTGTGGAAAGTCTTTCACTCAAAAAGGAAACCTTGAAGTAGGGCTGTGCGATTAATCGAAATCGAAATAAAATCGCGATTTGAGATTGCGCGATTTCTAAATCGCTTTATAGCTCGATTTTTTTCTGCGCCCCTGCCCCAACCTCCCGCAGTATGCTATCCGAACCAATCAGAATGCAGCAGAACAGAACAGACCGGGCATACAGACAGATAGTATGCTAAAGAAACAGGGAAGATGAGTTCAGAACAGGATAAGGACTTGGTGGCCAAAAAAATGCATGTTGCATGCAGAGCACACAACGGGGAGTAGCGATCATATTTCCTTCAGAGAGCGTCTTTCTGAAGATCCCGCTCCGCTAGCTCAATACGCTCAGCGCCGCTCGCTCAGCCCAAAATGTGGGATCTGTGGAATAGGCTAAGCAATGTTTGTCTAAGCTAATGTTTCTAAAAGCAAATTCTAAAATCCTGTGAAGATTGACACGTTTTAATGGACCGCATTTCCCCGCAGTTTTGGTCTATTTTTAATTTTAGAAAGTGTTTCTTTTATTTACGCCACGAAATAATTATTTGTCAAGTGCATTTCATCTTGTGTGTTGCTTTCATGGGCCTGATAAGTATTTTGTGAAATTCTATATCTGCTTTTCAAGTTTTCATCTTGTGTGCGTGTTTTGAATAGCGTTTTAATGGAAAAGTATACTTTTTCAGTTATTTAATTTTTTACGCAAATGTTCCAAGTGGCTTCAAAACAAGACACGTTTTTAAATTAAGATTTAAATTAAGATTTAAACTTTCCTGTAGCTCAACTGGTAGAGCATGGCGTTAGCAACGCTAAGATCATGGGTTCGATTCCCAGGGAAAGCAAGAGCTTCTAAAAATGTAGAAACTGTAACTTGAATGCAATGTAAGTCGCTTTGGATAAAAGCGTCTGCTAAATGCATAAATGTAAATGTAAATGTTATACATTTAAATTAGGGATGTTCATTTCGGTTATTTTTCCTAACCGTTAACCGACAAATATTATAGAACTGAATTAAATTAAAAAGAATAAGTGTCTGTGACCCGTTAAAAATACTAGCATCTGTTTTTCGGGGATTAATTTCACATGCGTAAAAAGCAGCAAAAACACAGAACATGAGGATTCACAGGATCATATCATATTACATCACGCACCTGCAGCACTTCTGCGAGCAGAGAAAAACTTAATTCACCTAGATGCTGGGTTCAGCCTTTTGGGTCATTTTTGGGGGGTTATTTGTTCAGTGTTGGGTAGTTGTGTACATTTTATTTTATTTATAAAATTGTTTCTGTCAGTATATTGTTTAAATCTATGCAGAGCAACATTCGCGGTGTGAATCACTAAACGAACGTCACTCGCGTCGGTCTTATTGCTTGATAAAGAGTCTGATGCTTTGCATAAAATAAACTATTATATTTATAAAGATACAGAACACAAATACTTTGGATGTTAAAACATGTCCTCAGAGCTGTTGACTGTTTGTTGTTGAGCAGGTTATGAAGGCAATCGCAGTACATTTCGTCCATGAGTGAAGCGCAGGGCGGCGGTCTTATCCGTGATCAGTTCCCGCCGAACACGACTCCAGCTCGGCGTGAGAGCCAGCGCCGTTACGGTGGAAACACAATTACAGAGTGGTCGATTTACTCGTGAATTACATCGGTTTAATGTTTAATCTTTACTTCTAATGTTTGTTAAACGAGATTAAATAGGCAATGTGTAGGCTTATAGCTTATAAAAACAAGCAAATGAGAAATAAAGGAAGTTATCACGTCTGGAGTATTTTACAGAAGTTTAGAGGATTTAAGTTAATCTGTAAATATTATTTCATGCATAAAGTAAAAAAAAAGAGAAAAAAAAAGCGAATATTATAATAGAAACGAATAAAGCCATTAGCTGAGTTAAATCATCCATTAATGATGGGTTAAATAAACAATCACATTTACTGGGTAAAATTAACCCCAAATGTACTCTTTTACCCAGCCCAGATTGGGTTGTTTTGAACCCAGTGTTTTCTAGAGTATGCAGAGTTTGTTCATTATTGTGCTGCGCGAAATTAAAGCAGACGGCAGAAAGCTGCATTCTATTTTTTTTCTTATTTTACAAAAAAGCAAAGATAATTTTTTTATTGTTTATGTACACAAATAAAAGCAGACCTTTTACAATTCCGATTATCTTCATGACCAAGAGGAGTTGCTTCCACTGTTGGAAGGGGAATAAATCCAGTGATTGCTTCAGCGCCGCATGCGCTCATTTAAGCATTCTACCTTCACAATGCAGCCTGTTCATTATCATTATAAAAACAACCGGTCAAACATATGGAAAAACACATACAGCTCTGTTTAAATATGTAGTAAAATCTGTGCTGTTTAGCGTTATCACCGTACCGCCGTGAAGTTATGCAAAACATTTTGTTTTATGTGGATATTGTAAGGGTAAATAAATAAAAGGTAAATAATATTTTGGCATTTAAATACCGCGAATACGGGAACATTTGATTTTGTGTTGAAGGAGAGGTTGAAGTATTCAGTCTGAAACAAGAAGATACAGAGGAACAAACAGGTTGGTTTTCAATCTCATTGTATCCTTATTAAAATGTCTGGCTTTACAGAAATGAATAATATTTTTGAATAATGTCATGCGAGTTTACTAATTAAAGTGGTTTTATTTAAATAGTCTCATGTATAAAAACAGGTTGAGATCACATGACCAGACAAATACTAATGCTGCCCTCAAGTGCAGCTGAGAAGATCCTACTTCCATTCGTTGTCATGCATTAAAGGTGCACTGTGTAATATTTAGGATGATCTATAGACTGAAATGCAATATAATATACATAACTAAGTTTTCAGACCTTATATAATGAATCGTTATGTTTTTATTACCTTAGAATGAGCAATTTATATCTACATGCACCGCGGGTCCCCTTACATGGACGTCGTCACCATGTTTCTACAGCAGCCCTAAATGGACAAACTGCTCTACAGAGCGCGTTTCGTCACTATGTTGTTCTTGCGTAAAAACACTGACACAAGGATGAACTAACAGTAATATCAAATCAAATCACTTTTATTGTCACATCACCACAGCACAAGTGCCTTGGTGAGTGAAATTCTTACGAGCGTGCTCCAGACAGTGCAAAAAAACAAAACAATTTACATATGGACAGTACCTATTTACAGACGGTACAGAAGACAATGTGCAAAATACACATACATATACTCAGTACACACAGTGTACTATAAAGACATACTTAATTATCAACTACACATTATACACCGTATGTACACGTCTGCATTATGTACACTTCTATACATAGTAATATGTGAAGGTGCAACAGATTATAAATTTACAGCAGATTGGTTGTGCAACAGATAGTTGTGCAAAGGTGCAACAGATTATGCATATGCAATGTCGTGGATGTGCTTTGTATGGTGTCCAGTGATAGCAGATGTGTTAGTGCAGTGTGTGCGTGTAGTCCGGTAGAACTGTGTTAAAGTGCAGTGCATGGCATGTTGTGTGAGTGGGAGTGTGATGTAGGGTGAGTTATTTCTGACTGTTCATTAGCCTGATAGCCTGAGGGGAAAAAGCTGTCCCTCTAGTCGGCTAGTGCGGGATCGGATGCTGCGGAGACGTCTCCCTGAGGGCAGCAGAGAGAGCAGTCTGTGGGACGGGTGGCTGGAGTCTTTGATAATCCTCCGGGCTTTCCTTGTACACCTCCTGGAGGGAGGGAAGCTCACCTCCAACAATGTGGCGGGGCAGTTCGCACGACCCTTTGCAGAGCTTTGCGGTTGCCAGCGGTGCTGTTTCCAAACCAGGCGGTGATGCAGCCGGTCAGGATGCTCTCCACAGTGCAGGTGTAGAAGGATCTAAGGATGCTGGGGCTCGTTCCAAACTTCCTCAGCCGTCTCAGGAAGAAGAGGCGCTGATGTGCCTTCTTCAGCACTGCATCTGTGTGAGCAGACCATGTGAGATCCTCTGTGATGTGAATGCCGAGGAACTTAAAGCTGTTTACCCACTCCACAGGTGTCTTGTCGATGGTGATGGGTGTGTGTTCTCTGCTCTGTCTCCAGTAATCCACCACCAGCTCCTTGGTCTTGTCGATGTTGAGTGAGAGGTGGTTCTCCTGACACCATTAAGTCAGGGTACTCACCTCCTCTCTGTAGGCTGTCTCATTGTTGTCGGTGATCAGGCCTATCACCGTTGTGTCATCAGCAAATTTGACGATGACGTTGGAGCTGTGTGTTGCTGTACAGTCGTGTGTGTACAGGGAGTACAGGAGTGGGCTAAGAACGCAGCCATGCGGGGCACCAGTGGTCAGGGGAGATGATGTGTTGTTGCCCATTCTGACCACCTGACTTCTGCCTGTCAGGAAGTCCAGGATCCAGCTGCACAGAGATCTGTTCAGTCCCAGAGTCTGGAGCTTCCCAACCAGTGTGCCAGGCACTATGGTGTTAAATGCCGAACTATAATCCACGAACAGCATCCTCACATAGGTGTTCTTATTTTCCAGATGGGAGAGAGCAGTGTGCAGGGTGAAGGTAATAGCATCGTCTGTGGAACGGTTACTGCGGCATGCAAATTGTAGTGGGTCCAGTGAAGCAGGCAGCTTCAGATGTAGTCTCTGACGAGCTTCTCAAAACACTTGCTGAAGATGGGTGTCAGAGCAACGGGCCTCCAGTCATTCAAACATGTGATTTTATTTTTCTTAGGTATGGGCACAATGGTTGATTTTTTGAAGCATGAGGGAACCACAGACAGAGATAGGGACAGATTGAAAATGTCTGTAAAAACCCCGGCTAGTTGGAAAGCGCATGCTTTGAGCACACGGCCTGGTATACCATCCGGGCCCACAGCTTTGCGGATGTTCACCCGTTTGAAGGATCGGGTTACATCCGCGACAGAAAGCAAGAGTGGACTCACCTCTTCTGCGGCAGCCGTGTGAGCGCTCTCTGTGTGGGCGGTGTTGTCAGCCTCGAAAACGAGCATAAAAAGTGTTAAGCTCGTCCGGTAGAGAGGCGGCAATGTTCACAGTAGCTGGTTTATTCCCTTTAAAGCCTGTGATGTTGTTAATGCCCTGCCACATGCTTCTTGGGTTGTTGTTGTTGAATTGTTCTTCAACTTTGTTTTTATATGTTCGTTTGGCGGCTTTGATGGATCTCCTGAGATCGTAACTGGCTTGTTTCCGATCGTCAGTGTTTCCAGACGTTAATATTCGCAATGACATCGGTTTATTGAATAATTAAGTAAAAATAATTCCTTAATTTACCTTTGTAAAGAAACCGCATTGCTCTCAGCGGTCTCAGACGACGGCATCTTAGCCCTGTATCGCCACCGTAGCTTCTCTCAAGGGAGGGGTGAGCGGGTGACTGAGCCGTTGGTTGCAATTCGCAACCGCAAGATGGCGCCAAAATCTAAAACTAATCCTTTAAATAAAAATAAATAATTTCTTATTAACCTAAACAAAATTACATAGGAACACCAGTTAACAGCCCAATATCAACTTCTGAACTGAAGATGACAACTATTCATTGTTAAAGAAAAATAAAAAAGACTGATTTGTTGTCAAGAAATAATTTCTCATCCTCAAAATCAGTGATGCTAAAAAAAGATACTCAAAAAGATGCAGATTTTTCTTGGTTTGATCAGGGCTGTCCCGTCACATAGCAATTATTTATATACACATAAGCAGTTACATGGTATTCTAAAGGTTGAGGGTAGTAATATTTTCTTTCTTTTTTTAAATAAATTAATAATTTTATTCATGAGGGATGTTAAATTAATAAGAAAATAATTATATTTTGAACAAATGTTGTTCTTTTTAACTTTGTATTCATCAAAGAGAAAAGTATCGCATGTTCCAATAAACTATATGAAGCAGCACAACAGTTTCAACACTCATAATAAATCAGCATATTAGAATGATTTCTTAAGGATCATGTGACACTAAAGACTGGAGTAATAATGCTGAAAATTCAGCGATGCGTCTTACTTAGACTTAGTTCCTCCCATGCTATGTAGCATGTCGGGCAGCAGTCATTCTCCATCGGCTTCGGTCTTTGGCGAGAGCTTCTGCGTCGTCCCATGCCATGTTAAGCGTCATCAGATCTTGTTGGAATGTTCTGTGCCAGGTGTTCCGGGGCGTCCTTGTGGTCGTTTGTCGCCAAGGGGTACCCATCGCATAGCTGTCTTGGGGATCCTGTTGTTCTCCATACGGAGGATGTGGCCGGCCAGTCGGAGTCTTCTTATATGTTATGAAGTTTGCATATGCCACTCCTTCGAAGTACCTCTTCATTAGTGATGTAATCTTAAAAACGGATCTTCAGAATTCGGTGTAGACACCTCTGCTGGAAGACGTCGAGCCTGTTGTTAATGTTTCCTCTCACTGGCGTAGATGACTGTTGGGACCACGATTGCGGAGAATAGGCTCCGCCTATGCCGGTCCCAAGCTCAGATGCAAGAGGAGGAGGGTTGGGCGTTGGGCTAGCAAACTGTCCCCGTAAAACAAACCATTGCTACGGAAACAGCAAGTTCCGAATAATATGATGGGATCGGAAACAAACCAGCAGCGGCATCCGATGCCCGATATCGGAAATGATTTTCTCCGACAGAAATATTACAAGAATTGTAACATGTAATGTAAGAACTCTATATCAAAGCGGATGACTCGCGCAGTTAATACGAGCATTCGATGACTACCGGCTGGACATCCTTGACGTCAGTGAGGTCAGATGGACAGCGCTGCATCACAGAAATAAATTATATTTTAAAGTATATTAAAATAGGAAACCAATATTAAAAATTGCAATAAGATTCCACAATATTACAGTTTTTTATGTATTTTTGATTGAATAAATAAATACTGCCATGATGAGCAGAAGAGACTCCCTTAAAAAAAATTACAAATCTTTTAATGTCCCAAACTTTTGAGCAGCAGTGTAGATGTGCATTATTTTGTAATAAAATTGTCAATGCCTGTGTTTTTAGTAAGCCAAACTCCATCGCAGCACTGTGCAGCTCCTGATTCTTTGCACCAACCCCATCTGCTAGCTATTGATAGGCTAACTAGGTTGTTAGCAGTCTCTCAACAAACACTTTGGATTAGGAATGTGAATTGGCACTGGTTTCACGATTAAATTCGATTACGATTCCCTATCGATACTACACTTCGTACTGCGTCTTATTTAAGATGCTAAGGGAAACTCCTTTTCCCCGATACTGAGGTATTTTTTAAATATCACGGTGTAACTGCATGGCCATTGGTTTGTGCAGTGCGCTGAAAAAGAACCAATGGCTTCGCAGCGTAGCTGCACAGCCTATGGCTGGAAATCTCGCCAGAATGGGCGGGGCATCTGGTTATATAATGCGGGCATTCACCAAGGCTCCTCAGATTTCTTCTCCTTCGCCGACAACTACAAGATCTTCGCTCTACGCGACTCGAAGCCTTCGCCGTTGAATGAGCCATCGCAGCGGATCCAGACCTCACTCTGCTCGGCCGACTCACCGCTTCACAGCAGCCCGCAGTGCCTGCAGCATCTGGCCCACGGATTCCCAGCCGCTATCCAGCGGCTCTCTTCAGAGAACTCCTATGAGAGCAAATGTCGCATCGTTTTTGTCACTCGTGCAGGGCTTCCCTGCACACCGCTTACAAACATGGCGAGTGTGATTCATGCTTTCTCCTGTGTTTTTGCGGTTAGCTTTCTTTTCAGAGAGCAACTCCGCCCCTCGTGCCCTCCTGCATTTTTCCTCCCAGGGCCCAGTGAGGAAAAAGCAGCGGGGCAGAGGATCTCAGCGCTCGGAGATGAGTGAGCTTACCCTAGCTTTACCCCCACGTACCTCACTCACTCCCAACCACGTACCTCACTCACTCCCAACAGAGAGTTTTCACCTGTTCTCTTCACCGCCCGGACCAGCATCTCACTGCGGCTGCGAGCGATCTGGTTTCATTCAGGGGGAAGAAATGACAGCGAGATGGACGACAGCCTGTCATTGGCGGCTTCAGATGCAGGCTCGTACCACGAACCCACCCTCTTGTATTATGCGCAGCCCAGGCATGGACACCGATATTTTACGCATCCTGTCTAATGCTGTGGAGGAGCTGGGTTTGGAATTGTATCCCCCAGAGGAACCGTCCCATAGCCACCTGGATGAATACCTGGATGCTGCCAGGCCCCTCGTCAACGAGCTTCGCCGTTCTTCCCAGAGATCCACGAGGAGATAACAAAATCTTGGCGTGCACCCAAAGTGTCCCGCCTACGTGCCTCTTCTTCCTCCAACCTCACTT
This sequence comes from Ptychobarbus kaznakovi, assembly GCA_027422405.1. Lineage (NCBI taxonomy): Eukaryota > Metazoa > Chordata > Actinopteri > Cypriniformes > Cyprinidae > Ptychobarbus > Ptychobarbus kaznakovi. The sequence goes on along the minus strand of CM049812.1, from coordinate 18,307,888 downwards.
CAGTTGACGGCATGGAAGAAAAAGGATACGACAGCCTGTCTCCCCTGGATGAGTCAGTGGACGCGCATCTCTGCCTGCCCACGGCCATTGAATGGAGAGCAAAAGCCGCCCACCCGTCCAAACCGTGTAGGACGACTTCAGCTCTCGCTGGACGAGCCTATTATTGACAGTTATCGACAGTCGCCAGAACGTGCACTGGCCATTCAGCAGTTCGCGTCTTCATTCAAACTCGGAGTCTCTCTCCCTCTCAAAGTGTTTCAAAGGATGCTTAGAAATGGCCTCAGTGTCTTCGGTACTTCAGTTGGGCCTGCTTCACATGCGGCCCCTTCTGTATTGGCTGAAACCTCAAGTTTTTCCACACGCTTAGCGTCACGGACGCCACCATGTCAAGGTGAACCAGGCCTGTGTTGCAGCTCAAAAACAACAACAGTTATGTCTGATTCTGTTGCATAGAACTGAATAAAAATAATACATTGTTTAATATAATATATTTTCTGTCTAATTTTCTTTCAATAAAAGTGTGGTTATTTTATTGGCTTGTGTTTTTTAAATTCTGTGTCATTAAAATTGAGTGGAAATGCTGTTTTTGTAAATGATTTATTGACAAGTTGGCTGCATTACAGCCAGCTGAATGTGATGTTTCTCTGCCGCTCACTGCTCAGAGCAGACGCAGAGAGAGGTGACACTGCACCGGGAGACCTCGCGCTCGCGGCCCGGGGCAGTACTGGCGACATCTTCCAAATGAATGAAAGCTAAGGTTTAAAAAAAAAAAAATAGCTAGGGTTGTCAGTATGTATCTGTTATGGAAAAAAGCCGCCAAAAGGGTCTGGAAGCTGCTAAATATAGTGCTAAAGTCGCACTCATCACGCGGGGCGTGACAGAGACAGAGGGCGGTTGATATTGAGGGCGGCCCACCCAGGTAAAATCTATGTGTGGGAAACACTGGGCAATCTGTCTTATTCACTTTGTTAATAAAAGTTATAATATAGGCCTATGTGAATTTGCCATTGTACTATTTTATGCCTGATGTGTTTTAATTAATAGGCTAATAATGAACCCCAAACTACGATCGTTTTAAAGAAAGGGGAAATCCAAAGACCGTTTATTTTTATTTGTGTTACAATGCGAGTAAAACATATTTCCCTTATTCATATTGTTAATAAAAGTTCAAAGTTTAATATAGGACTAAATGAATTTGTCCTTGTAGGCTATAGCCTATTTTATTATAAACTAAGCATTCGTTTGAAATAAGGGGAAATCCAAAAACCTTTTGTTTATTTGTTACAATGTGTGAATGTCTTATTCAGTCAGTTAATACATGTTTTATATTCAATATAAGCTACTTTGTCATTGTATTGCTGATGTTTTGTGGGATCTTTTTACCGTTGGTAAAGGTCTGGTGCCAGGTGGTGCCGGGTCTTCCAAGCGTGGGCCCCATGGCCACCAATGCATTGTTGTTGCATTCGTAGAATATGCCCTGCTAGCCTAAGTCCTTGCTGTGTGATGGCAACTTGAAGGCTGTTGGAATTGCCCAGCTGCAAGACTTTCATTGGTGATGCGATCAATATACCAGATCTTGAGAATACGCCAAATACATCACTGGTGGAATGTGTTTATCCTCCAGATAGTGTTCGCAGTTAGCTTCCATGATTTACATACATAGATTGTGCTTTTGGACAACAATATCAGCTTCTTTGTCTTTGTCAGCTTCAATCTCTCTAATGATCAAGTTGCCATTAAACTGCTTTTGTATGTTTTTTTCTAGACCTGATTGAGAAGAGTCAAGAGCTGAAGGATATGGAAGGGAAAGAACAGAATGAGAAAGATCATGATTTAAAAATGGGAGAAAAGATGGAATCTAACAGTTTTACCTGCCATTACTGTGGAAAGAGTTTCAATCGAAAACGAAACCTTAAGGTCCACATGAGAGTTCACACTGGAGAGAAGCCTTACACCTGCCAACAGTGTGGAAAGAGTTTTGTTCAAAAAGGAAGCCTTGCAGTCCACATGAGAATTCACACCGGAGAAAAGCCTTATACTTGCTCTCAGTGTGGACAGAGTTATACACATAAAAGCAATCTTAATTCCCACATGAGAACTCACAGTGGAGAAAGCTTGTTCACCTGCCAGCAGTGTGGAAAGCATTTCATTCAAAAACAAAACCTGGCAGTCCACATGAGGATTCACACTGGAGAGAGACATTTTATCTGTAAACAGTGTGGGAAGAGTTTCATTCAAAAAGGAAACCTTGAAGTCCACATGAAATGTCACACTGGAGAAAAGCCTTATATTTGCTCACAGTGTGGACAGAGTTTTATAAAAAAAGCAACCTTAATTCCCACATGAGAATTCATAGTAGAGAAAGCTTGTACACCTGCCAACAGTGTGGAAAGAATTTCAATCAAAAACAAAACCTTAAAGTCCACATGAGGATTCACACTGGAGATAAACATTTTATATGTAAACAGTGTGGAAAGTCTTTCACTCAAAAAGGAAACCTTGAAGTAGGGCTGTGCGATTAATCGAAATCGAAATAAAATCGCGATTTGAGATTGCGCGATTTCTAAATCGCTTTATAGCTCGATTTTTTTCTGCGCCCCTGCCCCAACCTCCCGCAGTATGCTATCCGAACCAATCAGAATGCAGCAGAACAGAACAGACCGGGCATACAGACAGATAGTATGCTAAAGAAACAGGGAAGATGAGTTCAGAACAGGATAAGGACTTGGTGGCCAAAAAAATGCATGTTGCATGCAGAGCACACAGCGGGGAGTAGCGATCATATTTCCTTCAGAGAGCGTCTTTCTGAAGATCCCGCTCCGCTAGCTCAATACGCTCAGCGCCGCTCGCTCAGCCCAAAATGTGGGATCTGTGGAATAGGCTAAGCAATGTTTGTCTAAGCTAATGTTTCTAAAAGCAAATTCTAAAATCCTGTGAAGATTGACACGTTTTAATGGACCGCATTTCCCCGCAGTTTTGGTCTATTTTTAATTTTAGAAAGTGTTTCTTTTATTTACGCCACGAAATAATTATTTGTCAAGTGCATTTCATCTTGTGTGTGCTTTCATGGGCCTGATAAGTATTTTGTGAAATTCTATATCTGCTTTTCAAGTTTTCATCTTGTGTGCGTGTTTTGAATAGCGTTTTAATGGAAAAGTATACTTTTTCAGTTATTTAATTTTTTACGCAAATGTTCCAAGTGGCTTCAAAACAAGACACGTTTTTAAATTAAGATTTAAATTAAGATTTAAACTTTCCTGTAGCTCAACTGGTAGAGCATGGCGTTAGCAACGCTAAGATCATGGGTTCGATTCCCAGGGAAAGCAAGAGCTTCTAAAAATGTAGAAACTGTAACTTGAATGCAATGTAAGTCGCTTTGGATAAAAGCGTCTGCTAAATGCATAAATGTAAATGTAAATGTTATACATTTAAATTAGGGATGTTCATTTCGGTTATTTTTCCTAACCGTTAACCGACAAATATTATAGAACTGAATTAAATTAAAAAGAATAAGTGTCTGTGACCCGTTAAAAATACTAGCATCTGTTTTTCGGGGATTAATTTCACATGCGTAAAAAGCAGCAAACAACAGAACATGAGGATTCACAGGATCATATCATATTACATCACGCACCTGCAGCACTTCTGCGAGCAGAGAAAAACTTAATTCACCTAGATGCTGGGTTCAGCCTTTTGGGTCATTTTTGGGGGGTTATTTGTTCAGTGTTTGGGTAGTTTGTGTACATTTTATTTTATTTATAAAATTGTTTCTGTCAGTATATTGTTTAAATCTATGCAGAGCAACATTCGCGGTGTGAATCACTAAACGAACGTCACTCGCGTCGGTCTTATTGCTTGATAAAGAGTCTGATGCTTTGCATAAAATAAACTATTATATTTATAAAGATACAGAACACAAATACTTTGGATGTTAAAACATGTCCTCAGAGCTGTTGACTGTTTGTTGTTGAGCAGGTTATGAAGGCAATCGCAGTACATTTCGTCCATGAGTGAAGCGCAGGGGGTCTTATCCGTGATCAGTTCCCGCCGAACACGACTCCAGCTCGGCGTGAGAGCCAGCGCCGTTACGGTGGAAACACAATTACAGAGTGGTCGATTTACTCGTGAATTACATCGGTTTAATGTTTAATCTTTACTTCTAATGTTTGTTAAACGAGATTAAATAGGCAATGTGTAGGCTTATAGCTTATAAAAACAAGCAAATGAGAAATAAAGGAAGTTATCACGTCTGGAGTATTTTACAGAAGTTTAGAGGATTTAAGTTAATCTGTAAATATTATTTCATGCATAAAGTAAAAAAAAGAAAAAAAAAGCGAATATTATAATAGAAACGAATAAAGCCATTAGCTGAGTTAAATCATCCATTAATGATGGGTTAAATAAACAATCACATTTACTGGGTAAAATTAACCCCAAATGTACTCTTTTACCCAGCCCAGATTGGGTTGTTTTGAACCCAGTGTTTTCTAGAGTATGCAGAGTTTGTTCATTATTGTGCTGCGCGAAATTAAAGCAGACGGCAGAAAGCTGCATTCTATTTTTTTTGTCTTATTTTACAAAAAAGCAAAGATAATTTTTGTATTGTTTATGTACACAAATAAAAGCAGACCTTTTACAATTCCGATTATCTTCATGACCAAGAGGAGTTGCTTCCACTGTTGGAAGGGGAATAAATCCAGTGATTGCTTCAGCGCCGCATGCGCTCATTTAAGCATTCTACCTTCACAATGCAGCCTGTTCATTATCATTATAAAAACAACCGGTCAAACATATGGAAAAACACACACTGCTCTGTTTAAATATGTAGTAAAATCTGTGCTGTTTAGCGTTATCACCGTACCGCCGTGAAGTTATGCAAAACATTTTGTTTTATGTGGATATTGTAAGGGTAAATAAATAAAAGGTAAATAATATTTTGGCATTTAAATACCGCGAATACGGGAACATTTGATTTTGTGTTGAAGGAGAGACCCAACATTGGTTTCAGTTTTGTTTTAGCCTAAAATAATTAGTTTTGGTTTGTCGTTATAGCTTCTTATTTTTAATTCTTGTTATTTTCTACTGTTAATTGAAAGGATTTGTTGTGGAGTGAGGGGAACTAAAATTGCCTAGCTATGTTTACAGTGTTTATTATAATGTTTGTATATCGCGTCGGCCTATTTCTGAATGAAATAATAAAATGGGACTTATAGGCTACTTTGTTTTTTCTCTCTCTCGCTCTCTCTAAAAAAACGTGTTTTTTTATACGTGTAGCTTATTTTAACCATGCAGCAAACCTTTTAAAATATTTTGATAAATTACTAAAAATAAATAAATAAGTGAATTTAAACCGTTTAACTGATTGTATTAATGGGTCAAAATTATTATCGGTTGGTTAAAGGTTAATTAACATCCCTAATTTAAATGAACAATTTCACTCTGAAACATAACCATTTCTTATCGGACTACTGCTTTAATTGAGACATTTATTCAATAATGTCACTATAAACAGGAAAAAATTAATATGCCTAATCTTACTGGAGACATTTAATGTGAGCGGGTGATTTGAGCGAGATTCGGTTTACCGGTGAGCGTGAGCGGAACATTAGCGGAGCGTTTGCTTTGGCCGTGAACGACTGAGCGGAGCGCACACACAAAGCGGAATATTGAACCGCTCCACTTCGCTCACATGCTCTGGTTGCATCTTGTTTTGTTGGATTTGATTACTCACATATACATATAATATATATATATATATATATATATATATATATATATATATATATATATATATATGTATTTTGCCATATGTCTGTTCTAGAGACATGTTACAACTTTTTGGGAAAGGTCTAATTGGTTTCCTTTGGAAATATGTTTCAAATTCACACAGAATGCATTTATAACTGTAAAGGTCAAGGTTTCTTTATTTGTCACATGATAAATTATACAGGGTATAATCAAAAGTGAAATGTAGATCAAATCAGGTCCGCTCAGTGGACAGTGCAAAGAATAAAAATTATATAAAAGTAACACCACACAAGAGCATATATATATATAGGTAAAAAAAAGAAGAGTAAAATGTGTAATAGAATAAAGAAAAGTGCAAGACAAGTAAGATGTGCAAAAACAAGTAAGATGTGAGATAAAGCATGTCTGTTTGTCAAAATCGTGATTAAAATCGAAATCGAAAAAGAAAATCAAAAAATCGTGATATATATTTTTTGTCCATATCGCACAGCCCTACCTTGAAGTGCACATGAGAAGTCACACTGGAGAAAAGCCTTATACTTGCTCTCGGTGTGAAAAGCGTTTTACACATAAAAGCAACCTTAATTCCCACATGAGAACTCACAGTGAAGAAAGCTTATACGCCTGCCAACAGTGTGGAAAGAATTTCATTCAAAAACAAAACCTGGAAGTCCACATGAAGATTCACACTGGAGAGAGACATTTTATCTGTAAACAGTGTGGAAAGAGTTTCACTCCAAAAAGAAACCTTGAAGTCCACATGTGGATTCACAGTGGAGAGAAGCAGCAATACCTAAAGTCTATCTACACTGGATACGACAAAGCAGCTGTTGCAAATTATTTGAACGTTGTGCCAGTACGTCATAAATACAAGAAGGGAGCAGTTTATTGTCAGGGATTTATTGTGTTGCATCGCGCTGCATTCTGTGTAGACCGCATCACTGACTATAAAGAGTTCTGTAATATTTTGTCACACTGCACTGCTTGTTGTCCAGTGTAGACATGGTGTTACACTTTCACTCAGTGTGGAAAGAGTTTTACTCATAAAAACACTCTTAATCACCACATAAATATACATAGAGGAGAGAAGCTGTTCACATGCAATCAATGTGGAAAGAGCTTCATAAAAAAACTAAGCTGTAGATACCGCATGACCATTCACACTGGAGAGAAACATTTCATATGTGGTCAATATTGAAGGCAGAAATGTTCACAAGTCTTTAACTTGGGAGTCTGAATCAAGTCTGAAGTTTTTATCGCTGGAGTCTGACTTGTGACTAAAGACTCGAGACTTGACTCAGAGTCGATTCTCAAGTCATTTAATGGGTCACTAAAAAAATCTAAGCTTTTTAGACAAACTATAATATATGACTTATTAATAATGGGGCGGTTTCATGGACAGGGTTTAAATTAAGACAGGAGTAGGCCTTAATCTAGAATAGTACATGTGCTTCTCAATAAATTAGAATGTCGTGGAAAAGTTCATTTATTTCAGTACTTCAACTCAAATTGTGAAACTCGTGTATTAAATAAATTCAATGCACACAGACTGAAGTAGTTTAAGTCTTTGGTTATTTTAATTGTGATGATTTTGGCTCACATTTAACAAAAACCCACCAATTCACTATCTCAACAAATTAGAATAAGGTGACATGCCAATCAGCTAATCAACTCAAAACACCTGCAAATGTTTCCTGAGCCTTCAAAATGGTCTCAGTTTGGTTCACTAGGCTACACAATCATGAGGAAGACTGCTGATCTGACAGTTGTCCAGAAGACAATCATTGACATCCTTCACAAGGAGGGTAAGCCACAAACATTCATTGCCAAAGAAGCTGGCTGTTCACAGAGTGCTGTATCCAAGCATGTTAACAGAAAGTTGAGTGGAAGGAAAAAGTGTGGAAGAAAAAGTTGCACAACCAACCGAGAGAACCGCAGCCTTATGAGGATTGTCAAGCAAAATCAATTCAAGAATTTGGGTGAACTTCACAAGGAATGGACTGAGGCTGGGGTCAAGGCATCAAGAGCCACCACACACAGACGTGTCAAGGAATCTGGCTACAGTTGTCGCCAGAGGCATCTTACCTGGGCTAAGGAGAAGAAGAACTGGACTGCTGCCCAGTGATCCAAAGTCCTCTTTTCAGATGAGAGCAAGTTTTGTATTTCATTTGGAAACCAAGGTCATAGAGGAGGAAGGGTGGAGAAGCTCATAGTCCAAGTTGCTTGAAGTCCAGTGTTAAGTTTCCACAGTCTGTGATGATTTGGGGTGTAATGTCATCTGCTGATGTTGGTCCATTGTGTTTTTTGAAAACCAACATCACTCCACCCGTTTAGGAATACATTTTGGAGCACTTCGTGCTTCCGTCTCCTGACCAGCTTTTTAAAGATGCTGATTTCATTTTCCAGCAGGATTTGGCACCTGCCCACACTGCCAAAAGCACCAAAAGTTGGTTAAATGGCTATGGTGTTGGTGTGCTTGACTGGCCAGCAAACTCACCAGACCTGAACCCTATAGAGAATCTAAGGGGTATTGTCAAGAGGAAAATTAGAAACAAGAGACCAAAAAATGCAGATGAGCTGAAGACCACTGTCAAAGAAACCTGGGCTTCCATACCACCTCAGCAGTACCACAAACTGATCACATCCATGCCACACCGAGTTGAGGCAGTAATTAAAGCAAAAGGAGCCCCTAGCAAGTATTGAGTACATATGAAGAGTTTGGTTCCAAAACGCTATAAATCCATTTGGATTAATTTGAGTAAAAATGTGTTTTCTTTACCAAGAAAGTGGCAAGATGAAAACCACTATTTTCTGTTTCAAACTTTCACATAGCATCTTTAGGTTACAAAAAAATTAAAATCCAGATTTTGATTTTCAAAGATTTTTTATAAAAAATGATTTTTTTTTCCCAAAATGCAATAAATCCATAACACGTTTTTTTTTCAAAATGCAATAAATCCATTGAATTAAGATAAAAGTTATTTTTCATATTGAAACTGTTGAAAATACACAACAAAGTAAGTTGATAAACATATGACAGCCTCTGAACTTGGTCAATACTACTCTTATATATAGGCACTTGACTAAAAATACATTCAATCATCTCTCCCAAAATGAATTCAACGGGTTATCTTGTTAATGCTATAAATTAATTACAACAATAAAATTAAATTTCATTATGAACAAGAACATGAACAACATTATCACATTAGACCACAGAAATTCCAAAATGGCATTTCCCTTAAATTCAACTTGCAAAAGTCCATTCATCTTTGCCACATTACATTCATTCAGTTGACTAGTGCTGTATGCTGTATTAACAAAAACTTTAATGGCATTAATAAAAACACTTACTTTGTCATATTAAGAACACTGTAAAGAAGAAAGATTCACATATTATAGTATCAATTTTATATCACTTGTAGGCCTAAAAGATTTTTTTAAAGATTTGATTCAACCCATATCCCTGTTGAGCAAGGTCAGCACGAGTTATTGATAGGTAAAGGACAAGCTATCAATAGCTCACAGTGACCATGCTCAACAGGGCTATGGGTTGAATAAAATCTTTAAAAAAATATTTTAGGCCTACAAGTGATATAAAATTGATACTATAATATGTGAATCTTTCTTCTTTACAGTGTTCTTAATATGACAAAGTAAGTGTTTTTATTAATGCCATTAAAGGCTTTGTTATTTTTGTTAAAGTCCCAAGTTATGCTTCAAGTTTTAAACAATGAATCAAAATCACATTCATTTTTAACACACTGAACATTCAACAACTTATCATTCATTAAGATATCAGTGAATGGTCACTCTCAAAAGGCTGACTCAATGGGCAGCTACTCTTCATGACTGTCAAAGTCAACATTCGTTTGTCTGTAACTGAGAGAGTGCATTATCATAGAAGGCACGCACATTGGCACTCACACCAATTTCAGAGAGCAAGTTCAGCACATCCTTCCTTTTTGCATCTTTCACTGTGCTTTCATTGGGAAGCTGACTTGGCTTGAAGTTTGCCCACTTCTTTCCTCTCTTCAGTATTGAGTGATAGCAGTATTCACTGTTATACACAGCTTTGAATCCCAGTTTGTCGTTCCTCAATTCCAGCATTCTTGCATCACTTAGCTTAAATTTCTTCTGTGTCTTTACAAAAACCTGTGTTTCCGCCTTGAAATCATAAGCCTTCCAGTGTTGCCCGTAGATGTGAACATTTCCATGGTTGTGCAAAATTTCGTAATATTCCTCCGGCATAAGAATGGTATCCTTCTTTCGAACCTGTTGCTCAATCCTTCCAAATACACGGTCCACGGGCAGAAAACTGTGCCCCCTTATAGGAAACACATACTCGGCACTAATCCTAGGAAATGCCTCCTTCATCAAGGCAAACAGCATGGACAGAAGATTTATGTTTTTTGTTTTGACCGAAACAAGAATCGCTGAACAATCGCAGCCTTTGAGTGCGGTGAACAACACTACTCAACTGTTGACGTAAACAGTGGTCCAGAGCTGAAGCAATCATGTTGCTACCTTTTCTATTCTCATGCTCCATCCATGTGTACAGCTGAACATCATCCACTGCTTGCTTACTGCCCTTTCCATGGTGAATAACAACACCAAAGACATACAAATGCAGCTGTCTGGAATAGTATGCCTGACCAATGGGGGTTCTAGGGAGTGTCAAATTCTACATCATGTCAAAGCAAAGAGTCACTGAATCATGATCTACCTTCCCCAGCAAATCATAGAACACCCGTGCTCGTCTCCTGTGTAAAATGTAGGATGCGGACTCACTGCGTTTCTCTTCTTCAGTTAAGCTGGGGTCTTTAACTCTCAGTTGAAACCTGGTACATGAAGAACAGGCATCTGTGGCAGGATGCCCAAATCCAAGGTTGAAGTGCTGTCGAAAAACAGTATAATACAGGGAGTAGCTGACTAAATCATGATTTTGCTGGTCAAATAGCTTGTGCATTCTCTTCACACTGAGGTCACTGGGTAGGTATTTCCGGCCAGGTGCTCCCCTTCTTCCATAATGGCTAGCCCTACACGTAAACGTTTGGATGTGATCCATCACGACCTGCTTCTTGGCCTCATTTTCAGCCACCTTACGAGCACCACCCGTGTTCTGTTCTGGCTGTAGCATTGAGTGCATAATACTTTGCCACTCAAGACGCACGATCTTTGCTGATACCTGCAATGACAAAAAAATAAGTAAAAAGATTTATTAAATAATTTTGTACGTATGTATTTATTTATTTTTTATTCATTATTCTACCTATTTATTCATTAATTCATTATCTGCTTCATGCATTGCTTCATTTAAATACTTAATATTTTAACAAGCAAACAAACTAGCAACAAACATAAAACATTAAAGATTCAATAGAAAAGCTTATGTCTCATCTTGCAGGGCTGATGGCCAGCATAGGCGTATGCCTACATCTTCACAATAATGTTACTATGATGATAACTAAGTGCAGGATGTGATATAGTAGGCTAAGCTTCTATTGATAATTTTCAGTGATGGGCGCATGCGGAGGGAACGCCCCCTTTCGCTGCATCACTATAGCGAAAACTATCAATAAGCTGAAATCAAAGCACACCAGTGTAGTGGCGCCTCATTCACTGCATGATATAGCCTATATATCAGGCTACATTGAAAAGCCAATGATGTGGTTGTTTTTTAATTAAGCTGTCGTTAACCTAGGCTAAATATAATCACATCAACATAGTGTCGTTTAATGATGCACACGTCTAAAGAGCAGGCGGCCGTATGAAAAGTATAAATAAAAAATAAACTCACCCAATACGCAGCAAAAGGTGGCCTTGCAGACAGGAATCTTTGTCGGATGATCTTCAGTCAGCAAATGGTATTCGTTTGTGACCTCCCTATTCTTCTGCATATCGCTGTTGTCAACCTTGGGACATCGCCGCTGAACTTTTTTGACGGCGATCAGCTGCAAAATGGCTTGGTCCTGCTCTGTTTTCGTCGACTTCGAGTAAAACAATTGAAAGTTTCTCAAAAGATCCCCTGAAGTCAATGTGTCAGCGTGACAGAAGTTTGATGCTGTCGTGTGAGAACAAGCAACAGCCAGCATTTTTCCTCCTCCCGAGTGCCTCATTTTCTTAATCTCCTCACGTAAATTATTAGATTTCGATGGCTTACGTTTCTTCCCCACCGCAGAAACCACCACAGGTTCATCAATGCCATCAAAATTATTCATTTTTTGTTTGTTTGTTTGTTGATCACAAAGGTTGGATGAGGAAAACTAGGATGCGGGTTTTTTCAAAGCGCCGCCGTTACTGTTTACAGTGCGTGGAATGGTGCGCTGTGATTGGCTGAGCGGATATATCGCATTCTGCAGAGAAGGGAGACTGGCGTTTGTCACGGTTTGGAAAAAAAGCGAGAAAACATGACAGAATAACACGGCAGATATCGCATTTTGTGTAAATGCAAAAATTTACTTTTCAATACCGACTAGATACAATACTGATTTTAGCGAGAACTCTTTTTTTTTTTTAAATGCCGTTTATCGCGTTTTGGAACCAAACTCCTCATATACAGTAAATTAACATACTTTCCAGAAGGCCAACAATTCACTACAATTTTTTTTTTTTATGAAGTATTCTAATTTGTTGAGATAGTGAATGGGCTCTATGCATGACGTATTTCCGGTGAAATCTCAGGACCCTCGCTTACTTCCGCTGACTGTAGAGTACTCTGCTACTACAAGAACGTTTTACAGTTACAGACAAGACAAGAGTGTGTAGCCGACATTTCCAAAGTACAGACCTGATCGAGCCTCCAACTCCAGCCGGACGCAGACGTCTGAAGAATGGAGCTGTCCCGGTGCTTTTTCAGTGGAACAACCTCACTCTTCCAGCCCCACGGACCGTAGTTTGGGAAAGGTTAGGGTGACCAAACACAGACACACTGCATACTGATGACCCCTCTATGGATGTGGACCTTTCAGACCACGACTACTGTTCCAGTGCTGAGCCTGCTGCCCTGGAGTTGTCACTGGACCACACTGAAGATCTACGTGCAGAAATTGCGAGGCTCCAAAAGCAAATTGAGGAGATATCCCTCAGCAGGAAGTTTTGTTTGGAGCGGTTCGCTGCCTCTGATGATAACATTAGGCTTTACACAAGGTAAACTGACAATGCCAACAGTGTTTTTCAGATTAATGTAAAATTATTAGGGCTATCAACAACAAATAACAGCTCACTGTGCTTTCAAGAATGGCTGAAATTAAAGTAAACAAACTCCAAAATGACTTTCTGTCTAGATAGTGTTGTGTGTAGTGTTGTGTTGTGTGGTTTCTATTCTTATTAAATTACTTCATAAACGCTGGCAGGCTTTTTATTCTCTGTCCTAATATGTTGTTGTGGTAATGGAAATTACAACTAGGATGCTAATAAATCTGGAATTTAAAACTGTCTAAAGACACAACATACTATATAAATAAATACGTCCCATAGATTTGCAACTCATGCCCACTTCATGGCCTTTTGGAGGCAGATAGAGCCAGCAACTGGCAGGATTGTGCGTGTGACAAGAGCACGTACTGCAGCCAAGATAGATGAGGTCCGTCACACTGCCAGTGCAACGGTAAATGTATTAAGCAGCATTTAATATGATTAAGATAATGCATCTTTATGTTTTACAATCAAACTTACTTTGCCAGTTATGATGTTTGTGTAATAGTAATACAATTATTTTCTTCTTTTCAGTCTCTTCAACCCATTGATGAGTTTTTTTGTTTATGACATATCTGTCATTGGCCCACAGATTCAGAATCCACCAATCAACTGTAAGCCACATCATCAACACATGGGCTAACTTTTTCTATATTGTACTTGGAGCTGTGGGCATTTGGCTGGATGAAGAGACATTACAGTTTAATAGTAATGACTTTATGAATTTCTTTACTGATAAAATAGATAATATCAGAAATACAATAACAAACGTAGATTCTACAGCGTCTAGTACTTCAGCTTCATTCATCGCACCCAAAGAAAAACTGCAGTGCTTTACAACTATAGGACAAGATGAGCTAAATAAACTTATCACTGCATCTAAACCAACAACATGTTTATTAGATCCTGTACCAACTAAACTATTGAAAGAGTTGTTACCTGTTGCAGAACAACCGCTTCTCAATATTATTAACTCCTCGTTATCTTTAGGTCACGTCCCAAAACCATTTAAGCTGGCAGTTATTAAGGCTCTTATTAAGAAACCAAAATTAGATCCTTGTGAACTGGCAAATTACAGGCCCATTTCAAATCTTCCGTTTATGTTGAAAATATTAGAAAAAGTAGTGTCTGCTCAACTGTGCTCCTTTCTGCAAAAAAATGATATCTATGAAGAATTTCAGTCAGGTTTCAGGCCCCGCCATAGCACAGAAACTGCACTTGTTAAAATTACAAATGACTTGCTTCTTGCGTCAGACAAAGGCTGCATCTCGTTGCTAGTTTTACTTGATCTTGGTGCTGCGTTCGACACTATAGATCATGACATACTGATAGATCGATTACAAAACTATACAGGTATTCAAGGGCAGGCTTTAAGATGGTTTAGATCCTACCTGTCCGATCGCTACCACTTTGTTTATTTAAACGGGGAGTCATCTCAACTATCACCAGTAAAGTATGGAGTACCACAAGGATCTGTCCTAGGTCCTCTATTATTTTCATTATATATGTTGCCCCTTGGTAATATTATTAGAAAATACGGGATTAGTTTCCATTGTTATGCTGATGACACTCAACTATATATCTCAACAAAACCAGATGAAACTTCTAAACTATCTAAGCTAACAGAGTGTGTTAAAAATATAAAAGATTGGATGACCAGTAATTTTCTCCTATTAAATTCAGATAAGACCGAGGTATTACTTATTGGACCTAAAGACAGTACACAGAATCTCTTGGATTACAATTTGCAACTAGACGGATGTAATGTTACTTCCTCTACAGTTAAAAATCTGGGTGTTATATTAGACAGCAACCTATCTTTTGAAAATCATATTTCCAATGTTACAAAAACAGCATTCTTCCATCTTAGAAACATTTCCAAGCTACGGAACATGTTAAGTGTTTCTGATGCAGAAAAGTTAGTTCATGCATTCATGACCTCTAGACTGGACTATTGTAATGCACTGCTAGGTGGTTGTCCTGCATCTTCAATAAACAAGCTACAGATAGTACAAAATGCTGCGGCTAGAGTCCTTACCAGGTCAAGAAAATATGACCATATTACTCCAATTTTACAGTCTCTGCACTGGCTACCTATTAAGTTTCGTATCAGTTACAAAATATTATTACTTGCCTATAAGGCCCTAAATGATTTAGCTCCTGCGTACCTAACTAATCTTCTATCACGCTACAATCCAACCCGCTCCCTTAGGTCGCAAAACTCTGGACTCTAGTACCTAGGATAGCAAAGTCCACTAAAGGAGGTAGAACTTTTTCATATCTGGCTCCTAAACTCTGGAATAGCCTTCCTGATAACGTTCGGGGTTCAGACACACTCTCTCTGTTTAAATCTAGATTAAAGACGCATCTCTTTAGCCAAGCATTCATATAATGCATCTCACAATCTTGTACTGCCAGTCTATCTGAACAAATGCACATTATTATGCTTTAGCTTGGGTTATACTGATAATTTCATCCAGGGTTATTCCTGGATGGAACAACTGCTACGCTAATTGTCTTACTGTTTCTATGTTACTGCCACGGGATTAACATCCCGTGGTAGCTAGGAATTACACAAGCTTCAGTCTGGATCCTACCCTTAAACGATTGAGATGACCGAAAACCTGAGAAGAGACGATGACAACCCCTCCGAGGACCTCAGAGGAAGCCAACCATCAGCGATTATACTGACTTAACCAAAGTCTGCCTTAAATGGAGGATCAGCACCTGGAGACAACCTCTACAGCCCCTACAGCCCTGAACGTCAGTGGAGTCTAGGACACATAGATGAGCCCCAGAGACAGATCTCCAGTGAGGACCTCGTCACCTAGACATCCATCGGGGGAAGACCCCTGGAACCAGTGGACCGCTTACACTCTGACTTTGCTGCAGTTGGAACAAACTACTGATTCGTCTGGCCGGAGGGGAACTGGCCCCCCGACTGAGCCTGGTTTCTCCCAAGTTTTTTTCTCCATTCTGTCACCGATGGAGTTTTCGTTCCTTGCCGCTGTCGCCTCTGGCTTGCTCAGTTGGGGACACTTCATTTCCAGCACAATCATCGACTTGATTGCACAGATATTATAAACTGAACTGAGCTGGACAATGCCATTACTAAATTCAATAATGAAATGCATTCAGCAGATAATTGAGTGTTAAATCCTGTCATTTTACATTATTGACACAATTTTCCTATTTTAATATTGTGCAGTGCTTTGTTACAATTTGTATTGTTAAAAGCGCTATATAAATAAAGGTGACTTGACTTGACTGTCAAAGCTCACATGCCAGATGTTTTTCAGTATTACTGTGACACACAGGTGATTTTGGACTGTACTGAACTGCGTTGCCAGACACCAAACTCTCTTCTCCTTCAGAGTGAGGTATTCTCTACCTACAAATCTCATTGCACTTTCAAAGGGTTGGTTGGGATGGCCCCTCATGGTGCTGTAAACTTGGGTGTTATCTTTCTATGAAGGCGCCATCAGTGATCGAGAGATTCTAAAGCAGTCTGGTATTGTCTGTTTTCTAAAGCCAATAATGGCTATTATGGTAGATAAGGGTTTCCTTGTAGAAGATTGTGTGCCCTGCAAGGTCCACATACCTACCTTCCTGTCAAAGAGAGCAAAACTGTCTGGGCCAGAGGCCAGGAAAACACAGTCTATTGCAAGACTGCGAGTCCATGTTGAGCGACTGATTCGAAGGGTGAAGGAGCACAAGATATTCAGCACGGTAATCCCTCTTTCACTTACAGGCAGCATCAATCAACTTTACACAGTAGCCTGTCTCTTGGTCAACTACCAAAACGGACCCTTAGTTAAAGTATGGCAAAGCAATTACTAATGCTGTAGAAGCAGAATTAGACAGAAATAGAATGTCTATAAATGTATACACTGTATAAATCACTTGAAACTAATCGTTTTGGTTTTAAACTTAGATTAAGCCCTTCATGTTATTCACTGCACGTGCATAATTTGAAATGAATTCAACAAGTGTACAATTGTGGAAAAAAATACTTTAATCAAATGACCTGACAAAATAAAAAGACATGTTTGTAAAATCTTGCATAAACTAAACAAATTTTTTTTACACCTCTGTTTCAGGGAGCTCAACACAGAAGTGTCTCTGTAAATGCACTGCACAAACATGTCATCATGGGCACAGATAACAAAGTCACACCATTCCATGCCTGTGAAAAGCAACTGCCCCTGCACTTGCCAATAATAAGGATGGCTTTCCTTCAGTTTGTATATGCCATGGTCAGCTCTGAGGTACCTGCAGTCAATGTAGCTTACTGCATTTGGGCATTTTATTTCAAACAAGCCAAATTATGGTCTCTCAAGCGGGTCATATACCAGCCCATCGGGTGACGCACCCAGCCAAGGTGCATCTGGATGAATCACCAGTCCACATTTCCTTAAGTTGAGGTTTTTCAGAGTTGCATAGTCCTTTAATGCACCTGCCTCCATATCCAGTCCCCTCTTCATGTGTGCAGTTTGTTTCATCCCTCTTAGTATCCTTTCAGCTAGGTTTTCTGCCGCATTTGGACCTCTAGTATGGCTAACCTCACGAAAATTTGAAGCTGTCACCCTCTCCTTCCTCAATGAATGCCACTCAGGTGCTGCACTTTGGCTTCTTGTTGCTGCTTCTATGAGGTGTGACTGTAACAAAGTCACAGACAATGAATTGAGATGCAGCTGTTCCTGATTTGTTGGTACATATGTGCAATCTGTTGGCTTTATCTGGTAGCCTTCTGGTGGTACTTTAGGGAATGGGGGTGCATCCTTATGGGTGATAACGCCATCAGGTATAGGTGGTGGATGCTGATAAGACAGGATACTGCCAGCTTGTAACTTACCAAAGATGGAGTCCACGAGTGGCTTGCAAGGTGAGATATTCATTTTGCAGATAAGAGGAAGAGAGTCTGGGTTAGGCAGCTTTAGGGTCGAGGGTTGATGGGACTGGCAGCTCACCACTGTAGGCCTTGTATAGTGCAGATCTGAAATAATATTGTCAAACCTGTTTACACAGACTCTGCATACCTGATTCCACTTGCTGAAGTAGCACCTGGTTTGGGCTTCACGACCACCATGGCATCCACCGGTCCCGGCTTCACTCCCTATTCATTAGATGGCATTAAAGGGTTAGTTCACCCAAAAATAAAAATTCTGTCATTAATTACTCACCCTCATGTTTCAAGCCCGTAAGACTTTTGTTCATCTTCAAAACACAAATATGAACACTGGTTTGTATTGCAAACAGTTTTATCATTTACTGAACTTTGTTTTTCTTCTTGATATTTCCGTACAGTAGCTAAAGAACTGTAAGTCTTACACATTCACAGAAAACGGGTTTTGTCTACGTTGAAAAACATTGTGCCAGATATTTAATTGATCCAAACTATTGTTCGTGGTTTATGCCACTTCTGCTTCGTTTGGGTGCATGGAAGGACAGGAGGGACAACAGACTTTCCACATTCAGAGTAATGGGCTGTCTGGTAAAGCAAGGCAACCAAATGGTTGCACATCCCACTCCCAGCCACACAAGAGCAGGAGCTGTTTACCAGCACGACTGGCTCTGAATCACGTAATGTCACCTGATATACACAAACAAAAAGTATTAATGGGTTTTTAAAAAGCAGAGTCATCAAGTACATCAGCAACAGTGGTAACATTAGAACAGTAAAAACTCAGAACTTGTTCAACAGAACTTCACATTTAAGCTACCAGTCCTACTCTCAGTTGGTGTGGTGTCTCTGATTTCTTCATAGAGCGGTAGCAATGAGCTCTCATTGAGATCTCATTTGTGGCCGTTTTTACCTGACACTTAAAGACATAATTACATACACATTTGAAATAAAAATTTCTAATAAGGTGATTAGCCTGAAGATGGACGGATTGTTAAAATAACAGCGCAATTTTAGCACTACTAGTTCAGGCTTGCTGAACTTACCTTCATAATTGCAGAGGTAAGGAGACACATAAAACTTGAAACATTTCTCAAGTTTGCTCTGTGGCGTTGTAGTCCGGACAGTTCTTCGCACATCATTAATTGTACATTTGGGCAACTCCAGCAAACAACGCGTGAACTTTGACAACTGCCATAATCCCGTTTACCTCCACTTTAAATCTCCCGAACCGGAAACTGAAGGGCGGCCTTGTGCCAAATGCGGAAGTACGTATATAAACATATTTATATGTGGAATCTTGTTTCATTTGACATCACATGGCATGATTAATTCATAACTTTATGGCATGTCTTTTTACTTATCTTCAAACAACCTGATCTTGCTTGTAATTAAACTTGATATATAGGAGTAATGTTTATATTAAGGTAGATATGCATGTTGTTAATGCATGCTAAACTTTTTATTAGTATTTGTACATTTAATGCATGTATTTTGACATTTTTAGGGGAACAAGTTGGTCTGGTGGGGAGTGGCTAGAAATGGGAGAGTTTTTGTCTGTGTGAGTGTATTTGTATTTTGTCTGTTTAGCTTTATGTACAGTAGTTCCTGCATGTTTATACAGATTATACCCTGTATGATTGTGTATGTGACAAATAATAAAGAACCTTGAACCTTGTTTGTTAAGGACCCCCATGAAAACTAGATGGTTCACCTCAAGGGGTTTATCCTCAATGAACTAGCAGAAATAGTGAGCAAAACGAATCACCTTTTTAAACTAAAATAAAAGTACATTACTACAGGTGTGGGGAAAGACCTGAAGTACTTGGGTTGAGGCTGAAAACATAGATTTTGCATGCCATCATGAAAATAATGTTCACAATTCGGCCATGTTAATTTTACCTTGAGTCAATTTTGACAAAGGGTTCTGTGAAGGTATCCCTGGACAAAGTCATGTCCATTAAAACATTGTCGTAGGACTAAACCAAATACATTGCCTAATAAAACAGATTCTGTCATTGTAAAAACTGAAGGTGACTACATTTGGTCACTATTTCCACATAAAAAGGAAAAACAAAAATAAACAAAAGACTTAATTGTATGTACCGGGCCTGTAACAGCTTGTGTTAATGAAATGAGAAATTTTTTGGGGTGCGTTTCCCAAAAGCAACGTTAGCTAACTATGGTCGTTAGTCCCATTGAAGTCTATTGGTAACGACGGAACTTGCGACCATAGTTGTTTTTGGGAAACGCACCCCTGGAGAGCAATATATGTCAGTATGAAGATTCTACATTGCTCCTGTTTGCTAAATACTGACCTTTGAACCTCAAACTAAGACCATGTTTGAAGGTTTATATTCCAGAAACAAGAAGGTCTACAGACATGGGACCAACTGTTCTAGAGACCTCTGGACCCCAGCTATCATGTGAGCATAGTCACTATTGGGCACCAACTGGGGACACTGTCAACAGTAGCCCATTTAACAATTAAAATCTGATAACACCAATATCTTTCCCAGCCCCTTAAACCCCTAGAAGTACCTGCTGTTTATACTGCCATCTTCTAATTACGGGGAATATACCAATGTATTTAAAAACTACAATTCTCAGTAGATACGTGTCATTGAACTTCTTCTGTAAACATACATGTCAGCGTCCATAATTGAAGTTCTTTCAGGTTCCAGAGTAACGTTAGGTTTAGGGTTATAAAAATGTATCTTTACTATATATATGTTGACTATCTCCTAAAGCTGAAACATACATTATACTGCATTTAGATTATCAAGATGAAAAAAATTATGAGTATGTCAGTTCATCAGGGACATTTAACCATTATAATAATCCACGGGCGCCACAGCATAAATGGCTGCCCACTGCTCCGGGTGTGTATTCACGGTGTGTGTGTGCACTTCGGATAGGTTAAATGCAGAGCACGAATTATGAGTATGGGTCACCATACTTGACTATATGTCACATCATTTTCACTTTCAACCAAGTCAGGGCCGTCTCCATTGTATTTATAAACTACAATTCCCAGTAGTGACGCGCGATATAACTTCTTACAAAACGTACAAATCAGCCACCATATTTGTAGTTCCGATTTCCAGAGTAATTTACTAAATATATAAACAGTCTCCTACAGCCATAACATATTATTAAGACGATCATCAGTATATTACGAAAAAATCTTCAGGATATCAGTTCATCTGGGGTAGTTACTGAAGAAAATATTTCGAGTTATGCAATCCTTTTTTTTTTTTGTAATCATGACCTGAAAATCTTTGTTTAGCTCCCTCAGAAATGTAACTGCCTCTCAAAAATAAAATATTATTATATGCTCATAAATATGCAAGTATTAGAGCAATAAGTAGGCCAAACAATACCCCGATAATGAAGAATTCCAAAATGTGTGTAGCCTACTCCCCAGACCTTCACAATAAATCAATAGTAGTGTTTTAGTGACAAAAACAATTCAATCAATTCTAGTAGGTATAACCATGGTTATCCAGATAAGTATCTTTATAATTTATATACTACCCAAAATTTTCATTTCAAAATAACCCGCTTAAAACAACTCATCAATGTAATACAATGTAATGTACAGTTAAACAAATTCCTCACATAAATATGCTAAGTGTAGGTTGTTTCTTTCACTTACTTTTCTCAACTTTGTCACTGTCATTTTTATTTTTTCAGTTAATATGTAAGGAAAAGTGATTATGTGTTTATCATAGTGAATTTGTGGTCTTTCTCAGAAATACAAGTGAACAAACACCAAATGCTTATTTATTGCTTAATTATTGACTGCAGGCTTAAAGATCAAACTAATTTGACAAGGTGCATGATTTGAAACCATTTAGTCTTTGGCAGTTAGAACACATGGAGACCTCATTATTTGAAAAGTAGAAGAGAAATGCATGATATGAAAAGGAATATCCCCCCATGGAGTCTAGACACTGGCGGTGGTGAAGGAGTGAATAGCAATGCTAAGATCTGTATGAATGTGGAGCTCAGCTCCTGATGCGAACTGAATAGGATGATGACTGGAGGTGAATAGGGTGGAAGATCTGAAGATTTTTTGTCGCATCAATTTCCCTGAAATGACAACTGTCACCAGCGGAGAGAGGAACTGCTTTATATGTTTTTTGCATTTCTTAACATTGGTCTGTGAGGTTAAGTTAACTTGAAAAGCACATTCAGAAAATGAAATCAAGGTATATGTCAACTGTAATAAAATAGCATATAGTGCAATGTATATTCAGGAAATATAAAACATGTTATCGAATAACATCTGAATAGGAAATTGAGTTGGATTAAGTACATTTCTATTTAATCCTACTAGAGACTAAACTCCATGTGTCACATTTATTGGGGATTTTCACCTTTTCACCACTACAGAAAGATGAGACATGACTTCAAAAGCAGCGCAAAAACAATGAAATAAACAGGCAGAAACCAAAATGTAGTTCAAATTCTACATTTGATTTATTCTCGTTAATTTGAAGAGAATCCTTTGGCTGCCAGGAATGGGCCCACTCCTTGCCACTAAAAACAGAAGGGATTGTTATTCATTTATTTACTAGGTCTTTGCCATAAACAAACATTTTAACAAATGTGAAGCACACATCATTACAGAACAGTCTTTTATAAGCATAACAGTTTCATTTTCCATTTATGAAGGACCACCACTATTTGCGAACCAAAACAGATTAATAAGATAGCAAAGATAAAGTAAATTAATAATGCCTACATTAATTGGTAAAGCAGAAAAACAGAAGAATACATATCATATTGGTCAGGGTTCCCAGTCAACCAATATTTCTGCTTTGCCTTATCAAGAAAATAATTATTCATTTAAAAAATAAATGTTTACAAAGAATAGACACACACACACACACATTCACACACACACAACACACACACTACACACACACACACACACACACACACACACACACACACACACACACACACACACACACACACACTCCATTCTTAGCATTAGTTATGTTTGGTTACAGGCATTGAGTTTCACTGAGACAATATGCTGTGGGTCATTGTTGGTATTTACAGCATGTGATCATGATTTTTTTAGTACAAGCTCCTTCCTAATCTGTAATTCAAAAAGACTAAACACATAAAATGTATCTACCTAACAGTTATGGTATGTATTGTATGTATTGCCAACACACAAGCAAGTTTCCAAATCATATATTACACTTTGCATAGTGTCTACACTATACATTTCTTTTATGACTTTCTAACCTTTCTCACTCTTCCTCTTACTACACTCCTGATGGGGAAAGCCTCTAGGCGAGTGTGGTAGGAGCAATATGTGAACATCAAAAGCATGTTTCACATATTTCTTAGAGTAGGAACAAAATGCACACAACTCTGAATACTTCAGTAGTGACCAGATGACAAGTGATGTTTATCACTACTTGCAAGTTGAACCAGGTTTAACTTGTACCATAGAACCGAACTTGAGAACAGAGGCGGACAGTAGTGAAGTATTTTTACTCTGATAAAGTACAGACACTTGAAAAATACTTTTACAGCAGTGTTTTCCTTTAGAAAACTTTACTTCACAGCATTCCAAAGCATTATATTGTACTTTTTACTGCACTACGTTCCATATTAAATATAATGTAATACATAATTACATTAGAAATATATTACTTTCTTACTTTTACTCAAGTAAAAGTAATTCAAATATTTACTTTAGTACAATAAAGTACTACATGTTTAATGTTCTTAAGTATTAAAGGTATTAAAAAAACTTAATTTATGAAATGTAGTGCAGTAAAAAGTATGACATTATGCTCCGGAATGTAGTGAAGTAAAGTTTTGCAAAGGTTTTTAAAACTTTTTAAATTTACTTGAGTGAAGTAAAAATACTTCACTGCTGTTCACCTCTGATTGTGAATACTACACTGCTGCTTTCTCTACTGCTTGGCAATTCATTTAGGTCAAATTTGACATAAAGCCAGCTGGATTTTATACGCTGTCTGTTAATTATCTATAGTAGATACAAAAAATCAACAATGGAACTATAGGAAATAACCAGGGGTAAACATAGCAATGTCAACACACTGATAGAAGCAGTCACAGACAAAAATAAAAATATTGGCATCCCTGCATTTCTTTCAGATAATGATAATAATAAAGGCACTACTTCTCCCTGAAACGTGTTGCAATTACAAATTGTTTGCATCGGAACAACACAAAAAAGCAGAGAAAAAAAGCCAAATATGAGACAATCTACACAGATCTCCAAAAATGGACTGGACAAAATGATTGACAGCTTTTCAGAATCTTCAGAAATAATTGTATTTCAAGCATGTGATGCTCCTTTAATTTGTAATTAAACTACGTGTAACAAAGCATAGGAACTGGCAATATAGAAATCACACTTGCAACCAGTTAAAATGTGGAAAATGTTACAATATTTGTGTTGTGTGTCTATGTGTACCCAGGGCTCGAAATTAACTTTTTTACTTGGTAGCACTGGTGCTCCCAACTTCAAGAAGTTAGGAGCACCACAATTATTTTAGGAGCACCCACTGAATATTAAGGAGCAACACAACCGCCAATTGAGCGGAAGGGCGGGCAACATCCTTCCTGATGATTAAAAGCTTCGTCAATTGAACCTGATCCTTAAGCTGCAGTGCTTTGTTTTTTATACATGCAAGATGAGAAGAAAATGTCATTTAAACTTTTCTCAAAACAGTTCCCCTCAGAAATACATTCATATAGACCCCCACTCCCAATTCAATATTTAGGATTTCCTTTCTATATTTAGCATAGTGAACGTTGAGCTTGCTCAGGCTGCTACAGTATTTGATGTTCTTTGTGTCCGTCTTCAGCGTCTCTGGCTTCTGTTAATGGCTGTTTACAGACTTGGTAATATTTCCACACAAATTAAATTTTGGAAAATGATTTCAATGCAGTTTGTGCAAGTGCGGTCACAAAACCGGTCAGTTCCAAGTAGGGGTGGGCGATATGGCAAAAATATCATATCAATTTTATTTTTTAGACATTTCACGATTTTATCACAGTTCTTTGTCATGTTAGTTTTACCAGTTTGTCTGAGCAGTACTGCCAAACTAATTTCCCTATTATAAAGACAAAGCCTTTCAAAGAAACAAAATATAAATAAGAATGGTGGATATTTAGGCCAAAGTGGGCGAAGATAAAAAATCTTTGTCATTATTTTATCTTTGTTATGAAAAAATAAGAACAAAGATACACATTACAACTACACATAATATACAAACAGTGTTTAATTATCAGGTACAATAGGCATATTTAGTAGGAGCATTCAAGAAATTGAATGAACAATTAATAAAAATAAAACACTATAGATTGATTCCTATTAAAGTAACTGTATTGTTTTTTTTCAGTCAAGAGTAGCGAGTTATGTTTTTCTCTATGGTTTTGTTGTTTTAACATTAAAGAATAAATTCGGTCATCTGTCTGTCGATTCTGTCATAGTGTTTTATATTAATACCATCATTTACTCACTCAAAATTAGTTTTAAACCTGATTGAGTTTCTTTCTTCTGCTGAACATACATGCTATTTTGAAGAATGTGGAAAACCAAACAGTTGCTGGTCCCCAGTGAGTTCCATAGTATTTTTTTATATCCTACAATCAAGTGGACCAGCAACTGTTTGGTTACCCACATTCTTTGAAATATCTTCTTTTGTGTTCACCACAATAAATAAATTAATACAGGTTTGGGACAACATGTCAGTGAGTAAATAATGACAGAAATAAAATTGTAGGGTGAACTATCCCTTTAATGACAGTCGGCTGCATGTTTAATACTGTCCCTTTAAGAGCTGCACGCATCTAATATACAGGCACGCTTCGGTTCCACTCACCGGTTTAATTTCTTTTTAAACATAACCAACTGAGTCTATATGTAAACCTTGTGTGTTTTGACAGTATTGGCTCAAAAGATAACTTAGTTGAGTAATCAGGCGATGTTAGGGGCCGCTCACATATCGCGTCTTTTGCGCGCTCAAGTTCGTTATTTCAAATGTAGACGCGCGGTATGCGCGCTCATAATTTTAGGCGCGATATGTGAACAACCCCTTAGACAGGCTTTTTAGTTCGCGCGTTTCGGGTGCACGGGCTCAGAAAAAGCACACTTTAGACGAGCGCGCGAATGAAAAGCTTAACCTGCTTTAGCTCCCGGTCACGTGGCACATGCTGTGCAGTAATTCTTGAACGTTTAGCAGAGAACTGTAGAGGTCGCACCACAGCAATTATTTGAACTCGCACAAATGCTCCCAAATATATTTTGGAGTCGCACAGATTACATTTCGGGAGCATATGCGACCAAAATGGTCGCAATTTCGAGCCCTGTGTGTACCACACCGAGTATGGAGAAAAGAAAGAAGAGTGAAATATTGTTTGAGGATTTGAGAACAAAAATGGTGGAAAAGCATGAACAGTCTCAAGGGATACAAGTACATATCCAGACATCTTAATGTTCCTGTTTCCACTGTGCACAACACTGTCAAGAATTTACAGCCCATGGCACTGTAGCTAATATCCCCGGATGTGGACAAATTAGAAACATTGATGAAAGATTGCAACGAAGGATTGATCAAAGAGTTGATAAAGAACCTCGGTCAACTTCCAAACAAATTGAAGCTGACCTGCAGGCACATATCCATCGCTATCTGAATGAAAAGGGACGCTATTGTAGGAGACCCAGAAGGACTCCACTGCTGACACAGAAACAAACATCAAAATTGTAGTTTGCCAAAACGTACCTGAGGAAGTCAAAGTCCTTCTGAGAGAATGTACAGTGGACAAATAAGACTAAAACTGAGTTTTTTTTTTTTGGTAAAGCACATCATCGTTCTGCATGTCTTCAGAAAATGAAATGAGGCCTTCAAAAGAACAGAACACTGTCCCTCAGTCAAACAGGGTGGAGGTTCACTGATATTTTGTGGTTGCTTTGCTGCCTCGGGCACTGGATGTCTGTGAATATATGCATGGCATTATGAAATCTGAAACTACCAAAGAATTCTGGGGTGCAATGTAGGGAGCAAGTGTCTCCGTCAGAGGTCATGGGCCTTAAAGCAGGACAATTACTCAACGCATGTTTCAAAAAGCACTGGAAGGTTTAAGTGGCCAGAAATGAATCCAGATCAAAATCCCACAGAGCAGCTGTCTAGAGATCTCGAATAAAAACCCTTCCAATCTGAAAGACCTGGAGCAGTTGGCAAAAGGAGAGTGGTCCAAAATTCCAGGAGAGAGCTGTAAGAAACCCACTGATGTTACAGGAAGCAATTGATTTCAGTTATTGTTTCCAAAGGATGTGCTACCAAATATTAAGTTGAGGGTATCAATTGTGTCCATTTCTGGAGATTTGTGTAGAATGTCTCAGATTTGGCTTTTTTCCTTTTTTTGTGTGTGTGTGTTTGTTGTTCCAATGCAAACAATTAATAATTGCAACACGTTTCTGGGAGAAGTAGGGCATTTATTAACTGACAGAACTGCCAATATTTTTGTCCATGCCTGTATGTGTCTTGGGTGTGTCTAGAGACCCCCAAAATATGAGAAAAGGCCATCCTCTGTCTTATAGTAAACGTGTGCAAACACGCTGTTTATATTTGGCTCCACATTTTACATTACACGCAGGCTCATTAGAATAGTAACCATAGTAGGCTTCTAGAAGGCTCCATCTAAAACGGCTTGTTTCTGACAAACGAACTATAAATGCCCAGTTTAAGATAAACAAGGATTTTTCATAGCTGTGGATCATGCAAAATTACTCTAGTGGAGTATCAGAATAAAAATATAGAACTGGAAATGAGCATAATAGGTCTCCTTTAAATTCGATGGTAATACATAGTTACCAGAACTACCAATAATAATCCTACAAACATTATTTATATACCTGACTTTTTCTTTTTGTTAGTGAGATCAACTGTGCCCATGGCTGACCCTGTGAAGACAGCAGTGGGTTTAGAGAAATACAATTACTTATATACCAAATAAAGCTAAAACATATTTCAAATACATCAATATCACAACATCAGACAAGTGCAGCAATACATGTAAATAATAGGTGTAAAGTACATTTATTATTGCGACTAAATTAAGGATGATTCATTAACCCCACGTGTATATATATATATATATATTTATTTATTTTTATTTTTTTGCTTATGCCCATACTTTTTGTGATAATCACAATTTGTTTTAACAAGTTCTGATCCTTTGTTGACTTATCCAGGGAACGCAAGGGGTGGGTAAATGGTGGTGTGGCATAGCCAGATATAAGTATTAAAATTATCCTAATATTGTTCATTCTGATATGTAGCTTCATCGAAGGTCTGTAATAAGCAGTGGCCTTTTCCACCATATTAACATTGGCAGCTACCATCGGGAGTGTGTGCCTGTAGAATAAAAGTGAGTCCATACAAGTTTCACACACTGCCGAGTGACCGTCATATGCTGCTGAAGCAGCAGTGAACTAATGTTAGGGAGTAGAAGAGCCTGAAGTGACACCATGGTTGCTGTATTTAATTTGTTTCAGGGGGAATTTGTTAATAATGTTTGGTGTTTTCATACATGTGAATGAGACACGAGGTAGGAGATTGATATGGTCTGTGCACCAGCAGTTGTCAGACAGAGCACATTCATGTGTTTTGGGTAGTTACTTTGGTAAGAGCCGTGATAGGAGATAGGATTTTTTTCATTTGGATACTTTCAAAATCTAGCTACTCTGGCTGGTTTCTCTAACATTGCCTATCCAAGCTTTAACAGCATAACATGCTGAAAAGATATATCATGCTGAAAAGATATATCATGCAGCCCTTACCTGCATAAAGCTCTATGGGGAAAAAACACTAGAAGTTGAGTAATGTTAAGTAACCCATGCTTCAAATACTTAAATCCTTTACAAATTTTAACTATAACTCTTTAAATCTGTCCTAATTACCTTGTCCCTCCATAGTGCTCATCTGCGCCTCCTGCCCCTCCATAATGGTCACCTGCTCCGCCTGCCCCACTGTAGTGCTTATCTGCTCCGCCTGCCCCACTGTAGTGCTCAGCTGCTCCGCCTGCCCCACTGTAGTGCTTATCTGCTCCGCCTGCCCCGCTGTAGTGCTTATCTGCTCCACCTGCCACTCCATAATGGTCGCCTGCTCCACCTGCTATACTGTAGTGCTCATCTGCTCCACCAGCAGGTTCCTTGTCTCTTCCACCCAATGACGGACTGGCCATCGGGAGGACCGTGAGTTTTCCCGGTGGGCCGCTGTACAATGTGGGCCGGCCCTTTGCGTAATATATATAAAACAATGGCTTGTAGAAAATGTATGCATATCCTTCCATTGGCCCAGACGAATGGCCCGGGCCACGCAGCTCACTTCATTAAAAAAAAATCTAATTAATTTAGCGTGCTCTGGCTCAGTGCAGTGGCTCAAATGTGCTCGTCAATGTCAAAATGTTTGAAATAGCCAATCAAAGTGTAGAAGACGGGATTTGCAGTTCACAGACGCTGAGCTGCGCACGACTTGAATGCGAGCTGAGGTAAGATGTAAGCAGCTAAACATGACGAGACAATTCACCAATATTTGCCAACTGTTTAGTTAAATGGCAGAAATTCATTTTCAGGAATGCAAATTACTACTGGCCTTTTCAAATTTCTCAGATTTTAATGCCGTTATTCGAGTCATCACAATGCAGGCTACATAAAGCAGTTTTCAGCAGACCCGAGATACGAGTTACTGTAAATCTGCTTTCTTCCATGATTTCAAGTGTCTTAAGAAAAATGTTAAATATCTATAAAAAAATCATTCTGAATCTTACTCCAAAACATTGTAAATCTGAAGACTTTTGCTTTTGAGTGCTGTACATAGGGAAGTGATTTATATTAGGCTATAGGCCTAATACAAATATAATATTAATTCACATGCATTAGCCTATTTTATATACACACTGGTGGTTAAA
Organism: Ptychobarbus kaznakovi; assembly: GCA_027422405.1. Taxonomy (NCBI): domain Eukaryota; kingdom Metazoa; phylum Chordata; class Actinopteri; order Cypriniformes; family Cyprinidae; genus Ptychobarbus; species Ptychobarbus kaznakovi. Next base: position 18,278,064 of record CM049812.1, on the reverse strand, counting down.
AGTTTGAAATAATTAAGGCTTTTTATTTATTTATTTGAAAGAAGATTTAATTTATTTGATCAAAAATACAGTAGAACAATAGCCTATATGAAATATTACACTTAAAATAGTGGTTTTCTATTTAGGATGTTTTAAAATGTAATTTATATCTGTGATCAAAGCTGAATTTTCAGCATCATTACTCTAGTCTTCAGTGTCCCTTCAGAAATAATTCTAATCTACCTAATTTGCTGTTTAACTATCATTTATTATTTGTGATCAATTAGTAATAATGGTTTTATTATTGGTATAATGGTTCTCAGTTAAAGAACAGCATTTATTTGAAATATAAGTACTTTGTAATATCTTTACTGTCACTAAAATCGATTTAATCAAAGTCCCTTTTTGTATCATATAAAAGGACAAATACTGTATGACCAATAGAAAGGCATTATTCAAGTCTTCTAGACGATGCTAGAGCATTGTGTCATATGGAATGATAATATTGGTATTTAACTGATATTAAATTGTCCCTCGTAAAAATTATTTAAAATGATTTACCATTTGCCATATACACCAGAAAAGACTAATTATAATGTCAAGAATATGCCACTCATTTATGGTATGGTATGATGCGGACCAGGGTTTGGTGGGCCACTCTGTGGCAAAAATGTCCAGGGACACTTTTTGGCCCCAGTCCACCCCTGCTTCCACCTGTGTGGTCCTCACCTCCTCCCGGCTGCTTGTGCTCTCCAATGGGTCACAGGGTGTGAGGTGCAGTGTAATCAGCTGATCATCATTGCCACTGGAATCCTGGTTCCAGCCTGTGCAAGTTAAACAAGTATTATGTTTTTCTTACTTAAAACAGGTGCAGTTCAAACTCATGGTTAACCTCTATGTTTGAAGTGTTAATCTGTTTGAATTGTACAGTCCAATTTTGTGGGTGCCAAACTGCAAATGTGGTCAGCTGGAATTTGACATACATGTGTTGTGCTCTTCCCATCATTCCCAAAAGCTTGCTCTCTTTGGGGAGTGAATAAGACAATTGTTTAAGGGATGGTTCACTCTAAAACTAAATTGCAGTCATCAATGACTGATAAATACGAAAGTTACTTTCAAACTTCACAATACTATGCAGAGAAAAACTGTGGCAGTGAACGGGTAGAAAAGTTTTTGGAGATGGTTGTCGTACAAGTTTGCAGGCTAGTTTGCCAAATCTTACAAAATGGTTTGAGGGAGAGCTGTGTCTAAGGATAAATTAATGTTTAAAAACGTATTGTATGAAAAGACCCAGTATTGTGCAGTATTTGTGTTGGTTACATAAAAATGGAAACCTCTCCCAAGTTTCTACTGTCAAGGTTAGGAGTTGACGACTGAATTTATATTTTAGAGGGGGGACATCCCTTTAAGATGTAGGCCTAAACATTGATAAAAAAAAAGTAGCATACTCAACAAAAGTTGTGAACTGTGACTTTAAAAATATAGTGCATGCATCTTATCTTCACAGAGGTATTCATAAAATGAACCTACCTTCTGAAGGCAGTCCTGGGCATAGGTTGAGCGTGTGCAGCGAGGGGTTAGTATTTCACACTTGTTTTCTTTCTTTTTTGTCTCCTTGCCAAGAAGCAAAACTGGCTTGTATCCAGTGGCATGGAGTTTCTCAAGCTGCAATGACAATGAGTTCTTGAATGCTGGTGGATTGTTCACAGACACGGCATCAGAGCCCTTTGTCTGGGCCGCGCAACCAAGGAAAAGCCGCCGACGCCGAAAAAGAGGAAAGAGAGCTGGCGTTCTCGTCAGACTGAGACGCCGTGCTTTCCGACCCCCTCTCCCAACAATTTTGCTGGCTAACGTTCAGTCACTGGATAACAAACTCTGCGAACTGCGGGCGCGCATCTCATACCAACAAGAAACAAGGGACTGCTGTGTTATTTGCCTCACAGAAACCTGGATGTCTGCTATGGTTCCAGACTCAGCCATCGAGCTTATGAGCTTCTCCGTGCATCGCTCGGACCGAATGGAAGAGCTCACAGGGAAAAGCAGAGGCGGGGGTGTTTGTTTCTATATCAACAACGCGTGGTGTGACAAAAGGAACATACACTCTATTAAATCCTTCTGCTCCCCTGATCTGGAATTTCATATGTTTCTGTGTCGACCATTCTGGCTAACGAGGGAATTTACAGCGATCATAATCACGGCTGTTTATATTGGCCCTTGGCATAGGGTACATATTTGTACCCTTGTGATTTGTACCTTAAGAGACCAGTTTTGTACCTGTGGTGACAATTTTGTACCTTTATTTAACAGTACAAAAATGGACCCTTCAAAAAGGGTACAAAATTGGCTTTGACAGGGTACAATCGTTGACTATAATGAGATGTGTATATATATATATATATTTTTTTTTTTTACACACACACACACACACACACACACACACACACACACACACACACACACACACACACACACACACACACACACACACACACACACACACACACACACACACACACACACACACACACACACACACACACACACACACACACACACACACACACACACACACACACACACACACACACACACACACACACACACACACACACACACACACACACACTGAATTAAAATCAGAATTTATTAAATCCTTTTCATTTTCACATTTTACAACATTTCATTTTAAACACAATGTCTAACTGTGACATATAAACGATCATCAACTGAGTAAGTGTCATTTGCCTGAAAGTCCATTTCATCTCCTGGTTTCAGTAAAGTCCATTCTTTATCAACCTTGACACTGCATGCATGAAACTGACGGTCATAGGACAAAGGAATCAACATTTTTCCACAAAGGAGCCACATGGTGTCTATGTTAAAGATGTACTTGATTTGCCAAAACAATGGAATACGCTCAGAATGCAATACATCTATGACAAATACATCTCTGACAGCATACTTCACATTGTTGACTGTTACTTCAGACACACGTTGGATAGCTTTCTCTGTTAAATCTACATCACAGAGGTTGTGATTGACCATCAGGGCTCTCTGCAGCTCCACAGGTAAAGATAAAAATGGAGTGGTCACACTTTTTACCGGGACTTTTTCAAATTCACCCAGCATACTCCCACAAAACTCCCAGCACTGTCTGAACTGGTGTCTGTTGCTCAGTGTTGTAGCTATGTTTACAAAATTTCTGCAGTTATGGGCAACTATTTTAAAATATTGGTGCTTGGCCTCAAATCTCATGCACCATAGCAAACACAGGGGCCCATAGATTTGTATCAGTCTTGAATAATGAATTAAGTAATGACACTTTGGAGTAATAACACCCCCAAACACATCTTTCATTTCTGTCAGGAACTCTTGAACAAGTACATTTAACAAAAAAGGTTCTCTCTCCTCACCTTTGGAGCCATAACGATCTCAGTAATCTCTCGGCACAACAGAAAAACATGCCAATATTTACAATCAGGTGGCACACGGTGGGCCATTACAAAAGGCAAAAGCCTGAAAAGGCACCACTTTTGAGAAGCAGATCCAGTAATACCAACATGCTGCAGTCTTTCTGATAACTGTACTGGTTTGTTTGCCTTGTCATTTTGACCAATGCACAGTTTTTGTAGTTCTTCATTTATTTCTCTTATAGTTATGTTTCTCTGTATGAGCTTTGCCAATAACTAGCTTCATAACAAGTGGAATTACACCCTCTAACAAATCGTGCATTATGTCCGGTGGTAAAGCTGTTGTCACATCAAAATATTGCAACTCTTCAAAAGGTGAAGGACCATTCACACCATAAGTCACTTTGTCATCAGGAATTTGTTGAATGCGGGCAAGATGACACTGATGAACCTCAGATGTTCTTAAAACAAAGCGGTCTTCCTCAAATATATGTTTTATATCTCCATAAGAAGCCTACAAGAGAAGAAATGTAAATCAATTGAAGGCCACCTGCCTTGAAATAATCATGCACCAGGACAAACACCATCCTTTTTTTTTCAGCATGAATTTTGTTTCATGGGGCAGATATGCTCTACAAAGACTTCAGTTAAAATATTCCAGTTACACCTATACAATTATTTTTCCTCCTAGGGAATTTAACTATTTCTGGTGGTTTCCTAGAATCAGATGAAATATTAATGGAAGTATAGATTAGCCTTAGCTTAACTGCTTTAAGTCTAGGTGACATCTCCTTCGACATGCAGATTAAGTAATTTTTTTTAACTAGCTTTAGGTTGATACATCACTGACATTCAAGTCTTGCAAATCATCGTATCACTTTCCCATGTCTAACATTGCCTATTTGCCTTCAACACACTTACGTACATTGTGTATTGTGCCACAGCCTCATAGAGAACCCGGATCATTATGTGTCTATCCTTTGGATTTTTCTGGCATGGTTCTTTGTTGTCTAGCTTTGTTTGTAGGTGTCTGGGGAATGCTGGAATGTCAAAACTAGCAGGCATTCTCACATTAGCTCCATTCCTGTAATATAGCATTTTTTGTCTTTTAATTTTAGGTGTAAATCAAATTAACAAACAATTTACATTGCCAACTCCCTTCCAATTAATAAGTTACCAAACAATACGTAAAGTGCAGGCCTGCAGTCTTTGATAACATAACTTGAAAATTCAGGTAGCCTTAAAAAAGCAATGTCTGCCCCAAATATTAACTGCTATGAGGACAATAATTACTAGAACAAAAGTTATGGTACTAGTGTTCTTAAGCTTCAAGTTGGTCACTAAAGCTAAGATGAAACTTAGAAGATGCTTTGAAAACATCATACATTCACTACTTACCTTGGTATAGCTGAACTAGATTGCTGGCATTCCTCTGGAGGCACAGGCTCTAATGTCAGGGTTACTACTGTCTCTTTCAGCTTACATACAAACTGGTTGAATTTGGCCTGCTTCTTAAAAGATCCTTTAAACAAGTACGCAACCATAGTCTCTGTGAGGCCACAGTCAACGGTTTCACCATCCACATCATTATCTGAGAGAGAAAGCAAACAGAGGGATATGAAACAGCTGTGCACTTGACTAAAAAATAATCCAAACAAACTGAAATAATTTGACCAGCATATAATAGCAACAACATTAGCTTTGTGGCCAAAGCCCTCGCTAGGTTCTCATATGTTAAACTAAAATGTGTCATAAAAAAGCGAATTCATTTAAGAATAGGCGCAGACCCAGAGAGAGAGAGAGAGAGAGAGAGAGAGGGAGAGGGAGGGAGGGAGAGAGGGAGGAGAGAGAGGAGAGAGAGAGAGAGAGAGAGAGAGAGAGAGAGAGAGAGAGAGAGAGACTGACGACAGGAGCAGAGTGCATCTATGTGGACCGGCATTCGTGAACACATGGATGGAGCGGTGTTACCCCACATTGAATAAACAACTGAAACCCAAGCAGCTCCGTGTCTTGTAAAGCTACTAAGATGGCGATGTGCCGCGCCAAGCAACCACTGCTTTCAGATGGTGTGTGCGACCAACGCCAGAAAAGTTTTAATATTAGAGAAACGCCACTTCAAGTTACTTTCCATGTTAACTTACATAGTAGAGCCGGAATCCTCATTAACGTAACGCCAAAGAATATACGATTTACCCCCACACGTTCAGTGAGAATTTTAACCTATTTGCAGAATGAAGACTTGTCCTGATGACCATGCAGTGTTTGTCCCGATGACCAGTGAAAATTCAGTTGTGGCTCTCTCCACGTTCACGGGCCTGGTTGTTAGTCCGAAATAACTGACCGTTAACAAGATGGCTGCCGAGTGGCGGGACTGGCCTATGACGCCACCAACTGGCGAGTTTATGCACAAGCCCAGTCATAGTTCAATGTTCTGAAAAGTCCTCTGGAATTCTAATATTTTAAAACATTAATATTAAAAAACATGGCCTGACCAGCCAAGGAAAAAATCTGAAACATTCCACGTTTCATCCACTTTATAATCCACTAGCAGAGGACATATACAATTTGGCGGGGGTAACATTAGCCAGTTAGCATTAGCTACCACAAATATTTTGTCAACTAAAATGATATTTAAATAAAAACTTACCTCTGAATCTCTGGGCTTCGACGTCGGTTACTTCTATGCCTAGGACCTCCTCGGTTGAAAGCCCTGTAAGAACCATGAGTAACTGCTATGACTTCTTCTCCGCCAAAAGAAAGAAAGACCGCGAACTGGACGTCCTTTTATTTGAGATTCAAGCAGCCAATCAGGGCTGGCTCTACATATTTGACACATCTTTCCACCAATCAAAAGTATTGAGCTGGCAGTCTCCGTTCCCGCTCTCCAGTAAATTAGGGATAATGTACTCAGGCTATGCAATGAGAAAATGTTTCTAATGAAATAGGCCTACACTATAACAGTGAGAATCAGCCATTTGTGTGTTTATGTGTGTTGTTTTCATTTACATAATCAATATAATATCATAATTTCATCAGCTGGATAATTGTATTATAATGATTTACTATCAGTAAATTGACTTACAAAACTTTTATTTCCTTTATTTCAAGGCTACTCAAATATAGTGATAAGTTAAAATCTACCATAAATTATTAAGGTATCATTAAAACCTTTAAACAACAACTTTTACAAAAAAAATTGGCTTAGCAGAGGCTGTCTCTTGATATTGTACCTTAGCCTTTAAAATAAACAGTACATATATGTACCTTTTAATGCTTGGGAACATATATGTACCATTTTGACCATCAAAAAGGTACATATATGTACCTTGAGGTCCAATAATAAGCCCTATGGGGTACGTTAGTGTAGATTGTACCTTGGGGGACAGAAATCAACTCCTACTGTACCCCTATTTCTGACAGTGTAGAGCTCACACAATAATGCAATGCTCCATGCTAAGTTACTCTTCAGCTGATTTTTTTTTTCATTTCAAAGAATATTTCATATTCTTTGTTTTTGTAGGTCCCCCTGTAATCGTTCTTTTGATTTCTCCCAACTTCACTGACTTATTATATCTACATCTGTTAATTATACACACACACTGAGGAAGGCTGAAGGCCCAAATGCATCAGTGTGCAGTGTTTTAGTTATGTTTCTATTAATAGTGATGATGGACAAGAAGTGAATAAAGGCTTTTTAACTTTTTTGGACCGGAAGAAATCAGCTGAAAATTTCAAACATGTTTGATCTCCTCCGACTGGATAGAATCAAAGTCTGAAGCTAAAAAATCGGAGTCTGTAACCATAAAACACTACATGATTTTCTGTGGAATCTGTCAGCTGTAATCTGCAGACTAGCTCTGACTTTCCTCAACTAGCGTCAACTTGTTCAGACTGTAAAATCGGGGGAAAATCAGGGCAAAAATCGCGTAGTGTATTCCAGGCTTTACTTACACATAGTAAGAATTGGTTATAAAAACTAAAACAGAAGTGAAACAAGCAGTAAGAAAGAAGATAAATAAAAAGTGATACTTATATCCCTTGCCGGTGTCCCTGCCCGGTGGAGTCGCACAGTAGAGTCGATGGTCTTTACATTCTTCGGTCTTCTCACGATGAGGGCTTCACATGACGGGTGCTGCTACTACGGCTGCCGCGGTAAACTAAGCTTTTTATACCCATCTAACAAAATACTACTCCAATTCAGCTGAACACAATTTCCTGTTAATCACAATAAATGGCCAAGCAAGCACCCGACACTGACAAGGGATGCGATACAGTATGAGACCAACCGCGATTTCAGCACGTCTCCACACTAGGGCTGCAACAACTAATCGATAAAATCGACAACAATTCTCATTATCGATTAGTCGGGTCTGCCCACAGTGCAGGTCCAACTTCAGCCGGTTGCTCAAATTACAGCACTGAATAACACATTTCTATTGACAAAATGCATCTAAAAATAGTGGAGGAAACAGAATGAGACGCTGCGGGAGAAGTACGTGATCCAAGCTGTCCACAACATGACATTTCTTTATTTTGAGCTTTATGTTAATGCATTAGTGTAAAGGCTTGCCCTGTCAGGCACTGTGACACATGCGTGTGCGTCCTCAAAACATATCCGTCCATTGCGTCCGCAAACATATCCATTGCACTGAATTATCTGTTGTTGAAAGTTAATTTAAGGTTTAAAAGTCAACATGAAGTGTGAATATTTTATGAGAGTAGGAACTTTAAAGGGATAACAGCATGTAATTGTCTGAATATAAATATGAGATGCTCCATAACCACCTTTTACAGGATAAAGAAATGAAAGTAAGACATTACTGTGATCAAAGTGAACGTGTGTTCCTGCAGAACATTCCTCTCACACTGAGTCTTTATTATTATTTACATTTTTAAGAGTAATGTATGACGATCGTATGACATCCAAGTACGGCGAGAGAAAGCATTAGAAGACGTCCGCTCTCTTATAGCTCTCGCGGTACTTTGATGACACACACCGATCGGTCTAGCAGCGCTGCTTCAAGTTGAACACATCTAAGCAGTCTTCAGAGGTTAAACATCAAGTTGGCACGCTGCTGCGTTGCCAAGTGCGCAGTTTGCCGCTGGTTGTTTTCGTGTCCACGGGTCTTTCATAACATACAGAATTGACGCGCTACATGTAAACGATATCTGGGTTGCCGGGTTCTCCTATAGTGGGCAGAGCTAATGCGCAAACGGCAATCTCATTGGCCGGTGCTCACCTATCATCGTCCCTGTTTTGATTTCAGCGAATCAATTCGAGCGAATGCAGACAACCTGATTAATATTCATGAACCATTAGGATAATGCACCATGTCACAAAGCTCAAATAATTTCAGACTGGTTTCTTGAACATGACAATGAGTTCACTTTACTCAAATGGCCTCCAGTCACCAGATCTCAATCCAGTAGAGCACCTTTGGGATGTGGTGGAATGGGAGATTCACATCATGGATGTGCAGCCGATAAATCTGCAGAAACTGCGTGATGCTATCATGTCAATATGGATCAAAATCTCTGAGGAATGTTTCCAACACCTTGTTGAATCTATGACACGAAGAATTAAGGCAGTTCTGAAGGCAAAAGGGGGTCCAACCCGGGACTAGAAAGGTGTACCTAATAAAGTGGCCAGTGAGTGTATATACTGATATATGTATTTGTGTATGGTTAGTTCACAAATAAAATTTTTGATTATTATATATATTTTTTAGTTTGTAATGTAACTGATATTTGACAACAAATTTTCACAGAAATCTATAAGTTATTTGAGGGTTTGGAGAGGAGACTACACTTAAAACTGGATCAAATGCATGCTGATATAAAGACAGCACTTGAAGCAATCCAGCAATCAATTATAAGGTTACATTGATTGAAATTTCAGAGCTACAGACAGCACTGGCACTTTTGTGTGAAGTATATTTTTGAGCCTAGTATTTATTTATTTAGTCATTTAGCAGATGCTTTTATTCAAAGTGACTTACAAATGAGGACATTATAGAAGCAATCAAGAGCAACAACATGCAAGTGTTATTAAGTCTTGGTTAGTCCAACGCAGTACACGTAGGAAGGTTGTTTTTTTATTATTATTAAGAAAACGAGTAGATAGAACAGGGTTACTCAAATGTTTCCCTGGAGGTCCAATCTGCTGCAGAGTTTAGCTCCAACCCTGATCAAACTCACCTACCTGTGATTTTCTTATGATCTTGAAGACACTGATTAGCATGCTCAGGTGTGTTTGATTAGGGATAGAGCTAAACTCTGCAGGAGTGGTCCAGATTTGAGGATGCCTGAGACAGAATATAGAAAAAAAGAAACCTGTTTTTGTTTTAGAAACAAATAGATAGAATAGAAAAATAAAGCTAGTGTTAGTTTTACAAGAAAAGCTAGCAGTTAGAGGGTCAAGTGTGTGTCTTTTTTAATAAAAAGAAGACAGATTAGATCAAATAAAATTAGAATAGAGAGTGCTAGAGTTAGAGGGTCAAATAAAGATAGTATGTAGTGACTATAGATAATGAGTAGTCAGTTGATTCAGTTTTATAGAATTGTTAGTATATGTCAGTAATGAATCATGGTTTAAACCCATGATTTTTGTTAATTTTATTATTTATATTTTTTTTTAGGTTCCGAACTGGAATCGGACCTGGAGAACTAACACACAGCAACTGGAACACGTACTTACGCATGCACACTCACACACCCGCACACACACGCATGCACGCACACTCTCGCATGCACGCACACTCTCACACACACGCATACACACGCACACTCTCTCAAACACACGCATGCATGCACACTCTCACACACACACACGCATGCGCACACACACACGCACACATTCTCACACACACGCATACACACACGCACATTCTCACACACACACGCACACTCTCTCACACACACACACACGCATGCACATTCTCACACACGCATACACACACATGCACACTCTCTCACTCACACACACGGACACACGCACACTCACACACTCACACAGCCGCACACAGACACACGCACACTCTCTCACACACGCACACATACGCACGCACGCACAGACACACACAGAAAAATTGTTTACAAAAATAAAAAGTATTGAAAAAGTACTATTGCTTGTGTGTTTATTCCTTGGGTAGTTCAATTTTGTCTAATCTGACTGATGACATGTTTACACTAAATATTCAGGGGACGTTCTGGGGACCTTTTATTGTTAGCTGGGTACCAATTAACCGATTCTAAAAATAATTTCTAAAATATGAAAACAAAAATGTCACTATGTAAGCAGATGTCTCAGGAAGGTTTTTGCCCCTCGTTGTAGTGCTCAAAATCAGCAGAATAGCACCATCACTGATCTCTTTCTATAATACAACATTGCCACCTTCTGGCCTATTTCTCTTATTGCCTTGAGTAAACCTGCTTTGACACAGTCGTGTACAATACATTAAGTCCATTCTAATCAATGTAATTATTGCATGTAAATACCAGTTAAGCTTTTATTAAATTGCTTTCATTATATCATCTCATGAGTAATATCACATTATGTTGGCCAAGAGTACAGTAAATCAATACAGTTAAAAAATAATTAACTTTATCACAGATGTTATTCTGAGGTGTGATAAAGCAAGGCAGGTTTATTTATATAAAGAAAACGCTTAATATGTAATGTTACGTTCATATTCTGGGCTCATCTGCTTCCTTCATCATGTACATATTAAATGTAAACTTTGAAAATCAGTCTACATTAAGCCACTTTAAGCGTTTTAGATCTGTTTTTAGTGATTGAAAAGACTGTGCTGTGTGTCTCGACTCCCGTTTATTCACCTATAATTGTCTTTCTTGTTTTGAGAGGTGATATAAATACGCGTGGCTTGAACCCCATGACAGGTGTGCTGCAGGTAAATGCGCGCGTCAGTCACGTGACTGAACTACAACACACGCGACACAGTCAGTCTAGCTGATGTTTCAACACTCGCGCTTGGGAGCGTTTTCTTCTTGGGATTTGTGTTAAGAAATCTCTTAAATTAGTTCTTCAGGATAAGGAGGAGGAGGATATTTTCGTACATACGGTCAAAATAAAGCTAGCTACTTAGTTACTGTCACTATGGTTACCGAAAACAAGCCAAACAGGATCGGAACTGTGCGGTGCTGCGTTTTAAACGGTGGTGTTTTAACACACACACACACACACACATACACACACACACACACACACACACACACACACACACACACACACACACACACACACACACACACACACACACACACACACACACACACACACACACACACACACACACACACACACACACTCACACACACACACACACACACACACACACACACACACACACACACACACACACACACACACACAGCACACACACACACACACACACACACACACAACACACACACACACACACACACACACACACACACACACACACACACACACACACACACACACACACACACACACACACACACACACACACACACACACACACACACACACACACTTCACACACACACACACACACACACACCACACACACACACACACACACACACACACACACACACACACACACACACACAGCTTTCTGTCGTGTTGTTTTGATCGTGCTGGAGACTGACCGCTCACTGCAGCGCTGCACAGGTGAGAAAACACCGATCTCGGGCCAAACATATTCTTCCTGTTCTTTCTCTCTATCGGCTATAAAGCACTCACAGTGAAAGCTGTGTCAGTATCAGTGAAAATAATGCATGCGAGTTGTTACCAGTGTTAGTTATTGTTAGAGGGCTAATATTGGGAAAGACTAACGATTTGTCCTGTTTTGCAGAGGAAGACATGAACGAGTCATCCAGTTACCTGCTCTTCATCAGATGCTCTTCTCAAACAGAGTAATTTGACAATTTAATATTTTAGTCTCCTATTTATTTATTAGCTTGTGTGCTATTTAAAATGAAAAAGACATCAATTGATTTAACATTTTCTTCATTTTATTTCCTATCACATAATATCTGACCATTTTTATCTTGCCTAAAACACCTTTGTTCCCCCAAAACAGATGTTCAGTGTCACCGGACCTCTGTCAAGGGCTCAGTAAGTGTTATTTAGAGGAGAATGTGTTTCCTGTGCTGCTGCCTGGACTGAAGGCTCTGCTTGAAGAAGCACCGAAGCACCGCTGCATGGAGGTCCGCTTTATCAATGCTTTTCAATCAGTTCATTAAAAATCAATTAAGTACAAATTCATAATGTGCTCTACTTTTATCTCCTATTATATCATGTATACTTTGAATATGGTTTAAACATTTGAATGGTAGTATGGCATAGTTTCTAAAGTAAAAATGCATAATGTTATATCATGTGTTTTTGGACATTGATAATAATCAGAAATGTTTCTTGAGCAGTAAATCATAATTTACTGATTTCTGAAGGATCATGCGACACTAAAGACTGGAGTAATGATGCTGAAAATGTAGCTTCGATCTCAACGATAAATTACATTTTACTATAAATTGCAATTTAAAATTGTAATATTATTTCACAATGTTACTGTTTATACTGTATTTTTTTAGCACAAAAATGTAGCCGAAGATGTTGAGCAGAAGAGACTTTATTAAAAACATTTAAAAATCGTAATGTTTTCAAACTCTTGAAAGGTAGTGTATAGACGCTCCATGCTGCCCAACTACAGAACTTATGCAAGGATTGTCCACGTATTTAATCTTATAATATAATATCTGTTTCATTGTGTTTGTTTCACATGTCAATCTAGAGGAAAAAGACGGCGTTTAATGGCTGTGACTTCCTCACTGAATGGCTATACAAGTGAGTAAGAGTAACCTTATGTGTATTGTCAACACTTTATGGCTATTTCGTTGTGACCTTTATATAGTGAAATGGTTAAATGTGTTTAAATATGTTCTTTATTTTTTGCTCTTGTCCATTAGTAAAAACCCTCGTTGGACAGAGCGAACACCTACACATTTTCATACAATTCCTTTCGTCCAGAATTGGCTTCTTGAACAGTAAGTCAATAGCCTAATAAACGTACTCTGGCATACTGTCTCTCTCAGTTTTCATTTCAGTTCTGAATGTGATTTATTGGCATTATTATAGTCTAAATGTCCTTTCTCTGTCAGTCCCAGGCCGCACATCCCAGCTTCTCTACTTCTAACAGATGAGCAAGCTGCAGTGTTGATCCAGGCTTTCTGGAGGGGATATAAGGTAAGAAGAGTACAACAACTTGTCACTGAAAATGCCACAGAGATGTTATTGGCTGTCAGGGTACCATGCTTTTTAGTGTCACAAAGGTTGAGAACCATTTCTCCAGACACAAAATAAAATACATCATCAACAATAAATCCTTCAAAAACAGCCAGAAACCTTGGAGTTGTGATTGACGATAAGCTGAATTTCACAGACCACATTACTAAAACTGCCTGGTCCTTGCATTATATAATATTAAGAAGATCAGGCCCTTTCTCTCGGAACATGCAACACAACTCCTTGTTCAGGCTCTTGTTCTGTCCAGACTTGACTATTGCAATGCTCTCTTGGCAGGTCTTCCAGCCACTTCCATCAAACCTCTACAATTAATCCAAAACGCTGCTGCAAGATTAATCTTTAATGAGCCGAAAAGAACGCACGTCACACCTCTGTTCATCAATTTGCACTGGCTACCAATAGCTGCTCGCATTAAATTCAAGGCATTAATGTTTGCCTACAGAACCACCTCTGGCTCTGCACCCCTTTACCTAAATTCATTACTTCAGACGTATAGGCCATCTAGAAGCTTGCGTTCTGCAAGTGAACGACGCATTACTGTACCATCCCAAAGAGGCACAAAATCCCTTTCACAGACTTTTTCATTAACTGTTCCCATCTGGTGGAATGATCTGCCCAACTCAATCCGAGCAGCTGAATCCTTACCCATCTTCAAGAAACGGCTAAAAACATACCTCTTCCATCTTTATTTGACCCTCTAACTCTAACACGCTCTATTCTAATTTTATTTTATCTAATCTGCCTTCTTTTTATAAAAAAAACCAAAAACATTTGACCCTCTATCAATTGCATATTTATTCTCTAACTGCTAGCTTTTCTTGTAAAACTAACACTAAATTAAATTTTTCTATATTTTACATACTAGTGTTCTGGAAAAAAAAAATCCTTCCTACGTGTACTGCGTTAGGCTAACCAGGACTTGTAATGGCACTTGCATGTTATTGCTCTTTTGTTGGTTTTGATTGCTTCTATAATGTCCTCATTTGTAAGTCGCTTTGGATAAAAGCGTCTGCTAAATGACTAAATAAATAAATAAAAATACAAACTCGTGACATACATCCTCATAATCAAACATTGTCTACTTGGGGTGTAAATCGGATGCTTCGTCACGATTCGATTCAATATCGATTCTCATACCCAGCGATATGATATTTGTTGATACCTCAAAAAATTATATGATTCGATTCGATACAGGAGTATATCGATCAATATTATCATATTATATACCTACTTTAAACAACCATCTACATTTTTATTAACTCACAAATGCAACCAAAAATATATAACATGAACATAAATCTAAAAATGCTACTATGTGCTAAAAACATTTTCTACAGATAACCAAATAACAAGCAATAGCGGAAAATAAATACAATAGAACAAAGACACAAGTTCAATAAACAGTGCTTTTCAGGTTTTTCAGCTCCGTTTAAAACACATGTTCAGGTACGCTAAAGAAATGTAATGTAAAATAACTGCATAGTCTTCACTGTATAAATTAAATAGCCTATAAATTAATACTTTTTGATGTTACAAAAGTTGTTTAGTCGGGATCACTTGTATTTTTCTTTAAAAACATTATATTTATTATTAGTTTTCTTTCACTTTAAGAATGAAAGCACAGATTTAATATACTGATACACATGCCTTTTCTTTCTCCACTGTTTACATTAAGACATATTACCTACTTTTTACAAGGATATTAGCCAAAACATGCATTTGAATGTAGTTTTGTCTGTATTTATTCATCCATGCACAAAAAAGAGCTCAATTCAGTTTTCACGCAGAGTTGACACAGGGCTCTAGACTAACTTTTTGCACTGGGTGCACTGGTGCGCCTAACTTTTTTTCTTAGGTGCACCGGCACAAAAGTTAGGTGCACCCAAATTTTTATATAGGCAATATTGACTAGTAAACGACTAACTAACAATCTGGTCAACATAAAGTTCTTTATTTGAAGCACAATTCTACAAGAAAGGTAACTTACTGAAAAAGTGTTGGTGCTTAAAGTGCTTCACTGAGCAGAGATTTAAACTTAAAACATCTCAAGATAAATAAAATCTAAATTAAGTGTTTTAAGGGCGTCAAACTGAACATCTCGTGGCTCAATGTATTATGGACTATCCTCCATTGCAGTTACATGCCCCTCGAATGGCCAACTCCTGTAGTTTGGCCTTCTTGATCTTTGGCCTCGGCTAAACCAGCTGACCACACTCTCTCTAGCATCAACATCTTCCAGACTTGACCCCTCTACACTGAGTCTTATCAGATCTTCCACTGTGTCTGAACGAAGGGATGCTCTAGTGCAGTGCTTCTCAACACCCCCCCCCCCCCCCCCCCCCCCTTAAACCCATAAAACAATCCTGCGCCCCCATCCCACCACAGACTACCAAATAATTGCACTAAACATAATGAAAAAACAAGTATTTACAGTTTTTATAACCAATTCTTACTATGCAAAAAAGAAGTATACTTAGGCCTTTAGTGTTATGTTAGAAGCATTTTTATACTCATACCTTTTCTCGATTTAATATTTTGATTTTTTTTTAGCTTTATTTTCATTTAAATGTTTAGTTTTGAAATGTTGTATGCATTTGTCATGTTTATTCATGTCTTTATCTTCTTAAATGTGTGTATATAATATGTATAGTTTTAACTTTTAATTTTAGTTACTTTTTCTTATTTGTAAGCCGCTTTGGATAAAAGTGTCTGCTAAATGACTAAAAGTCAAAAAAAAATAACTGTTCTGTTCTGTCTAATCGTCTCTCTGTGCTCATACTGTATTTTAATGCAGCCAAATTCTCAATAAAACTGTTTACTTTATATATTTGACTGTTTATGTTGTCAGTCAACAGGATAAAATATGAAATAATGACTGAAACACGTCCCTTTAAGAATCCATAACCAGCTCTCCCTTCCAAGAAGCTAGTCTGCACAAAAATACTAATTTATAATTGTATTGAGCCGTTGTCTGATGAAATCAAATAATACACAATATAAGACAAGACAATTCCAGTGCTGTGATTTCTTCTATATTTGCATGTACATTTAGAGAAGCAATAATATCTGTTTTAAACTGAACGAGCTCCTCTCAGACGCTCGCTGAACAGAGCAGATGCAGAGAAAGCGCGTTGATCTCGCGCCATTGCGGCGATCACAGAGACACTCTGAGAGACTCGATTTGTCACTAGTTGCTTTTTTTGGAAAACAAAAAGTTGCTATGGAGGTCTACAAAGGCGCTAAATGTCGCTAAGTTGGCAACACTGCACGCATCTCTACTACTCACCTCTTTCTCTCTGTCTGACTGCAGCAGCACACGTGACGCATTTGTCAACGCGCACACACACATACAGGAATATCTGGACCACGGCCAATCAGAGGGGGGTCCGCCCTTCACTATCTCTGATTGGTTTAGACCACGATATAAGCCTAACGGGAGTGTCTTTTGTTGAGTTTCTGAGTCGCGGATACTTTTTTTTTCTTTTCTCGAATGGCTGGACGCACCAGTGCGCCCTGGGATTTTTGTTAGTCGCACCCGTGAGAAATTAGGTCGCACGTGCGACCAAATTGGTCGCACTCTAGAGCCCTGTGACATGGCTGTCTGTGTGCGTGTGCTTCAGATGTGTGCACGGGAAATTTCGCACACAGCGCTCAACTGCTCCGCCAACAATCACGAGCATATTTTATGCTCGCCTTGTGCCTTCGGGCAGTCCTTATATCAAGTCCTGATACATGAGATTGAATGAGAATACACACGTTGTTGGCTGTAATGCATAGACGGACATTATGTGAAAATGTAGACTGTGCCAAAATAAAGGTGCCTTTTTATACTACAGATATCGATATTTGACGCGTGGCATCAATGCATCGTATCGTCATACATCATATCGATATATAGATGAATCATTACACCCCTAGTAGCCAGATCACCCTGCAGCCCAAGACCGCTTGCCCACTGAAGCTAAGCAGGGTTGAGCCTGGTCAGTAGCTGGATGGGAGAACTCCTTGGAAAACTAGGTTGCTGTTGGAAGAGGTGTTAGTGAGGCCAGCAGGGGGTGCTCCCCCTACAGTCTGTGTGGGTCCTAACTAGAGGTCGACCGATATATCGGCCGGCCGATATATCGGGCCGATATTTGTCATTTTTTAATATATCGGCATCGGCCGATATCCGTGTTTAGTAGCGCCGATTTAAAGTCAGCCCCGTATTATTGGTGCGGTGGAACGTGTGCTGCCGCATGTGAAGGACCCCAAGCCAAAACTTTTGGAAGATTCAACAAAAGTCCTGGGAGATAAAGACAAGGCTTAAATTCTTATATTTCAAAGTCCTATGGCCATATATTTACTATAGTAAACTATGAAGTGTTGCTTCACTCAGTGAAAGAAAAAACGAATAGCATAGAACCGTCGGGAACTGGCATAATGCTACAGCTGGTTGAAGGTTCGCTTACTTGCAGTTAACTTTAAGGACTGTAGTCGAAAACTATCAGCAGCTTGCTTGCTAACATATTAGCCCCAATGTTATAAGTTCGGTATTATTTTTCTTGTATCTGAGTCGGAGAATTTCACTCAGTCCCCACGGTTCGGCACACATGTGATTCGCGGATTAACTGATAAATTTAACCACCATAGAGTGAAGTGTATCATTTGCACGTGTTTCGGGACTCGATAATAATAACTTTCTCCTTAAACATTGGAGCTATGTGCCACGAGCGCTGTATATTCCAGAGCGACGCGATTGGTCGAAACCCGCCTCATTCGGCCTTCCGATTGGCCTAGTGTCTACGGCAAATGTAGACTTTCGGCCAATCGGAAGGGAGAATTGTCTACAGTCTACACCGGCCACTGCACAGCTCTCGGGCTCATGTCTTCTGCGCTCTTCCGCTGCCACACACACTGAAGCACGCGCAGGCAGAGAGAGAGAGAGAGAGAGTGAGAGGAGCGATTTCAGACAACGTCTCAACGGACGGATACATACACAAAGTTATGTTAAAATACCCGTTTTGGCAAGTATTCTGGTAAACACAGTCGGTTATGTCTTAAGTTAACGTATACAGCTGAGAAAGAACATGCAGAACAGTTGTGTTTCCTGCATGACATCCTGCCGTTCTTAAACTGGGAGTACTGAGAACTTTCAGTGAGGAAGACTCAGGAACTGCAATTGAGTTAAAATTAAAGCACATTCATTTATATTGTTCTGTAATGTTTACATAATTTCCTTCACTCAAAAATGAGGAGTTTGCTGCCATGTTATTTGCACTAAAAGAGATTTTTGTTGCTGCTAAGTCAAGTGAATTCACAGTTGGTTAATTGAGGACTTTGTTTTATATAAAAATGCAGAAAGTTGCAAAAAGCATGCATTAGAATGCACTTTAGATGTTCTGTGTCATTTATACCAAACACAAATGTTGCTGGCTGCTAGTGTGTTTGCAGCACTACTATTATTTATTTGTTATATTTTTCTGTTTAATTGATTTTTATTTATAAAGTTGTATTTATTTTATTTAAATGTATATTTAAGTTTACATTTATGTTCAAACAAACTTAAAATTCTGCTTGATAAATGCTCTAAAACTTTTATGTAAATGGTTGAAAGTTTTTTTTTATTACCTGTTTTATATATTTAATAATTGGTCAGTTTATTTATTTCTTTGGATAAATATTTAATTTGAATACCGTGCAGTGCACAAAATTAAGATTCGAGAGATGGTTGAAGTCAGTGTTCAATAAATGATGTAAAATTTAGAAATTTTGTGCATCCACTTATTATTAGTGTGATATTTTAGCATGCAAATGAAGGGGAAAACTTCAAGATATCGGCCCAAAAAATCGGCAGCACATATCGGCCATCGGCTGACCCTGACCTCTAAACGGCTATAGAAAAACCCATATCGGTCGATCTCTAGTCCTAATGCCCCAGTATAGTGGCATGGACACTATACTGTAAAAAGCACCATCTTTCGGATGAGATGTTAAACCGAGGTCCTGACTCTCTGTGGTCATTAAAAATCCCAGGATGTCCTTCGAAAAAGAGAAGGTGTGTAACCCCGGCATTCTGGCCAAATTTCCCCATTGGTCTCTGACCATCATGGCCTCCTAATAATCCCCATACACTGATTGGTTCATTACTCTGTCTCCTCTCCACCAGTAAGCTGGTGTGTGGTGAGTGTTCTGGCGCAATATGGCTGCGGTCACATCATCCAGGTGGATGCTGCACATTGTTGGTAGTTGAGGAGATTCCCCCCTTCTATGTAAAGCGCTTTGAGTACCCAGAAAAGCACTATATAAATGTAACAAATTATTATTATTATTATTACACTGTACGCGTGTGGCGCATGTGATGAGACAAAAGACATTTGAATCCATTATAATCTGCTTTGTCTCATTTCAAACCTGTGCCCGCCATAGGTAGCATTTGTCAGCCGCATACAATACAGAGATTGTCTTATTTAACAAAATAAAAGGAACCAGTATAAAATCTACCATTATTTCTTGTACCATTATGTCTTAGGGGTGGGGGAAAAAATGATGATTGAGATGATTTTGGCTCAACAAATTAGAATAAGGTGACATGCCAATCAGCTAATCAACTCAAAACACCTGCAAAGGTTTCCTTGTTGTCATTGAGTCTGGTGAAATGCCACACTTTTGATCTTTTCTACATCTTTTACATCTATGGGGGTTGGGACATTTACACACGTGTGTGTGTGTGTGTGTGTAAAACACCTCTAGGCGTAACCAGCGCAAACTAGGGTTTTTCCTTGATGCCTTGTCACAGCCAATCAACAGCACTTGATTTAGGCACATCAAGCATGCTGCATGGTTACTGGCTCACAGACGTTGGCAAGATTAACCCCTAGGGTATCGAAATTTGGTACAAAATGAGAATAATTTTTTGGATAAATATTTTTTAAAATAGCCAAATCACTTCCTTATACACTGAACAAAATTATAAACGTAACACTTTTGTTTTTGCCCCCATTTTTAATGAGCTGAACTCAAAGATCTAAGACTTATTCTATGTACACAAAAGGCCTATTAACAAATCTGTCTAAATCTGTGTTAGTGAGCACTTCTCCTTTGCCGAGATAATCCATCCACCTCACAGGTGTGGCATATCAAGATGCTGATTAGACAGCATGATTATAGCACAGGTGTGCCTTAGGCTGGCCACAATAAAAGCTTTGAGGGAGCATGCAATTGGCATGCTGACTGAAGGAATGTCCACCAGAGCTGTTGCCCGTAAATTGAATGTTAATTTCTCTACCATAAGCCGTCTCCAAAGGCTTTCAGAGAATTTGGTAGTACATCCAACCGGCCTCACAACCACAGACCACGTGTATCCACACCAGCCCAGGACCTCCACATCCAGCATCTTCACCTCCAAGATCGTCTGAGACCAGCCACCTGGACAGCTGCTGCAACAATCGGTTTGCATAACCAAAGAATTTCTGCACAAACTGTCAGAAACGTCTCAGGGAAGCTCATCTGCATGCTCGTCTTCCTCATCGGGTCTCCACCTGACTGCAGTTCGTCGTCGTAACTGACTTGAGTGCAACAAGAACAACAAAAACTGATACTGACTGATATGGAGGCATTAATAAGACTTCTCTAGCCTTTGAAGGACTTTGTGTACCCTAAAGCATCTGTTTTTCTTAGACCTTAAAGGCCCGTTCACACCAAGCACGATAAAGATATTAGCGTTCACACCAGCGAACGATAACGTCTGTTTATTCTAAGGCGCACGTGCATCTGCCGCTTTAAATTCTCGAGCACATTATAGCAGGATGGATTCTGATTGACTGTCAGTGTTTTTATCATTCATCAGCTGGAATAAATCGTTATGGAAGTGATTCCAACAAAATTGTTTCTTTGTGCCTTTATCGTTGTAGTTGTGGTGTGGACGCTGCTATTCTTTAATACGAGAACGATTTTTAGATTTATATCTTTGTCGTTATCATGCTTGATGTGAACGGGCCTTTAGAGTAGTAATAAAGTAGTATGGTAGTTAATGCTAAATTATGTCAACATATTGTTTTTTTCAGGTGCGTGTGCGTCCAGATGTCCAAGAGTTAAGGCAGTGGCAGAGAGAACTGCGGGAAGAAAATTGTGACATCAACAAAACAGTTCAGGACTTCTGGGCACGTCAGGAGAACAGAGGTAAAAAAACAAGCTAAATGCTCTTTCTGAAAATCCTTCCACAACAAAATGACTGAAAATAATATGACTCATTGAAGTTGTATTTGCTTAGAATATTAAATATTTGAACTTGACTAATTTAGTTATTTGAATTTCTTAAGTTTAATTTGAATATCTTAATGAATGTAAGGTGAACGTCTCAGTCACAAGTGTAAATCTGGTTCCTTGAGAAGGGGAATGAGACACTGCATATAACAAGATGCTATGCGGAACTCTATCTATGGAAGAAAATCAATGACAAATGTCTTTGAAACAAAATAGCATGTTGAATTGTACTAACTGAAAATACAATGCATTGAATTAACAGTGCTTGCATTTTAATGCCTTGTATATTCAGTGCTTGCATTTTTAGCTCCTGAAATGTAACATAGTTGTTTATTTAAGCTGTAAATATTTAAATTAAAAATATTTCACATTTTCATGATTAAAAATGTAATAATTAATATTCACCTTCCAGAATTAAATTCCCAAATATTCAATCTGTTTAAAAATAATAAATAATAAAAACAATTTCGGTTCATTTTAATTTGCTTCCACAAATTCAGTGGTTCAAATTCGAGATCTCAGAATATAGGTTGATTGATAATGGGAACCAAATACAGGCAAGCAAATGAGGTCAGAAGAACGCAACGCGTTGCATTTTTTTTCTAATTGCTTTTCTAGCTCCGTACAGTTTGTTTTAGGTTCGATATTTGCCTTCCCTTTCCACTGATTTACAGAGTCGACAGTCATAAAGATATCACGACAGTGAGTGATTAGTTTTAACAATATGCAACCACTTCATATCAACATAAAAAAAATGTGTATTGTAGCTGCAAATTTAAACCGGGAAAAGCTTTGATGCACAATTCCACCGACTGGGAAAAAACCTCCAATGTATTTTGATTGAAATGACTTTTAGCATTTAAAATAACATGCTGTTAAACTGAATATTTTATTACTCATAGTGATTTACTACAGGTGAGATTTTGCCAATAGCTCCCTCCATATATGTACAGTACACTATTTTTTTCTTAATTTTTTTTTTCCATGTTCCAACGGTTGTAGTACATTACTAGATACAAGACTGACTTACTACAGGTTAGATTTTGCCAATATCACCCTTACGGTATACAAATTTCTTAAAAAAAATACAGTTATTCACCAGCTTTTTTTATGTTCAAAAGGTTGTATATGTTGCTAGTTACAAGACTGACTTACTACATGTGACATTTTGCCAACATCTCCCTTACTGTATGTACCGTTCACAATTATAAAAAAAACTGTAAGTCCCCTAAAGGGTTTGTTCATGTTCCAAAGGTTGTAGAACAAAATATTTATCTACTGCATGTACAGTAAGGAAGATCTTAGCAAAATTTGACCTATAGTAAGTCAGTTTAGTCACTAGGAACGTACTACAATCTTTGGAACATAAAAAAACCTTTAGATGAATTACAGTAATTTCTTAAGAATATTTATATACTGTATGTACAGTAAGAAAGATATGAGCAAAATTTCAACTGTAGTACATCAGTCTGTCAAAAAATGTGTGTACATACTTAGGGAAAGTATTATCTAAGGCGAGTTATTGGCAATATATATTTAGTCAGTTTGCCCTCTAGGCATTTACTGTAAACGTTTATTTGAATTAATTAATCGACTTTGTTTTTTACTGTGAGGTAAATTTGCAGATGACCCCTAAAGCAGCATCTGCGAATATGCAGCCAAAATCAAACCTAAAACTAACTTTACCGCACTTGGTTTTCTATAGGAGAAAAAATGGTTTGGTGAAACTTTGTGGGTTGTGGGCTCATCTGCTTAACTGTAGATTGTATATTTTATTCATTAGATGCCGAATTTGATCATTTATTATGACTGTCCTCAGGCTATAAACCAAGTGACTTCTTAATGGGAAATATGTTTAACGTGCAGTTTTGCACGTTGCGTAACTTGTGTTCATATTCTGATTTCATCTGCCTGTATATAGTTTGCATCATCAGTGAGGTGTATTGTGAGTTTGGTCATTTAATAGCTGTCATTGTGTGAACCCACTGAGCCACATAAAGTTTTTATTTTTTTTTACATTTTTGATGGAAACAGTGTGAAACCTTGTGCAATCATTCATATTCTACATCTGCTTAACTGTAGTCTATATAGTTCTCATTATCAATGAAGTGTATTCTGAGATCTGAGGTCTAATATCACTGTATTAGTTCACTTCTACTTAGCACTTGCTCCATTTCTGCAAATCAGTTTTTGTGAATGAATAACTTGATCCACCTGTTGTGGTCTTCATCAACAGCCGCTTGCGCCACCTGCTGGTGAGCGACTGACAGCAGCAGGAGATCATGCATCGGTGCTCTACTGCTATTCCTGCAGCTCCCGGATGTGAAATGACGAATTTTCCTGCAAATTTGAACCACTGAATTTGTGGAAGCAAATTTGTAAAGTGAAATAATTTGCCTGTCAAATATTATACACTGTATTTTTAAACACATTGAGTATTTGGGAATTTAATTCTGGATTGAATTTTAAATTTTGAAAATGTGTGTAAAATATTTTGAATTAAAATATTCACAGCTTAAATAAACACACTATGTTAAATTTTAGGACCTAAAATGCAAGCCCTGAAAATACAAGGCATTAAAATGTAAGCACTGTTAATTCAATGCATTATTTTTTTCGTTAATTAAACATGATCGGTGGTCCAGGTGAGATCCTCTGTGATGTGCACTCCCAGGAACTTAGTGCGGCTGACTCTCTACATGACCGAGCCATCAATGGTCAGTGGGAGGTGGTCAACAGAGTTTCTCCTGAAGTCCATCACTTTGTCTTACTCACATTGAGGGACAGGTTGTTATCACCACACCATTCAGCCAGCTGTGACACTTCCTTTCTGTAGTGTGTCTCATCGTTGTTTCTTAAACTTCATGCAAACGCAATAACTCCTGAACTATGTGTATGTGTGTATATGTGTTTTAGTAAGTTTAGTCCATGTTTTATAGAATAATAGTTAGCAAATAAACCTTGTTTCATGTATAAGAATCATTGTCTCGTGTTGTGAAACTGTCAAGTCTAAACATCTGCCAAGATTCCTTGTTACCTTGCACATGGAAAAATTATCGTTGTGTTTGAAAATATCGTTGGCCACGAATAAGTAAAGCAAATTGATAAGACACTAAGTTCGACCACGACGCTGAACATAAGGTGTCAATTATTTGAATCAGATCGGTTCAATATTAACCCGAATCTATAAGATTTGATTCCAAAAAGGATAAAATAAAGTTAATTACATTACAGTTCATAGCAGAATCTTTGATAACAGCCACCTCTGCGCTCTGCTTGAAAGTCATGCATTTCAGGGCCACCTTGTAGGTGACAATGTATACCCCTGTCGCACCTAACTGCTGACATCCATCCTGAACCCATCAACGCCAGCTGAAAAACGATACAACACCTACCACATTGCAGCAAGTGGTCTTGTCGAGAGGGTGTTTGGAAAAAGCGTTTCTCCTGCCTGCAGAATAGGCTTCGAACAAAGCTTGATACAACATTGGCAGTCAATGATGCTCTGGCAGTGCTGTATAACTTTGGGAAAAGACTTGGAGATGAGATACTATAAGAGTTTGAAGTGGATTACCGAATTGAGCACACAGAGGATGAAGGACAGGAGCACCATGCTGCCACTGCAAATGGCAATGCTGTCCGGAGGACCTTAATTGAAAACCATTTCACTGCGAAATAGCAGTGTGTGTGTATGTGTATTTTTATTTATATAGCATGTAGTAGTGTATAGTACATAGTATAGTACAGTAATGTAGTATAGTATGTAGTTTATATATTAATAATATATTTTTCATTAACTGTTCCCTCCTGGTGGAATGACCTGCCTAACTCAATCCAGCAGCTGAATCCTTACCCATCTTCAAGGAACAGCTAAAAACACATCTCTTCCATCTTTATTTGACCCTCTAACTCTAGCACTCTCTATTCTCATTTTATTTCATCTAATCTGTCTTCTTTTATTTAAAAAAACACACACATTTGACCCTCTATCAATAGCATATTATTCTCTAACTGCTAGCTTTTCTTGTAAAACTAACACTAGGTTTCTTTTTTCTATATTCTATATACTCGTTTTCTTAAATATATAAAAAATAAATAAATGTAAAAAAAGGCTTCCTACGTGTACTGCGTTAGGCTAACCAGGACTTGTAATAGCACTTGCGTGTTGTTGCTCTTTTGTTGGTTTTGATTGCGTCTATAATGTCCTCATTTGTAAGTCGCTTTGGATAAAAGTGTCTGCTAAATTACTAAATAAATACAAATATATTTATGGATGTATGTTACTTTAAAAGTGGTTACTTGATAATTTATGCAGCGCACATTCATTACCTTACATTATTTTATTCTTTTATTACAGTAATACGAGAGTAACATGCATTTATGATTGTCACGAATCTGGTTGCCATTCCACCACATGGACTCTTGCACCACACTACAGCTGCACATCACTCCACCTCAGACTACAACTCCCATCATTCACTGCACTTACGACGCACACACTCCCAGCTGATTGCACTAATCATTCATTGCACTGATCACACAGCTGCACCCAATCACCCACTCTATATAAGCTTTGGACTCCATCTCATTCACTGCGAAGTCTTGTTTAGCCCCGTCTGACATTTCTCTGAGTTTGTTTCCCTGAGTTTACCTGGACTGCATATACGACTCTGACCGTTTGCTGCCTGCCCCGACCTTTGCATTGCCCCTGTTGCTGATTCTGCCTTGCCTTCGTTACACCTGTTGCTGTCTCTGAACCTTGCCTGTCTGACCTCCTCTTGTTGATTAATAAAGCTGCATTTGGATCTCAACGCCCTGACCCCTCTCTTTACAGAAGACTTCGCCAAACAGCTATCCAGCAGCTTTCCTAAGGAACCCTGGCCAGGTATGGAACCATTCAACCAGCTGCTCGACCTGAAACAGGGGAGTTCGCCTATTGAGGAATACGTCACTCAATTCTGCGAAATATCTTGCAAGGTACCGTTTGATGAGGTTGCATTAAAAGACATTTTTCGTTTTGGTTTAAGTGAGCCCATTAAGTCATACTTACCTGAAGGGAAGTTTCATTGTAGTTTGAAGGATTTTATGGACTATGCTTTGCTGTGTGCTGGCTCTTCGTTTACTGTGGGTGTTGCGGAGGAGGAACACGACACCGCACTCACTCATGTAATGGCGGACGCACCAGAGCACGATCGCAAAATGGCGGCCACAACAACACCCCATCATGTCATTGCTGCCAGTCAGGAGCAAAGTCAAGTCACAGCTGATCATCGTGAGTCCAGTCAAATCTCAGCTGGTCATCCAGAGTCGCACCACGCCTCAGCTGGTCGTCCAGGGTCTGCCCTCGTCATGCCTGCCAAGCCGGGGTCTGCCCTTGTCATGCCTGCCAAGCCGGAGTCCCCGGCCAGGATGGCTACCACGCCTGCGGATGCGCCTCTTTGGCCAGGACTGATTGCTAGTGTGTTGGACCCACCACTGGTGTCGGTGCGAGCAGCTGGCATCCCCAGGTCCGCTCCAGAGCCCGCTCCGTCCCAGGAGCTCGCAGAGTCCGCTCCAGAGCCCGCTCCTCCGTCCCAGGAGCTCGCAGAGTCCGCTCCAGAGCCCGCTCCTCCGTCCCAGGAGCTTGCAGAGTCCGCTCCAGAGCCCGCTCCTCCGTCCCAGGAGCTCGCAGAGTCCGCTCCAGAGCCCGCTCCTCCGTCCCAGGAGCTCGCAGAGTCCGCTCCAGAGCCCGCGGCTCCGTCCCAGGAGCTCGCAGAGTCCGCCCCAGAGCCCGCGGCTCCGTCCCAGGAGCTCGCAGAGTCCGTCCCAGGAGCTTGCAGAGTCCGCTCCAGAGCCAGCGTCTCCGCCGACCCGCCAGAGTCACCTCACGTCTCCGCCGACCCACCAGAGTCACCTCACGTCTCCGCTGACCCTCCAGAATCTCAAATGGCGGACGCAACAACTGATCTGCCAGAGTCTCGTCACGCCACAGCGGTTTACCCAGTGTCACTTCACGTCTCTGCGGTCTCGTCCGCCCCGCCCTGGTGGGCTCCTGTCTCATTTGCCCCACATGGACCTGGCCCTCCGTTCCCTCCCCCGGTTCCACCTCCGCTCCACCGCCCTCCTGGATTGTTCCATGTGTGAAGCGTCTGGAAGCCGCTCTTTGGGGGGGGGGCTCTGTCACGAATCTGGTTGCCATTCCACCACATGGACTCTTGCACCACACTACAGCTGCACATCACTCCACCTCAGACTACAACTCCCATCATTCACTGCACTTACGACGCACACACACTCTCAGCTGATTGCACTAATCATTCATTGCACTGATCACACAGCTGCACCCCATCACCCACTCTATATAAGCTTTGGACTCCATCTCATTCACTGCGAAGTCTTGTTTAGCCCCGTCTGACATTTCCGAGCATTTTCCCTGAGTTTGTTTCCCTGTGTTTACCTGGACTGCCTATACGACTCTGACCGTTTGCTGTCTTCCCCGACCTTTGCATTGCCCCTGTTGCTGATTCTGCCTTGCCTTCGTTACACCTGTTGCTGTCTCTGAACCTTGCCTGTCTGACCTCCTCTTGTTGATTAATAAAGCTGCATTTGGATCTCAACGCCCTGACCCCTCTCTTTACAATGATATTACAGAACTAACAATTTACTAGTTATACTGTGGCATGCGAAAGTTTGGGAATCTCTTGCAGAATCTGTGAAAACTTTTACTCTTTACAAGTTCATTACAATGAAGATAATAAAAGACCAGGTCAAGCAAATGGAGTACTAGTAACTAGAACAGTACTCAGAGCTATATGCATGAGAAAACACCTTAGAGGAGCTGAATGAAGTACAGCCCTGCATTTTATGGTCCTAAGGGTGAATCCCAATTCTCTGTTTTACCCCTTCCCCTTAGTTTTGCGCGTTCACGTGAGAGTAAGAGCTGTCCCAATTCTCGTTTTGATCGAGGAGTGGGGCTAAGGGGAAGGGGTAGATAGCCCTTAAAACCAAGAATTTCCGCAAGCTTACTTGAAACCAAGGGGTACCCAGAACACACAGCGGCCAGATCATCCAGAGAGTATTTTCGGCTTAAATAATTTATTTCAAATTACGACAGTCTTGTTTTGTGCTCTACACAGTCCTGTACATATATATTTGCAACCATGTTCTTAATTGAAACGTTTTTAAAAATCGCTATTTTTCCACGTTAACCTTACATTGCTGATTTGCACAACAGTCCCGCGTTTCTCTGACTAGAGAAAAACATCACTAAAACCCACGCAATCGACAAACACACACTTTTAGATGGAGAGTTTGCGATCAACACGTGTCGCCTCTGGTGACGTAGCAGCCAGCTAGCGACGATGTATGATGACGTAACAGTAACCAAGTGTCGTCTCATTTCATAGGGGTATGTTTTCACCCCTAGCGCTTACCACTCGGTTTCAAGGGACAAGGGCTAGGGGTAAGACGAAGGGGAAGGGGTAAGACAGAGAAATGGGAGCAGTGTTGGGGGTAACGCATTACAAGTAACGCAAGTTAAGTAATCAGATAACTTTTTTCAAGTAACTAGTAAAGTTATGCATTACTTTTTAATTTGCAAGAAAATATCTGAGTTACTTTTTCAAAAAAGTAACACCAGTTACTTTATTTTCCCATTTATTGACTGACAAGTCTCCTGTCCCCATGTTGGGAGAAATCAGAAGTACAGAGGCGTTTTGTGTGAACATGATGTTATTGTAGTTCTAGACTAAACGTGAATGTGCATTAATTCATCCCACTCGCAAAAAAACAGATTTAGTATTCCTCCAAATGAATTAAAACAGTGAAATGCAAACTCAGAATATGATGCAAACCTGCAATAATTAAATGTTAAATAACAAATGTATCTAATCCCATTTTACTAACCAATGTCTTTGCTGCTGACCTTTGATAATCCAGTTCAACCATACTAATAAGCAAAAATTACTTTAGCTGACCTTTGATAATCCAGTTCAACCATACTAATAAGCAAAAATTACTTTAGATAAACTAACAATTGTGCTTCATTGTTTTTTTATTGCTGAAGAATGTTGAACCTTCTTGTCCTGCGTTCTACTGTACAGACGGGATTTACTCTTCCTTCAGCCTGAGGTTTATTCATTACACTTTTTGGTGTGAAAGGGCTTTTACATTTGCTATAAATAGAACTTCTTATATTAAAAACACAATCAAGCCCTGCTCATGTTTAAAAAGCAACGCTAAAGTAACATAACGCATTACTTTCCTTTCCTTAAGTTACGTAATTAGTTACTTTTTAGGGAGTAATGCAAATGGCAATGCATTACTTTTAAAAGTAACTTTTCCCAACACTGGTCCTAGGGCTGGGCATCGGGCCAATTTTCACACCATAGTTAACACGCAGGTTGGGCATTGGGCCTGTTTTAGGATTCTCCATCAATTAAAAGGGTAAGTTCACCAAAACATAAAAAAAGCCCATGTTTTACTCACCCTCAAAGCATCCTAGGTGTATATGACTATTCTTTCAGACGAATCCAATCTGAGTTATATAAAAAAAATGATCCTGGCTCTTCCAAGTGTTAGACTGGGAGTAGCTGGGTGTTTTTTGTTCAACAGTCCAAAAATTGTAAAATAAAGTGCATGCATCCATAATAAAGTCTGTGTTTACACTGGCAGAAAAAATCTGATCTTTTGCCCATATGTGACACAGATTGGAATTTGATGCACGCGTGTAAACCCAAAAATCTGCACAAGATCCGATCTGAGCCGTTTCCAAATGTGGTTTTAAATCCGATACATTTCCGATATCTGGACATCCGACCTACGTCTAAACACGCATCCGATTCTCCACAGAACTCCCAATGCGGAGGATTTTTAATGGCGTTTTAATGCCAGCGTGCTGTATGCGCTTGCATTTTATTGAAATGGAAACTTTATATAGCTAAGGAATTGCACATTCAGGTGCTGATTTTCAACCCCTGCCTGCCCTGTGAATTTTGAAAATACAACAGCTAATAACTGCATTATATTTCTCAACAATGAGGTGATAACTTAGCAGTTTTTGTAATTAAACCAATAAGCTTGTTCGCAATGCTTCACAATCACTCGCTCGCACGTAGGGGTGTAAATCGGATGGTTCGTCACGATTCGAAATCGATTCTCATACCCAGCGATACGATATTTGTCGATTCCTCAAAAAATTCTACGATACGATTACGATTCAATTCTATACAGGCAGGGCTCGAAATTAACTTTTTTACTTGGTAGCACTGGTGCTCCCAACTTCAAGAAGTTAGGAGCACCACAAATGTTTTATGAGCACCCACTGAATATTAAGGAGCAACACAAATTGAGCGGAAGGGCGGGCAACATCCTTCCTGATGATTAAAAGCTTCATCAATTGAACCTGATCCTTAAGCTGCAGTGCTTTGTTTTTTATACATACAGAGGCAAGATGAGAAGAAAATGTCATTTAAACTTTTCTCAAAACAGTTCCCCTCAGAAATACATTCATATAGACCCCCACTCCCAATTCAATATTTAGGATTTCCTTTCTATATTTTGCATAGTGAACGTTGAGCTTGCTCAGGCTGCTACAGTATTTTATGTTCTTTGTGTCCGTCTTCAGCGTCTCTGGCTTCTGTTAATGGCTGTTTACAGACTTGGTAATATTTCCACACAAATGAAAATTTGGAAAATGATTTCAATGCAGTTTGTGCAAGTGCGGTCACAAAACCGGTCAGTTCCAAGTAGGGGTGGGCGATATGGCAAAAATATCATATCAATTTTTATTTTTTAGACATTTCACGATTTTATCACAGTTCTTTGTCATGTTAGTTTTACCAGTTTGTCTGAGCAGTACTGCCAAACTAATTTCCCTATTATAAAGACAAAGCCTTTCAAGGAAACAAAATATAAATAAGAATGGTGGATATTTAGGCCAAAGTGGGCGAAGATAAAAAATCTTTGTCATTATTTTATCTTTGTTATGAAAAAATAAGAACAAAGATACACATTACAACTACACATAATATACAAACAGTGTTTAATTATCAGGTACAATAGGCATATTTAGTAGGAGCATTCAAGAAATTGAATGAACAATTAATAAAAATAAAACACTCTAGATTGATTCCTATTAAAGTAACTGTATTGTTTTTTTCAGTCAAGAGTAGCGAGTTATGTTTTTCTCTATGGTTTTGTTGTTTTAACATTAAAGAATAAATTCGGTCATCTGTCTGTCGATTCTGTCATAGTGTTTTATATTAATACCATCATTTACTCACTCAAAATTAGTTTTAAACCTGAGTGAGTTTCTTTCTTCTGCTGAACATACATGCTATTTTGAAGAATGTGGAAAACCAAACAGTTGCTGGTCCCCAGTGAGTTCCATAGTATTTTTTATATCCTACTATCAAGTGGACCAGCAACTGTTTGGTTACCCACATTCTTTGAAATATCTTCTTTTGTGTTCACCACAAGAAATAAATGAATACAGGTTTGGGACAACATGTCAGTGAGTAAATAATGACAGAAATAAAATTGTAGGGTGAACTATCCCTTTAATGACAGTCGGCTGCATGTTTAGTTTTGTCCCTTTAAGAGCTGCACGCATCTAATATACAGGCACGCTTCGGTTCCACTCACCGGTTTAATTTCATTTTAAACATAACCAACTGAGTCTATATGTAAACCTTGTGTGTTTTGACAGTATTGGCTCAAAAGATAACTTAGTTGAGTAATCAGGCGCTGTTAGACAGGCTTTTTAGTTCGCGCGTTTCGGGTGCACGGGCTCAGAAAAAGCACACTTTAGACCAGCGTGCGAATGAAAAGCTTAACCTGCTTTAGCTCCCGGTCACGTGGCACATGCTGTGCAGTAATTCTTGAACGTTTAGCAGAGAACTGTAGAGGTCGCACCACAGCAATTATTTGCACTCGCACAAATGCTCCCAAATATATTTTGGAGTCGCACAGATTACATTTCGGGAGCATATGCGACCAAAATGGTCGCAATTTCGAGCCCTGTATACAGGAGTGTATCGATCGATATATCGATATTATGATATTATATACCTATTTTAAACAACCATCTACATTTTTATTAACTCACAAATGCAACCAAAAAATATAACATGAACATAAATCTAAAAATGCTACTATGGGCTCAGTGCTAAAAATATTTTCTACAGATAACCAATACAGATAAGCGCGCGACTGTTCCGCCAACAATCCCGAGCGTCTTTTATGCTCGCCTTGTGCCTTCGGGCAGTCCTTATATCGAGTCCTGACATGTGAGATTAAACGAGAATGCACGCGTTGGCTGTAATGCATAGACGGACACTATGTGAAAATGTGGACAGTGCCAAAATAAAGGTGCCTTTTCACAGATATCGATATTTTATGCATGGCATCGATGGATCGTATCGTCATACATTGTATCGATATATCGATACATATCGATGAATCGTTACACCCCTAATATCGGATACCAGTCGTGTCTAAAATGAATGTAAACAGATGGACCAAAAAATCGGATATGGTCAGAAGATCGGATCTGTGCATTAAGACTTGTGCCTCACCAAAATGTGCCTCACATGGCTCCGGGCGTGAATGAACATCTCCTGTAGTGAATCGATAGGTTTTTGTAAGAAAACTATCCATATTTAAAATGTTGTAAACAATGTTTTTCTCACTTTCGCTGACTGTCATATGTGCAAGCTGTTCCGGCGGATGACAGAGGACGTAGGTCTCGTGCGCCTCTGAGATTTGCTAATCTCGCAAAAGGAAAGTCTCTTTTTGGCTTATATCGAAATCCTCCTACATGTCTCTTAACAAATCCTCATTTTGTGCTTCTAATTCGTGACCAGCGTTTTGTTTTGCTGTCTCTCCTCGTTCATCACTAATCATTGGCGCATGCACGATGCGTACGTCATCCGCCGGAATGGCTTGCACTTATGATAGCCAGCAGAAGTGAGAAAAAAAGTGTTTATAAAGTTTTAAATATAGATATTTGTCTTACAAAAAGGCATGGCATAGCTACAGGAGGCCTTCATTTACCCCTCGGAGCCGTGTGAAGCACGTTTTATTACAGATGCGCGCTTTTTATTTGACTTCTTTTGGACTGATAAACAAAAACACCCACCTACTCCCATTCTAACACTTGGAAGAGCCAGTACATTTTTATATTACTCTGATTGGATTCATCTGAAAGAAGAAAGTCATATACACTTAAGATGCTTTGGGGGTGAGTAAAACATGGGCTAATTTTCATTTTGGGGTGAACTAACCCTTTAAAGTGATGGAAAAGATGGTGGAAATAACACAAGACCATGCTACTGCGGCTGTCAAGAGTAATGAATGTGCCTGGAAGAGTTATAAAAGAAAGGACTGGATTAAAACTAGGGGTGCCTCTGACTAAATATTTTTTTCTAGTCAACTAGTAGTCATTCATTTAAGCCATTAGTTGAATAATTTCACAATTATATTCGATCATTTTTCAGCATCTGGCGAAGCTGATATATTGAAAGGTTATTTGCTCAAATCTCATTTTTGATTGTACAGCTGTTGCACTGAATTATGACCTACTGTTGTTGTTGTTTCTTTCAGTTTGGTCGGAGCTGGTTGAACTCGGTGACAGCGCTGACCAGCATGTGGAGGCTGGTGTGTCCATTGAGGTGGTTGCTCCTACACCTCAGAGCAGAGCCCTGAATACACCAGCTCCTCCGAGCACCTCAGAGAGAAAAGAGCTGCTCACGCCAAGTCTCTCTTCCCAGCGCACCACCACTCTACATCATGTGATTTCTGAGTGAAGAATTCACTACTGTGGCTCTATTTCAGTGTTTCTCAAACCTCTTACAGACCCCCAAAACAGCACATTTTGTACGACTCCCTGATTGGTTACACCCATTTCAGGCCTTGTAGTCTTTGCTAATGAGCGGACGAGTTGAATTAGGTGTGTTTGATGGGGGAGACATACAAAATGTGCAGTGCTGGGGGGTCTATAAGACAGGTTTGTGAAGCACTGCTCTTTTTGTTATTAAAGGAATAATTCACCCCAAAATGTAATTTGCTTATAATTTACATGCCCTCAGGCCATTTATGTATTTAAGGTTATTTTTTTATTTGGAACAGATTTAGAGAAATGTAGCATTACATGGACCCTGTGAAGTGAAAGGGTGAAGTGATTAAAGTGATTTAGATATATAATTTAATTAGAAAAGTATAAATACTCATAACTTATATACACTGTTTTTTTTATTTTTTGTTCGTTTATTCATTAATATTTGTTTACACTTTATTTTTAGGTGTCCTTGTTACAGTGTAATTATAAATTTAAGTACTGAGTAATATTACTTAAATACCCCCTGGTTTCACAGACAAGGCTGTAAGCCTGAGCTGTTTTAACTGAAAGAAACTATTACTGATTGATCTTGAGATATGTCAGTGCTCTTGTTTTGTCTCAAGATGCACAACAGTTATGTTTTTTCTAAGGCATGTCTATAAAAATTACTTTGAAATCCTAATTGAACTGTGGCCTAGTTCTGGCTTAAGCTAGCCCTGTCTGTGAAACTGGGCCTACATGTGCTTATTATATGGTTAGGGTTAGGATTAAGGTTTGCCTTACTTGCATGTAATTATAGATAATTTATTGTTGTTATGATAGTAAGTACATGTAACAAGGACACTGTGAAATAAACTGGTAACTAATATTTTAGTCCATTTCACACAAAGAAAAATTGAATGCAATGAGGTGTTCATTTGCACACAAATGTATGATGATTATTATAAAACCAAATTGATAATTTGTGTGTGCACTACAAGAGTTGTTTTGGATTCTCATCTATTTGATTTATCCTTAAAAAAAAAAGGTAATTTCTTTTGTATGGCATACAACATAGTTTTAATCATAATAAAACTATTTCAATATTTAATTATTTTTATTTTATGTTTTGCAATTAAATAAAAATATAATAAAACATGGTTTGTCTAATACGGTACTTAAAGGGATGCTCCACCCAAAAACTAAAAATTATCACATTTACTCACCCTCATGTCCAAGATGTATTACTTTTTTCTGTTACACAGAGATTTGTATTTAAAAAAAAATAATGAGTTCATATAACAAGAGAATGGTCTCTTAAAGTTGACATTTTCTTAACATCTATGGTCAAGAGAAAGTTATCAATCTCGTAATCATGGAAGTTTATTAGTGAGAAGTTGGAGCTTTGTCCACTTTTCTCTTTGTACAAAAATACAGTAAAAGTTGAATTCTTACATTCATTTGAATACAAAAAATGGCAAACACTGTCACTGGTTGTTGAATTGTTTTATTCCATATATACTGTTTTTTGGGGAAATCGTTCTAAACATAGACATGCTGCATCACTGCACAGCTCCAGATGATAAAGTCTTAGGGCAAACAACCAAGAAGTGAAAGAGGCGAAGAACACAGAAACAAGGGAAATTCAGTAGTATGGAAGATTTCAGGAAACAGACATTATGTGCATATCTCACTACTGTTTTTCTAACTTTATGAACATGGGAAACCCACCTAAATTCATCGCATTATATCACACTGACGTTGCCTTTTACATTATTTTCAGTCATGTGAAAATACAGTACACAGGTTATTTTCTGACTGTCATTTAACCCTGACAAACGCGTCATGTGCGCATATTATATACACACATATACAGGAGCTGACCAAACAACAAACAATATATTAATACAAAGGCTCTAATACACAACAGGACCCTTTCCCTTCACACAGTTACCTTCAGTAAGTCTTTTAATGCCTGCGTAGTGGGACCCTGCACCTCAGAAACAAGCCTTATGCAAACATAGGTACAAATATGTCATGAATACATTACAAGTGAGCAGCTCATTGTACTCTAGGTTAATAGTTACCTTCAAATACTGTCTGTGCCATAAAACCATACATGTTAGTGTTCAGGTAGGTAACTTTTGTAAATAAGTTATTTTCTCCATACTGCTCCTGAAGGATGTTAATCCTCTTAAAATTATGTTAACCATGTACTGAGATATGAGTATAATCAATATATCAATATGTAATCAATTGTATTGTGGGATTTATTATAAATGTTTCTAGATATGTTGCTTGCTGGTGTACAGAGCTTCAGAACCAATACTGGAGTGCTTTCTGTTAGACTGTGGATGTGAGTACAAGGGTGTGGGCAGCTATGAGTCCATCAAGAAGAAAGCTGTTGGAATGTGGACACACACACATAACTAGATTAGATCACTTAGAAAAACTTGGTGCTTGGCACAAACTGGGGGTATGCGTGTTTAAGTGTTGTTTTGCAGGACCCAAGGGAACAGAAGGAGGAGAATACTGGTTGGAGGAGCGTTGGACGGTTCTGGCGGCCAATGAGAAGATGACACACGTCGACACATATCTATAAATACTCTGTGAAATGTTTTCCTGGGGTTGTTGCTCCTTTGTAAGACTCTTGTCTGAGAAACAACCCAGCTGAATTTTGATGACTTCTGATTAATAAACTTCAATAACCTTTTGACATGAGCAAGCCTTCCTTCGAATTTTGATCACTCAGGACGATTTGAAGTCCCAACAATTTGGTGACCCCGACGTGATCGAAGAACAAGGCTGTAAACCTAAGGGGCCGTTAAGGGCCAGTTCCGGACGGAACGCATTTGAGTTCAACACACGGTACCGAATAAAAAAGGTAAGCAGAAACCTGTTAAATCCAAATTCTGCAATTGGACATTCTAAATTTATGTGTTGGATTTGAATTGTATTCTGTTCCATTTAAAAATAAAGTGAGGTATTGATATATATTGATCAGAGTTGGTTGCGGAGGATTCCCAAGTGACACTAGGTTGCAGAGGGTTTTCGAGTGACGAAAGGTTAAAGTTGCGGAGGGCGTATTGAGATAAATACTGTCCGAGTGACAAGGTTTAAATAAGTTGCGGAGGATTCCCAAGTGACACTAGGTTGCAGAGGGTTTTCGAGTGACGAAAGGTTAAAGTTGCGGAGGGCGTATTGAGATAAATACTGTCCGAGTGACAAGGTTTAAATAAGTTGCGGAGGACTCCCAAGTGACAATAAGTTGCGGAGGGTTTCCCGATGACAGAGATTAAAGTTGCAGAGGGTTCTTTATGACAAATAGGCTGTCAAAAATTACCCGATGTGACATAAAAAGGATAAAAGATTGCGGAGTTTCCAAGTGGTATTAGACTGCAGAGGGTTTCCGAGTGACATAATTTGAGTGATGTGCCTAGGAATTGAATGATCATTATTGTTGTATATTTTCGCCATATGGAATTGCTGTGTAAATTGCTGTAGTCGTTTTATTTGTGTTGAATTATTATTTTGCATTTGTTGAATGAAATGTTTTTTTTGTGATTTATTGATAGAGAAAAGATGAAAATTGTGTGATTCACATTTTAATAGAAAAAAGGGAATAAGACCTGTTTGTGTTTTTCTCGCTTGAACTGTGTGTCTGCGAAGGCGAGAGAGAGTAAAAAAGGAGGGGGCTGTTTGAGCTGTGTGTCTGTGAAAGGCAGAGAGAGTAAAAGAGGGGGGTTTTTTTTTGACTGTATGAGTGAGTGCATTTATTCTATGTAAATCATTTCCTTCTGTTGCTAATCTTTTCTGTTTCTACTTAATCATTTTCTGAAAAGACTGAAGGGTTTTGAAATCCTACAACAGTTGGTGAATCTAGAGTGTCAGATTATTAAAGTGCATTGTGTGTATTATTAAAAATTTCTGAATTTGAACGTGAGTGTGAAAATACGGGTGCCCACCTGTCATAAAGCAATGGGGAAACGTAATTGATATGTTGATGGCTCAAACAGAGCCTAAAAAATCTGGAAAAAGAGGGAAGAATGTGGGAAAAAGAAATGGAGTCAGATATGTATTGAAAACGGATGGGATAATCCCGACAAAAATGTCGGTGTTATTAGCACCAAAATTAAGCTATGGAAATAAAAAATTTGTTAAGAACTATATAAGAGTTGAAAAAACTAGAATATACCATGAAATTGGCTTTGTCGGCTATTTGGACATTATCCAAGTTGCCGACGATTGTGATCCAAATTGTGAAACTGAATTATTGATAAAGAAAAAGATAAAAACTGATTGATTTTCATTCCCGAAAAGAGAATGAACCTGTTGGTATTTTTCCTTTGTCTGTGTGTGTATGTGTGTGAGCGAATGTGTGTGGGAGTAAAACACTGCTGGCAGTGAAGGTCAGATACAGAGAGGAGAGAAAAGGATGAAAATCTCATCCAAAGCAGAGTAAAATGTACAAAGTTTATGAATATTATGAAAATCCAAATGATGGAGCAATAAGAAAGATTAATTATTAACTAGAAAAACACATTGGTATTATTTTAAAATATTTGAGAAAGTCCTAAAATCTATAAAGAGTGATAAGTCCAGGTGGAAATCAGGGGTCGAATACTTTTAGTGATCGTCTGATGAGCCTGGTGAAGATTAACAAATAATTAAAGGCCTGGGATTAGAGAGGTAAATCACTGAAGGAAACAACATTATAATAAAAATAGGGAACAATTGATGTAGCAATGTTAAAGAAATAGAGGTCTTGATAAAAAATTACAAGACCAATTACACCTCCAAAATGAGAAAAGGGGGTAAATAATCCAACCAAGAAGAAGAATATAGAACTGAGGTCAGGTTGTGGACCAGAATTGCACTTACTGCAACCGCCTTGAGCCCCCACTGAGAAGGTGGGGGAGAGCATGTGAAGGCAGAGAAGTCAGAGGAAAAATGACAGAGCATCAGAAGTACAACGGGTAGTGTTTCTGACCTGACCGCATCTGCCCCCCTCCAAGCCTGTATCCGACTTACACACTCAGTAAGGCCACCGCCCTACATACCAAACCAAGATTTACAGCAAGTTCAAGTGACTGTAAAGGAAACAGCTTTGAGGTGGAGATGGCTGAGTTAGATATGATGAAAGAACAAATAAAACTACTAACAGCCCGGCTAGATGGCGCTACAGGCCAGACCCACAGGAGAGATCAGGAAACACGACAGAGTGAGAGATTTCACCAGGCAGAGGGACTAATGAGGAAAGTGAGAATGAAAGTGAAGATGAGGCAAGGGAAGGTCTCAGAATAGTAATTAAAGGCACCATGATGTAGACGGGAAGTTACATCCCCATAGCAGAAAGAACAAGAGATAGAGAAGACAAAAAATTAATTGCTCAAGTTGCAATTAGACTTAGCCAGAGCTAGTGGTTCAAAGAAAACCAAGCAGATGTCTCAGCAGTCTGTGAACGAC
The DNA here is from genome assembly GCA_027422405.1 of Ptychobarbus kaznakovi. Lineage (NCBI taxonomy): Eukaryota > Metazoa > Chordata > Actinopteri > Cypriniformes > Cyprinidae > Ptychobarbus > Ptychobarbus kaznakovi. Next base: position 18,237,860 of record CM049812.1, on the reverse strand, counting down.
CCACCTACCCCTTTCAGTTATTCTCCCATATTTTGGGTATGACCAGGGGTCAACATACCAAACAGCATGGTCACAGATGGGTGATTGGGGAGGAAATAGAGTCCAGAGGGGTGGAAATATGGGTGTTAGAGGTGGACGAGGCAGAGGAGGGGAAATGCATGACAAGGGGTGTTTTGTGTGTGGTAGCAGTGAACACTGGAGGAATGAATGTCCCTCAAGACAAGGGGGCGGCCAATTTACAGGGCCACCTGCAAGGGGATGGGGTCCCTTTAGGGGTGGACCTGGTGGTCGTGGCAGGAGACCATACACCTCACGATACCCGGGGCAACGGCATCCGTCTCCAGCCAACCTACAGGCGCCTATGCACCCAACATGGGGCCCGGAGGGAGACGCGGGGGACTGTTGAAGGGGCCCACAGAGGACCCTCATGGAAATAGTGGTTGACAACAAACCACTAAGGGCTCTGGAGCTACATACTCCACTGTAACAAGAGGCACAATCACAGACAAAGATCTAAGTGATAAAACAGTGGGAGTCATGGGTTTCTCTGGGGGTAAGAACATTGGCAAAAAAAAAATAAATAAAAAAAAATAAAACAAATTAACCGTCCAGGTTTGTGAATCAAAGCCTGACACACTCTTTCTATACTCCTCGAATGCTCCTGTACCTCTGCTTGGAAGGGATTTACTTATTAAATTGGGCCTAAATTTTATGTTCACCACAAGGGTAATAGTGACTTTTCCAGATGGCACACAGGTTGATTGCTCACAGACTGCTCCAACAGGTTGCAGACAGAATGTTCTGTTAGGAGGGCCATTAAAGGAGGCAGCTGACATTTATTGGGTAGAATTAGACATTTCCCCATCCCTAATGAGTGTAGTGGTAAGTCATATTTAGCATTCACCTACAGAGGTCGCCAGTACTCATATAACAGATTGCCACAAGGCTTCATCCTGTCACCAGGAATTTTTAATCAGGTATTAAAAGAACAATTGACAAAATGCCAATTCCCCAGACTGTGTCCTGATAATGTATGTTGATGACCTGTTGCTCGCTGCACAACAAATGAAAGAGTGCCTACGGGCACTAACTTAATATTGCAACTGCTATATGCTTCAGGATTTAAGGTTAGCAGAGAAAAATTGCAAGTCAGCAGGCCCATCAGTTACATTTATGGGAAGGTTAATCACAGCTCATTCCGTCAATGTCATTTGTAAATTCGGCAGCTTTCACCTTTTCACCTCTGCGGCAATGGAAATTGGCTAAAATCTGTGCACAGACCAAATTGACGTGTTATCTGTCCTTCCATTGATATTAAAGTTTGTACGTTCCTCTTTAGTAACAGATTTCTGGCTTTACACACCCTTTGAGTTGCTTACAGGTCGTTCTTTCCCTGGACCTTCTTCAACGCCACTGAAACCTGACCAAATCACACCTTTATCACACTGTGTTTATTTTGATAAACTAACTGCTCTGATTAAACAATTTTCCCAGCAGGTCACTGCAGACAATGAACCAGAACCAATTCCCCCGCCAACCGAGTGGGTCAGACTGGAAAATTCCGCAGGAAGTGAAACGAGGCTAGATGGTCTGAACCCCTAAGAGTCACCTCAAGAACATTGCATTGTGTTCGCCTGGCAGGAAAAGGCGACACCTGGTATCATTTGTCTTCCTTGTGTTGCATGTGATCCTCCCAGCAGGTCTCTAGCACAACTACTGCCCGTGGACCTGAGGACTCAGTCCAAGAGAGGGAGGCTGAGGAGGCTGAGGGGATCCCATAACAAATACCAGAGGTGGAGGCTGAGGAGGCTGAAGGGATCCCATACCAAATACCAGAGGTGGTTCAAAGGAAAGGTGATATTTTTTCAAGCCCACCACAGGAACTTTTGTGGCCCACTGAGTAAGTGCAGATTGTGCATATGGTGCCGGCATTGCAGTGACATTTAAGCAAAGGTATGGGGTGGAGAAAGTGAGAGAACAAGGAAAAAAAGCTGGTGAATGTTAGTTACACACAGGAAGAAGACGGAGCAGAACAATTTTTCATTTAATCACGAAAATAAATGCAGTGATCTCCCACACATACGAGGATTTCACTTCAACATAAAACACATGAGAAATTGGTGTGGTAGAACATATAGTGTGAAAAGTGTTTCCATACCCCGGCTGGGTGTGTGGGTCTGGACAAACTAGACTTCCAAAAAAGTACAGAACATTTTGAGTAAAGTCTTCACAGGAGTTTATATTGTCATAACCATATATTCATTATAAAAATGTTTAGGTAGGTAGTCTTAAACTACACAGATTCATGTTTAGCTAAAAACAAAGTGTAAGATTTGATGTCTTAAAAGTTTTGATTTTTCCTTTATTAATTATTCTGTGTATAACAATGTTGTGTTTAAAAGAAAATGATAAGGAACAGGCTGTGGGAGAATTGGCCATGTATGGGTTTCCTCCTCATCAGCACTCCATCAAAAAGTAGGCATAATTTGGAGGTAAAAAAATTACAAGAAAAAAGTAAATGTAATATTATCAGCACACCAAGACCCAGACAGTGATGATGGTGATGATGATGAGGAAAATGATGTGTGACCTCTTTCAGAGGTCAAGAGAGGGATTGAAGGATGTTAATCCTCTTAAAATTATGTAACCATGTACTGAGATATGAGTATAAATCAATAAATCAATAGTAATCAATTGTATTGTGGGATTTATTATAAAGTGTCTAGATATGTTGCTTGCTGGTGTACAGAGCTTCAGAACCAATACTGGAGTGCTTTCTGTTAGACTGTGAATGTGAGTACAAGGTGTGGGCAGCTATTAGTCCATCAAGAAGAAAGCTGTTGAATGTGGACACACACACATAACTAGATTAGATCACTTAGAAAAACTTGGTGCTTGGCACAAACTGGGGTATGCGTGTTAAGTGTTGTTTTGCAGGACCCAAGGGAACAGAAGGAGGAGAATACTGTTTGGAGGAGCGTTGGACGCGGTTATCTGGCGGCCAATGAGAAGATGACACACACGACGACACATAACTATAAATACTCTGTCAAATGTTTTCCTGGGGTTGTTGCTCCTTTGTAAGACTCTTGTTCTGAGAAACAACCCAGCTGAATTTTGATGACTTCTGATTAATAAACTTCAATACCTTTTTGACATGAGCAAGCCTTCCTTCGATTTTTGATCACGCAGGACGATTTGAAGTCCAAACACTCCCCAAGGACAGTAGTTGATATAAAAAAGTGACCATAGGAGAAGAAAGTTCATGCTAATGCGTGCTTTAGCACCCATTGCAACAGTTCTGAGAATGCAACATGTAAAGTACTTGCATTGTGTTACGAACTGCGGTTTGATACATCAGATGCAACAACGCAAAGCATGCGCTCACAGTTGCTTAGAGTATCTTTGAGCAAGGTAGACATCTAATGCTATGACCTTCAGAACATGGGGATGAGATTATGTGATAGCTATTTGATTGGAACCTGCTGTTTATGAAAAAAAACAGTCCAACTATCCCAGTTTGTAGCGTTTTCCATCAAAATGACTAAATAATTTTGATAAACGGATAAACCTGCACTTTAGGAACCCAACCACTTCAACTAGAGACTAGTTGACTCTAGTGGTCAACTAGAGACCACTTTAAAGGGGTCATGACACAGACACTGAACTTTGATTTTTTTTTTTTTTCATTATAGTCCATTATACTATAAAACATTCAAAGTTTCAGAACTCAAAAAATAATACAAAACACAAGTATTAATGAAACAAAGTTGCAAAAATGATTTGCTTTCAATGTGTTGGCACAGGATCACCTCACCTTCATGGACCACCCAGTGGCAGTTTTGAGTGTGAATTGGACACACCAGTAAGTGGGGAGATGTTTTGCTCATGAAATGATTGTGCCAGAATAACAGCATGAGAACTTTATTTTTCTGGTGTCTCTGTATGATCTCAGCAAGAATTTGTTACATTTTTCTCATGCACGGTAAGATGATTTTAGTGTTTTCTGATGTGGTGGAAGATAAATTTTGGAAATTGCTAGTGTGGACGCAGAGCATTTTGAAACAAAAAGCATTCTCAAATGTATCCAGATGAATGTAAACAGGCTGCTGTACTTCTATTGTTGAATTATTTTTTTCACATACCAACTCTGCAGAACATTGGCCCCCACCAAGAGCAGAGGTCAACTTCATCCCCAATTAAACACAGCTGAAGCAGCTAATTGAGGTCTTCCGGATCACTAGAAACCTCCATGTAGGCGTGCTGGGCCAGGCTGGAGCTGAACTCAGCAGGACAGTGGCTCTCCAGGAGCAGGATTGGACACTGCTGATATGTGGCTATATTTGAATGGTTGCCATTATTCAGCATGCAGAATTTCCAAAGCAATTCAATATGCATCATGGTGAGAGCATGCAAAGATGTTAGCCAAGGATATGGCCATCCATACTAAAGCAGCATCAACATGAATAAATTCGAATGGACAGAGACAAATATGCTGAAGTATGTCATGACCTCTTTAACAATCAATATCCACAGTTCTCCTCCTAACCCCTTATTGCTCTGAAACTCACATATTAAAGTGCTTACTGACTTTTATAACGGTTTGTTTTACTTCAAGCATTTTTAATACTTTTAGGCCTTTGTTCTTTGGGTTAAATACACGTTTAGGATATTGTCCGAAGGCAGAAAATGGTTTATATAACTTTTAGCTATCTCACCCAGTCCTAGTTACCCTGTGGTTGGTTATTGAGGGTTTAGGCTTGATTAAGGTAAACTGCTTTCTACAATGAACCTAAAACTGTAAGCAAAAAGACCTTTAAAAGAACCCCAACACCAAATCTTTACTTGTCTACAGTGATCAGTAAAAGGAAACTCAGGTGTGCAAACCCGAACCACACATGGGGTTCAGGTATCCAGTTCAGATAGACTCCCAGCAATCCATCATAACTTATGGTTCAAATAGACTCCAGCAATCCATCATAACTTATGGAAGTAAACTGCTATTGATGACGTGTAATTTACATCTTTGCATTCTCAGAGTATAACTGTTATTAATGGCAGCATATTATTTGCCTTTTGTACCTTGTATACCGGGGGTTGGGGGGTTCTTCAAACCAAGAAATCAACCAAAGGTTCACACTTGGTTTTGTGAAAACAGCCTAATACTGAACTGTAATATAGTATATATTTTTGTGTGATGCGGTTTAGGACTCTGCATGCATAACTATAAAGGAAATCAGTTATTCTCTACAACTCCTTGTCCCTTTAGAAAGGTTACAGCACAGTATAAACATCAATGACAAAAACACTTTCAGAACAGGGCTGGTTAAGCACATTATCACTCTCATAGGGGAAAAAAACAGACCCTCTTAACACAGTTCTCTGATCTCTTATATACGGTGGCCATGCACATACTGCAGTCGTCACTCTTTTCAGTGCCTAAAGGAGCAGTTCACCCAAAAATTTAAATTCTGTCATCATTTACTCAACCTAACAACAAAATATAGTTAATCTCTTTTAGTACATAAGATAAAAATCTATGGGAATTTAAACATTTCAAAGTAATCCACACAACCCTAATTATTTAAAGGGGCATCAGATGCCCATTTTCAACAAGCAGATATGATTCTTTAGGGTCTTAATGAAAAGTCTATAACATACGTTGGTTAAAAAAAATGAATGGTAGTGTTAAACCACACGCTTTTTACCCTGTCAAAAACAGCTCTTTTCTGAGCAAGCCGTTTTCTTGCGTGCCGCTTTAAATGCAAATGAGCTCTGCTCACCCGCCCTTCTCTTCCAAGCCGCTCTCTGAGAGATGGTACACTTTAGCCGCTTTCATCGTGAAACTTGCTAACTAGCATGTTATTAGGAAAAGCGATTTGCAAAGATTCATAAAAAAACCTATACTCACTTCTTCTGTAGGTGAGGCTGGATCACGAATGATTCGCGCGAACAAACGCATTTAGGTAGATCGAGGGCACATTCCCTTCAGAAACAAACAAAATCCACTGCATCTTCAGTGGCTCAGATGTCCGGAGTAAATGACGAATGCTATGTTCATTATTACATCCTTCAACAGAACGCCTCAATTGCTCAGGTGTCATTCTTGTCTACATCTGCTCCGGAGGTGATCAAGCAGGGCGAGTCTAAAGTACGATACCAGTCCAGTCTGTGCTGAAACGCTACTGTCCATCAACTATCATGGGAGCGACCTTCGTCACACAAGAAGCTGAGAACGGCTTGATATGAGAAAGGGGTAATGATTTTAGTAGATTTAAACAAATAAACACTGGATGGATCTTTACCATTATAGGGTGGTTGTGTACACACACTGCAAACACACATTTCAGTTCAAACACCTTGTAAAAGTGCATGTCGCATCCAATGACCCCTTTAAATCGACTTTCTGGATTACTGTTATTTCCTTTTTGAAGCTTAAAATCTCAGGACCCCATTGACTAAACAATAATATGTAGCCTACATGGGCTCTAATGTTAGTTAGGTGAAAAACTGTTAACACACAGACACACACAACTGAATTAAAGTTAGCAAAATAAAATAAACCTATTATAACCGTGATATAGTTATCAAGCACTGTAACTTATGTGGGTAACATATTTATTCCCACATTAGGAGTTATGACTTCCAAAACTTACAGTGTGTATATGGCCAGTTAGTCTTGCAGTGTTTAAATCACAATTCAGACTAGCAAACCTAACCCTTGTCCTCGCCTCTCTCCTTTGCTTTGTCATCAGATCTGTCCAGCAGTAGTAGGTATCTGAAGGTTAATTGTTTAACTGTTAAACAGAGCAGAGCTCAAAACTGATTAAATATTTCACAGCTCCAGTGGCGAAATGCAAGAACATTTTTGATGCATAAAAATACAGCCCATTTGCAACAAGGTGTTGTATAGAAATGAGTGAAATTTGAGCTAAAAAGTCCATAGAAGAATGCTAAAGATTTGTCACAGCATGTTACAAGGGGATTGGCGCTACGGTTGCACACACGCCAGTCATTCATACGTAGACAACTCACAAAATAAAAAACTTTGACCAGAGAAATCCAAGTACTGTATCCAGTTATCACAGAATGATAAAATGTCCAAGTTTTACTGCACAATCACAACGGCAGTACAGACAGATCTGGAACTTCTTTGTGTAACATACAGAGCCCGATTTGACTTCAGAGTGAAGCCAAAGCAAGATAAATATTCAGGTGTATCTGAGATAGTGATCAAATTAAAATAATGTTGGAATGAAAAGCTGATTTAATGGAGAAATGTGTGAAACTGCATCAATACTTTACCAGTACACTAACTCAAAATCACTACAGCTATTGATGGTACAAAGAGTCGTCCAGTTTTAACATCCTTCTATCATGCTTGTCAAATTGCTCTCACACACACCATCATCCGAGTTCTTTATTTTAGTCTCATTGGAGCACTGGCGGCTTTTAATGTTGTTCCTAACTGTAAGTCCGCATTCACTTTTTTTCTTGTATAGTGCAGGAGCTTACACCAATTTTCCATTCGCCCTTCTCTCAGTTTCCTTTACCAAAGCTGTCTTCCTGTGTATGTGGGAGGTGCGGATGGAACCTGTGACAATAAGAAACAAAATTATCCAATTAAAAGGCAGGTTTACAGACAAGACATTTACATAAGATAAGTTTCATAAGTGGGAAAAACACCTCAAGTGCATTAAACAGAACAGACAATCTTTCAGCACCAGAAGAGGCTGACTATCACTGCTCTCCAGTCTGGTCCTTACCATCTAGTGATGCCTTCGGCTTGCATAGTTGAGGTTTAAAAAACACAATAGTCAATAATATTTTCAATTTGATGGCCGAGACTATTGGATGAAAACAAAATTTGAACTGAATTTAGCTGAATAACGACACTGCTGTCTTCAGCAGAGTTGCTTACAGCTGAATTTAACTTGATTCGGTTCAGTTCAAAAACGGCTCATTTAAACACGCCCCCACATGTCTACATCACAGTGAGGGAAGATTTGCATAACACCGCCCAAACATATACGCAATGAAAGAAGGCGTAACTTTTATTCTCGCTGAAGTATTGTTGCTGCCGCTGGCACCATGTCCTGGAGATGCAGTGTTTCATTGTGAAAGTGAAAGTACTTTGTTTGGGACTCCAAAAGAGGACAACTAGAAATCAGTGGTTAAGTTGTATTTACAACACTGTTCCAGAACAGTTCAACCCAAATATTAGAGTGTGTGCAGCACATTTTACGGAGGACTATTTCCTGAACCTGGAAGAGTAGCCTACAATGCTGGCTTGAACAAAGGCTGTTTCTATAAAGTGCGGCAATACCAACTTTGCAAGGACAGTCTGACGCTTCTGACTCACAGCCTGTAAGTACATTTCTGCTACTGACTATTCAAACGCGAGTTTTGAGCAGTGTACAGATTGTTGTTGTCGTTTCTCTGATCACAAATGCAGACATGGTAATGTTTACACGGCGCGATGCAATGCGTAAAAAGAGAGTATAAGTCATTATAATCAGTAATTATGTCCCAACTGAATGCAACAAATTCCTCATAATAATGGCTTTTATTGTTTTTGTGTCATCGCGCGGGGAGACGGCATCACAATACGGTACGGGGCGTAACATTTCCGTCTACCGCTTGAGGTATTCGGTCAATCACAACGCGCTGGATAGCTGGCCAATCAGAGCAGGCCTTGCTTCTCAGAACGATGAGCTTTGTAAAAATCAACGTGTTTCAGAAAGGCGGGGCATAGAGGAGCAACAATAATTTACAGTATGTGGAAAATTATGTGTTTTTTTAACCTTAAACCACAAACACATTCCATTAAACCAAATAAACAAAATAATGTTATTTTTAGCAATGTCATATGACCCCTTTAAAACTATTTTCTCTTTTCTTTTTGTTCTTTCTTTCAGTTAGCTTCTCTTTTCAGAACCCTACCTGTGACTAAGAGAGAAACTTTCAATCCTTCTTGAGCAGGAGAAATGTGCAAATTGGTGCCTTTTTGTTTCAGCGTCAAAATGGCTGATGGAATCTAGTAAGCTAGCCAAAGTAAGTCCCAGTCGGATGTAGTACTTTTTTGCAAAGTTGAAAGTCTTTAGTTTTTAAGTCCAAACCAAACCACTTCCAAATTACCATAAGCATTGGGTTGAACACATAGAGTCCAAATATGATTCTGAAATATTGAACCATGCATTCATATACTTTAATAGGTATGTTTATCACAAGTCACAAGCTAGATCTGGTGAACTATTTTAAGAAAAATACCAATACCAAAAATTCTCACATGTTACAGTGTCAAGTACATCCATCAAGCTACAGGCCTGGTTAGTCAGACTTTCAGCAGAACAAAGATGAATAAATGTGCATAAACATTATGGAATAAGAATTATTTAAAGATTTAAGTAACAACTGGGTAGTATCATTGCTATACCATGTCTCTCAGTTTCAAGTTTGAGAAACAACCAGAGAACTTCTTAGAGAGTTCATACAGAAGATACTTGAAAATTACCATGCAGGGCAACCACCACCTCTACAGGATAGCCAAGAATGCTGGTATCTTCAATCATTTGGTGTGTACCATCCCAAAAATACAGAGCAAATCAGAGTTAAAACTAACTCTCGGGCAGTTTGATGGAGTATATTTCAATGTGTGCCTGCTGCCTGGCCCTGACCTTAACAATATACTGTTAGGTGTCCTCAAAAAATGTTTGCAAAAGGATACGGTCACTGTTATAGCTGAAATACAGCAATGCCTCTTGGCCTGTGAAGTCTGTTGTGACGTTTTACACTTTCTGTGGCATTTTGACAATGATTTGACTAAAGTGGGTGAGGAAATGCATTGATCAACTCTTCCTCTGTAGATAATCCTTTAAAGTCATTTCCTACAGAGGAAGAGCTGATCAATGCACTCAAAATGGCACAATAGATGCAAGCTGTCTCAAAGCTCAGGCTTCATAAAATTACTGCAAACAGGGACAAAGTAATGAACACCTTCCCAAATAAACACCTGGACAAAGACATGTAATACTTCCACCTCTCCATGGATGACTATCCCTGCTGTCGCTGTACACAAACACACTGCCCAGCAGACAATAGCCCAATTCAGTTCACATTTTGTTCTCATCCGATGGTGTCAGTGCAGTCAAATTGAAAATATTACTGAATATGAAGTGTCTATTAAACCCCAACTAAGCAAGCCAAATGTGACAGTGGCAAGGAACCCAAATTCCATGAAGTAACAGAAAATGAGAAAAAAAACTTACAAGAAACAAGGTTTAGTAACAGGACCATTTCTTCTCTGGCCTCAATGAATGAACATGGTGCGAGACCAGAATTAGATTAGAAAGAAGAGTTGTAGTCTGGTCCAGCAGCTGACAACTGGCTTATCAATGGCTTTTTAAGCATATTGATCTTGCTTCTAGTAAAAAAAAAATGAATTGCAGTCCTAGCAGGTGTAGGCATGATGCTTGCATAGCTGGTCATAGGATCTGTGTCTAGGACTTTAGATGTTTAGGTCTTCACTGATGTCTCAAGGTTTTTCCATAACAAATCTTTAAGTATTTGATGCATTTATTTTTAATCACTAGTTAGCTGTTTGAATCTGTTTGTTTATACTCATTCATTTAAAACTGTAAGTCTTTACACTACATGCAATCTACACCCAGCCTAACATCAGAGGATTATCAATCCAATCCCCCCCCCCACATTTTTTTTAGTACAGTCACCTCTGTGGTAGTTGGTGATATCTGGTTTAGCTTTTGAACTGGTTCTACATTCACATTTGCACATTGCTTCATTCTCTTTGAGCAGAAATATTGATCTTGTTTGGATAAATGTTAATTCAGCTTTTGACAAGGCTTTGGCTGCAGTGTTGCATTGTTGGCAGGTTTTGTTCTATTTATAGTTGGGTCAAGGCAAAGAAAAAATGTCCTCCCCCCCCACCAAAGAGAAATTTACTCTCTTCCATATGACATCCCTCAAGAACCAAATGTTTAAGGAAAACAACATTCGTGCACTGGAAAATCTGGCCAATAGTTTTTAAAATCAATGTTATGACCAAAAACTCAAAACTTGTCTTTTGTAAATTTGAATTGGCATTGTGTAAACCTACAGTATATGATGCATTCTATAATGGGGGTATATACATTAACAAAAAATTATAAAACCAAAAATATTCTTAAGATTAGTAAAGGAGTTTATTTTAAATCTGACTTAGATCATTTTAATAATTTTAGTGCAATTTTTATGCAAAGCTCCAACCTATGCATATAAAAAATACATTAAAAGGATTCATCATTTATAATTTAACCTTCGGTGTCAAACATAGTGGACACAGTCACATAGTAGGTTCATAGCAACTGTTACCGTCTCTAAGAATTGCTTTTATAGGTTAATTTGACTGGTAATATAGTTGACAATTTCACCCCTTTGACACATTATTTCAGTGGCAACCTTGTCTGGTCAACTACATTATATTTTCTTGATCAGGTTAACCACAAATTTATGTATATTTGATGTGAAATCTAAACATTTAGCAAACCATAAAATGTACCCAGCATATTTCATGGCCAAGTTCACAGTACTTCTGTGGACATAAGAAAAATTAAGCATTTTATATTTTAAAGTCATATTTAAAAATCAAAATATTTTAGTTAGGGGACTTGCAAGCTGTTTCAAGTAAACTATAAAATATATTGCACAACATATGTGTCAGATTTTAATATGCTTTCCCATTATGGATAAAAATAATATTTCTGAATATTTATTATATTTCTGAATAATTATCTTTTTCTGAATAATACTTTGTTTCATTTGCAAATTGTTTACATATTGAACCATGGTTCCCCTTTCAGCCGGTCACTTTCGACAGTGTCAACACTGAAATTCACTTAGGAGCCCCAATAACCTCTGAGCACTACATGCAATGACCAATGACTATTGGCGAGTGGAATTTGCATGCCAAGCCACTCCCAGTACATACGGGAATGTTAGATGGCAGCGTGCCATTTTTCCTCCGGAGCTGATTTTTTCTTAGGTGTCTTTTCTTTCAGAAAATAACTACAAGAAAAAACAAAGAACACCAGTCTGCAGGAACTTCTCAGCTGTGTCTCCAGATGGTATGTTCAGCAGTGTGTTCACCCCTGTGATAGCACAGATAAGTGCCGTGTTCCACCCCTGGTCACTCCAGCCTAAATAGCAGTTTCTTGTACAGTTTGCACGGTCGTGTCTTTCGAGGTATCTTTCCGACTGTGTGCTTCTGGGTGTGGTAGATTGCTTACTTCTGATGACTGGCATGATTGCTGTCTTACATGTCTTGGCCATAAGCATGCTGAGACGGCTTTTGTGGATTGGTCATGTCCGCACTGTGAGCGCATGTCCATGGCTATGATGAGTTTGCGGCTCTCATAGCCACAGGCTTCCATTCAAGATGTTGACGCAGAACAAACAAACGAATACCTTTATTGTCATTTGTCCAACAGTCCAAATGAAAATCACTTTCAGTCTCTCACTCCAAAAAAAGTGCACACACCCGCTTACATTCAAAATTGCACAAATCCCGTAAAAAACACAGGACTGCAGTCCTGATGACCCTCTAAAGCTCTTTTTTATACGCCATGGTGCAGCTGGGAAACAACACACAAAGCCAGTAAGTAAGGTTCAAGGTTCACAGTTTTTTTTATTCAGTAGTGAAATGTAAGTCAGGACATGTCTGCTCAATGGACAGTGCAAAATATGAAACACAACACAAGAGAATATATATAAATATAGGTAAAAATAAAATTTAAATAAGAAGAAAAATGTGAGAGAAGAAGAGTAAAATGTGCAATAAAATAAAATGTGCAATACAGTATACTGTGGACTTAATAAATCATAATATAAGCAGGAATGTGCAAACAGATTGTACCGGATATGTACACATAGCAGCAATGCGGATGATGGAGAATAGTGAATGTTTTACAGTTTATTAAATGAGTCATGTAAATGTTATGAGACTGAGTTTAGGAGCCTGATGGCCTGAGGGAAGAAGCTCCTCCTCAGTCTCTCAGTTTTTGCCATCATGCTCCTTAAGCGCTTGCCAGATGGCAGTAAACAGAAAAGACGGTTACCAGGGTGATTTGAGTCCTTGATGATTTTAGCAGCTCTGCTTTTGCAGCGTTTGAGGTAGATGTCCTGCAGAGAGGGGAGAGCAGACTCTGAGATGCGCTCAGCTAAGCGCACGACTCTCTGCAGAGCTTTGCAGTCCTGATTTGAGGACTTACCACACCACAATGAGATGCACTGAGTCAGTACACTTTCTATGGCCCCTGAATAGAACGTTTTCAGGATTGCTGGTGAGACCCTGAATTTCCTGAGCTGTCGCAGATGCAAAAGTCTTTGCCTGGCTTTCTTGACCTGTGTTTGAATGTGTGCAGTCCAAGACAGGTCCTCGGAGATGTTTACACCGATGTACTTGAAGCTGCTCACCCTCTCCACAGGTGTCCCACTGATCATAAGAGGAGTGTAGGGCCGCTCCCTATGTTCTCCCTGAAGTCCACAATCAGCTCTTTAGTTTTGCTCACGTTAAGAGAGAGACAGTTGTCCTGGCACCATGATGTAAGTCTCTCTACCTCATCCAAGTATGCGGTCTCATCATTGTTGGAAATGAGGCCCAGAACCAAAGTATCATCAGCAAATTTAACAATAGGAGTGGAGCTGTGAGAGGACACACAGTCGTGTGTATAGAGAGAGTAGAGCAGGGGACTCAGGACACAACCCTGTGGGGCTCCTACGTTCAGGGTGATGGAGTTGGAGGTGAATTGGCCCATTTTCACCACTTGAGGTCTGCCGGCGAGGAAGTCTTGAATCCAGTCACAGAGTGAAGTGTTTAGGCCGAGGTCTGAGAGTTTAACAGCTAGCTTGATGGGGACTATAGTATAGAGAATACTCAGAATAGTAGAGCAATAGAAGGATATCAGCAGACTCTAAGCAATACTATTCTTTCTGAGAACCCTCAGTGGTTCAGTGGTGTTCCTGTCCCAGGTCAAGCCCATCTCAATGCAGACTCCCAGAAAACGGAACATTCATTCATGCGTTCAGCACCAGGATTGGTTTGCAGCAATCGACCTGAAGGATGCGTACTTTCATGGTTTTTTGTTTCTTCAGTATGCTTTCAAGGGTCGAGCGTATTGATACAAGGTCCTCCCCTCCAGGCTGTTCCTGTCTCCCTGCGCCTTCACATAAGTTGTCTCCACTATAGTCTCGTGTAGCCAGACCTTCAGACTGACGGCTGAAGGTCTGGAATCTATAGTAGCTTTCATTGGCCAAGGCCCGCCCATGATGACCGACATGTCAAACAACCAATCACAGTTCGTTTCGATCAGCGTCACGTTTCGGGGTGTGGAAATGTCGCCCACAATAACAGACCGGTGTGTAAAACTCTCGGATGTATTTTAAAAATACTATGCTGCAAACTTTAAATATTTCACATACTTCTGAAAATCCAGCGTTTAGTTGATCCTGATCCACTCGTCGTCCCAGTTGTAAACACGAAGGCCTTCTTCTTTCGTGAGGGGGCTTGGCGTCACGGCATCTTTTTTTCCAGGCGGAACGTTAAAGAATGCGACACACGTCTCTCAATAATCCTGTATGTATAGTTCAACTAATCAGAGGATGACTTCAAAACTCCTGAAGTGTTTCCACTTTTGTGTGCCATATGCATTAGATGTTTAGCCAACGTTCCATGAGCGTGAGCGTGACGTCTGAGGCTGAGACTATCTCCACTATGGAGGAAGGGCATCGGAGTCCTCAACTACACAATATTGGCAAAAGAATTGGGTCACCCCCTTTTAATGAAAGGTTTGACTACTTTAGTAATTTCCATGAGTACAAATTTTAATGTTTAAGCATATAATGATATTCTAGTGAATTGTGTGCTTCTAATTTTATAGCAACATTTTGGACAGGACCCTTTTCTATTCTAACATGACAATGCCTCTGTGTATAAGACAAGGATCAAAGAGAAATGATGATTCAGTCAGTGTGGAAGAACTTGACTAGTCTGCAGAAAGCCAAGTCCTAATCCCAGCTGAACACCTCTGGTGTGACTTTAAATGCAGACCTTGAGCCAAAAATTCATCACCAAACACCAATGACTTGTACATTCATTATATGGACAAAAGTACTGGGACACCCCCTTTTTTAGAAGAGAAAAAGGCACTTCCAAACTGTGGCAACAACGATTGAAACAATTCATGTACTTTAAAATAATGTTTTCACCTCTGTTGCAACGGTTTTGAAGTGTATGAAATGACTGTTCACATATGTACAAGTCATTGGTGTTTGGTGATGAATTTTTAATGAGTGTTTAGCGCTCCGTGATGTTCATCTTGGTCCGAATAAAACATCAGGTCATGCAACAGACTATCCTGTCTCTTTGAATTTAAATCTATATTTATTCACACTGGCTCTTGAAAACCTTTATGCGAACAACACAGCTTTGCAAAAAAGTGCGGGGGACGAATTTACGTGATATTAAAAGTGGGAGGGACATGTACCCCCCCGCGTAATCAACGCCCAAAGCTAAACCGGAGCTAAACAGTTTATCAACTCTCTGCTACAAAAAAAAAAAAAATGAGCAAACGAACTTGTAAAATATTATAATGGCCGTGCATCAAAATTCAGTGTCATCAGTTTGCCAAAAAGAACACCGCACGTTTTACGCACCATGTACACCTGGTAGGGAGCAGGTGCAAATTTATTTCGTATCAACTAACATTTTGTAAATACGAACATTTTCATGAATTCAAAAGTTTACGTCAGAACGGCTTTACAAACGATTTACACAAAAATACGTTCTGCTCGTGTTTCATGAATGAGGCCCATTGTGTTCCACCTTGAGTAAAGACGAATTTTACCTAATGCGAATCATTGAAACAGTAAATAATCGAATGATAAGCCAAAGGCTTCTCAAAAAGCATGGACAGATAAAACCATCCTTCTGTAGAAGAGACTGGAAGATCTGACGAGTGTTGGCACAGGCACATTCTTTTGAGGCATGTAGCTCTTCAAATCTGCAGTTATAACCAAATTATTTATGTGCAAAGTATAGTCACATATCAAAACAAATTATGTGGAGTCCATGATAGTTTTTTTTCCCTCCAGAGGTTTATACAGTAGGACCTATTACTTCAACCTGACTTATCACAAACTATCGGCTTTGATCTTTTATGATAAAACCAATATACAGATCAACTTTTAATTTATTACATATTTATTCAATCCTGATCTGTAGTCCCAACAGAGAGAAAAACAGAAATCTTTAACATGCATTTTGACAAGGCTTGTTTCAAGCTTTAGTTAGTCAATCACTTTACTCAAACCTGTCAGTTGTAATAAGCTAGGAATACGGTTTCTACAGGTTTGTTATTTGGTCTATTTATAATAATATAAAGTTATGTACTCACTGCTCCTCCATTTAGTATCATGGTCATCTCAGTCGGTTGGTAGACGTTACTTCTGAAGGGTGCACTGGGTCTGGCTCCTGTGTTGCCGTTATGATTGCTACCACTTCTCAATGCTACAACAATACAGGATGGATGTTAGGATCCGTTTAATGTATATTAAATGATACATTCATCTTTGTGCCTAGTTGTACCTGAGGCATTTTCATCAAACGCGTATCCCTGGTTCTCCACAAACTGCCTGTGTGAAAGTGGGATGTCCTCATCAAGGCTGGCCTCTCTCATCCGTGATGAATTCTGAGATGTTTCAAAATAGTCTGGAGCTGAAGGCTGAGGTGGTGCTCGAAGACAGGCATGGGCTTCAGGAGCAGCATGGCACAGCAATAACAACCAACCCTGTACTACCAGGGCCACAGCCAATGCTGGATCATCCCAGTCCGGAGACTTTTCAAGTACTTTGTTTCCATAGACGTAGAAACCAACCCAAGCCACCCACAGGAGAATGGACAGCAAGCAGGAGACTAGAAGCCACACAACATTACAGTGCCATTGTCGTGCCTTCCCACACAGCGCTAATGTTGCAGTTACTAGGGCGGACAGCAGGAGTGCAACCACATAGGCACAAGCAAGTGCAAAGTCCAGTTGCTGATACTCGCAAGCTGGGTTACCCTCCCGCAGCACTGTTAGAAGAAGCCACTCTGTAGCAATAATACCTTGTACTGCTGTTAACCCTAGCGCTAGTCCAACGATGGCGCACCCGCCTGGGCTACGAGACTCACGTGCAAGCCTGCGCAGCCTTAAGCCCTGTGCTAACATGCAGGCAAAGCAGAGTGAGAAAAACAAACCCCAGAGGGCACGTCGCACCACACAAATGCTCTCGTTATGCTCAATAAGGTATGCAAAGCTAAGCCCAAACAGCCCAATAATGCCCATTAACAGTAAGAGAATTGGACCGATGCCACTTCGCTTTGGTGCCTCAGTCACTGAGTGCAGGCGACACAGTAACACCATCAAAAGTAAAATGGCAGCTAACACACCAGCCGCTGCAACGACCTCCACCACCACGCCCCATATAGCATCCAGGTCACATAAGAGAGTGTATGGTCTTGGAGGTCCAAATCTGCAGCCAAATGGGACTGTCGGCTTCTCATCTTGAGACAAACTCACACCCAGCCCAGTGAGCAGCAGGAACATGACATGAAATAATGACATCTGAAAAAGAGAGAGAAAACTAGAATGAGTCAAAATTAGACTTTGTACAATTTGCTTTTAAGGGTGTGTTCACACTTGTCATATTTGGTTCGATTAAAACGAACTCAAGTGCGATTGCTATGTTAGCGCGGTTCATTTGAGTAAGTGTGAATGCTGCCATCCGAACCCTGGTGCGCACCAAACAAGCGCTAAAAACCGAGACCGCTACCGAGACCGCACAAATCTGCTTTCACACTGCAGAAAATAGCATCACAACACAAACCACAAACTAAAGATTTTCAAGGCATTGTTTGTGGGAAGCCAATGAGGACGATTATGCAAATTTGTTAAGGGTCTTTGCAGATAAGTTTCATAAGTGGAACTGGAATTACTGATGACTTGTCTCGGCAGTTCAGAATAAGCTATTTTAGGAGACAACAACTATTTGTTGTGCACTTAGATCTTTAATACTTTGCAGAACTTTTACATTCACAAACAGCTATATTGCACACTGCATGAAAGGTAATATTAAAAAAAGAATAATAGGGCCCTTTCAAGGTAATTTTTAATGGATGTATGAAGCCAGTCAGGTCTTAGTCCACAAGTGCACCTGGAAAGCTCCTATTTGAAGATTTTTTAATTATATGGAAAAATACTACAGAAGCCTTCGATCGTTTTTTAAAATTAAATTTAGTTAATTATAACATTCTTTTCATTTCGCAGTTATTCATGCATGGTATCTTACAAAAGCATTTATTTTCCATTAAGCAACAATGTGAGTGATTAACATTTGTTGTTTATAACAGGCATGGGCTGCCTCACACAGTGTTTAGCTCCATCCCTAATAAAACAGTCCTGAAATTATTAGTTAATTATTGTTAGTACTTAGCTGAAAAGTACTAACAATAATTAAGTCCAAGATTAAGAATACGCCATTACTAAAATGTAAAATGTTTATATATATATATATATAAGTTTATATATTTATATAAGGGGTGTAACGGTACACGTATTCGCACCGAACAGTTTCAGTCTTTCGTACCGAACAGTTTCAGTCTTTCAGTACGTATGTGTACCAAATTAATACAGTATTTTATCCTCCCCCCCCCCCAAGGAAATTAAAATAATAAATGGCGTTTTGACTGTCTTTGATGTGGCATGACAGATCGCTGTATAAACACCCCGGATTGCCGCTTCTGGGACGGTTCACAAACGTGCTGGTATAAACCCAACACAAGCATTGACTCGAGCGGCCGCTATCAGCTCCGGTTCCCATGTCTGAGCCGTGCGTGCTGCAGACTTGTGAGCGCGATCATTTCTTCCTCTGTACTACTGGTTTTAACACGAATAAACATGACTGAACATCTCATGCCTCATGTAATTGCTCAATGAGTGTTTCAACCACGGAAAGACATCAACAAAACAGATTGGAAATAAAATCATTTAATTTACCTCAGCAAGTCATCATTGTCCACAGCTCGTTAGTTCACTAGAGAAATTAAATCTAGGAGTATTTTGCAAAATATTAAACCATATACTCATTATATTTGACTAAACCTGAGTCTTAATTATTTAATGTACGTTTAAATTGATCTGTTATGAAACATGCAATGTCAGCCCGTGTGTAATTGAATATATTTAAACAAATAGCCTAGAAATTGTATTATTTATAAGTTAATTAAAAAAAATAAGTGCAAAAGCTGAGTGTTGATCATCTATTTTTAAATTGAAGTTTGGGTTAAGTTGTTAGGCCTAATTGTAACCTTATGATGTAAAAGGGCTCCCTATAGTTTTAAGCATAAGCTGAGGTAGATTTTTATAACTGAATGCATTTAAAGAATGAGCAATTTGTTCAGTAAACCTATTTTTTTTTTTTAAGTTAAATGTTCCCACTGCTGTACCGAAATCATACAGAACCGTGACGTTAAAACCGAGGTATGTAACGAACCATCATATTTGTGTACCGTTATACCCCTTATATATATATATATATATATATATATATATATATATATATAAACATGAATTAAATATTGTTTTTATTAAACATTAAAACTTACACAAAAAGCCAAATATAAAGGCTAAATATTATTTCAGAGTTTAACAAAAGAGTTCATTAATATGATCACAAATTACGGTAAGCATGGCAAATTATTTAATGTACTAATGTAACAGGTTTAAACAAAAAAGCAGACATGGAGGTATGTATAATTACAATTTAAAGTCCATGTTATCTGTTGTGTGTTTGGGGCTTGGTTTCAGTTCAGTGTCGGAATCTGGATACTCGTGTTTTGTCATGAGCACATGGTGGGGGTTATCACAGTTTCATGTGCTCTTGTGTTATTTTTTGTTTGAGCACAGGGCCTTTGACCTTGTTTCATTGGCGTGTGCTATTGTGATGTTCATTGCATTGTCTAGTCTTGTGTTTTGTTGAACACATGGCTTGTGATTTTTTTGCATGTAACTATAGCAAATTAAAAAGTGGGCTTAGAGGGAAAGGAAAGAGAGTAGTAAAAGCAAAATGCCTACAGATAAACAAAGAAGTTGTGCATTTCAACAGCTTTATTTGGCCTTTAATGGAAGACTTCAGATCGAAGAAGACGACTTTTGCTGTTTTTGTTTCAGCTATATTCTTGCACACTTAAAAGATTTTCATTCCTTATTGGACTGTAAATTGCTGATGTACTCTGAGTAACAAACGACACCAAAATATTTAAGCTGTTTAGTACATCATTTATAATTTAACGTGTATTCTTCTTGAAACATGTCAGTAATTCATAGGATCTATGCTAGTAGAAAAAAGAAATGACACAGCTCACAGAAAAAAGGTCTGGTCTTGCATTAAACTGGATGCTGGATGTGCCCTACTCCAGTCGTGCTTATCACCTCACTAATGTGCCAGTGGCTAGGACAAAGAGGTGATGATGAAGAAGCAGGTGTGGATCTGCAGTCTTGCACTGACAAAGTTATCCATTACATCACGAAGACAAAGACGAAATGAGTCGCTTTGGCAGCTTGGTTGAAATAAAAGCCTCATGTAGCCTCAAAATAAACCTCAAAATAAAAGTATCATGACTTCTAATGTCAAAAGATAATGGAAAATTAGATTTCTCAATTCATGACCCCCTTTAGATATGATGTTATGGTCACCTAAAGAAAACATTCAAGTCTATTTGGAGTATATATACTTTTACACTAGTAGTTTACTGAGAGTATACTTCAAAGTGCATTCACTTCATATACAACCCAAATTCCGGAAATGTTGGGACATTTTTTTAATTTGAATAAAATGAAAACTAAAAGACTTTCAAATCACATGAGCCAATATTTTATTCACAATAGAACATAGAGAACATAAATGTTTAAATGGAGAAATTTTACACTTATCCACTAAATAAGCTCATTTCAAATTTGATGCCTGCTAAAAGTCTCAAAAAAGTTGGCACGGGGGCAAAAAAGGGCTGAAAAAGCAGGAGATTTTGAAAAGATTCAGCTGGGAGAACATCTATCAACTAATTAAGTTAACTGACATCAGGTCTGTAACATGATTAGCTATAAAAGGGATGTCTTAGATAGAAAAGAGTCTCTCAGAAGTAAAGATGGGTAGAGGCTTTCCAATCTGTGAAAGATTGCGTAAAAAGCCAGCATCTCTGATGGTATGGGGGTGCATAGGTGCATACAGTATGGGCAGCTTGCATGTTTTGGAAGGCACTATGAATGCTGAAAGGTATCTGTTGCTTTGGCCTTTTGTTTTGGCCGCGGAAGCATGGCAGCGGGCTTTGTATTGAACGCACTTAAATTAAAAACATATAAAATTATTAAAACATATTAAAATTAAGATTCAAATTGTACAAAACGAAATTCGTTCCCAAAATGATATTCCACAAAAAAAAGAGAATATGAAGTGGTAAAAAATTATGTCTGACCCACTTCTTATCTTCCGGTGTACTGCCGTCCCATTTGCCACGGCCTTATGACGTTTACAATTTCCTTTCTTATTAACAAATTGAACTAAAACACAAACAAATAAGATTTAAACATAATTAACAAAAATGTAAAAAAGTAAACTTTTTTTTAAATGGCTACAACAGTATATAAAAGCTTTAGAGCAACATATGCTCCCTTCCAGACGACGTCCATTTCAGGGAAGGCCTTGTGTATTTCAGCAGGACAATACAAAACCACATACTGCAGCTATTACAACAGCATGGCTTCATAGTAGAAGAGTCCGAGTGCTGCAGTCCAGATCTTTCACCTATAGAGAACATTTGGCACATCATTAAACGAAAAAATACGTCAAAGATGACCACGATCTCTTCAGCAGCTGTAAACCAATATCAGGCAAGAATGGGACCAAATTTCAACACCAAGACATCTTCAAACGGTTTTGAAAAGAAGAGGAGGTGCTACACCATGGTAAACATGCCCCCGTCCCAACTATTTTGAGACCTGTAGCAGGCATCAAATTTGAAATGAACTCATCTTGTGCATAGAATTGTAAAATTGATCAGTTTAAACATTTGTTATCCATGTTCTATTGAGAATAAAATATTGGCTCATGTGATTTGAAAATCTAGTAGTTTTCATTTTATTCAAATTTTAAAAATGTACCAACATTTCCGGAATTCAGGTTGTACTAAAAAAGGGGGCCAGTTTAGTTCCAAATAGTATTGAAACAGTACACATATTACTAGTCTGTTGTGCTTTGAAAGTCATCATGCGCTGAGATGAATGGCAAACAAACCAAACATCAGACAACTACTTGATTGGCTGTGTGCTCAATATGTGTCTTACACCCTTCTGGGAACTATAGTATTTCTATGAAAACATCAGAGAAGTTATTCACAAGGTCATGGTTTTGCTCAAAGTCTGTTTGCACAAAGAGGACCAATTAGATTCGATCCATGCCAAGGCAAGCTTTCAGTCGTATTATAGGTTTCTCTTGAGTGTCTGCGATGTATAATTCTAGCATGGCTTTAATCTCTGTATTTACATTGAATCTGGCTGTTGTGTGATACGGTTAAAGAGTTCTTCAACGTATCCTGCATTGTGTTATTTGTTATATCTGACTAAGACCACTGACATCTTGTTACCTGGAATGAGAATGACTTCTGCCCGTGTCTAGTCTAGTCTTATTTTGGAGACTGTTAAGCCTGTCTCTATTTCCACAAAGCTTGTTTATTTACCACGTTGCTGTGATCTTTTGGTATTGCATCAGTGAAGAGTTCCTGGGGTTTCCAAGGTCGTAGTCAGTCTTGATACCGACAGTGTGCATGTTTCTCTGTTTCTATGGTTGTTGTAATTCGCAAGCCTTTGCAAAGTGGTTCGGTTTGCTACATTTCTTATACTGCTTCCCCATGGCTGAGCATTTATCCTTGTCTCTGTGCACCTACATGCAGAGCCTGCACATTGTGGGTCTTGTACTTACTCTACCACATTTAATTACACAGGCCGTTGAATTATTAGAAAAATAATGCACACCCAGGTGGTGATGCAAACACGACATGTCGCATGTCGCATTATTTTTATAATAATTCAACGGCCTGTCGTCAATTATTCCTTACTGATTGAGTGTAGTATGAATGTAATCTGGACGTACTACATTCGCCATGTTGTCTGTAAATGTCAATTATTCCACTTATACTACGGTTGCCACACCTCAAGACATCGATCAGATGATATATTTCAAGGCATTCGTCTGGTTTTTCTACTTAGATCGCTATTGTGAGTAGGATTATTTCTTCCGCATCTCATCCAACGCCTCCCTTGCTAATTCCAAAACGTCATTTTAAACCATAACGGACGCTTGAGCCGTTGATAGCAGACTAATGCAGTTAATAACTAAGTTATGAGGCAGAGAGAGAGAGAGAGAGAGAATAATGTTACCTCTGTGAGTCAGTAATCAGCAGTAATGTCTATAGTGAGACTTTAAATTCATTTTCTTCACGAACCGAGCCGTTGTTGCTACCTGTCATGTAGTTTTTAAACTATGTTACTGATAAAATCATCAGAGTAGTGCTAACACATTACCGCTTATGTTAAGGTGTGTGCAAACTATATGTGTGTCTGTGAGGGAGAGACTGAGAAACATTAGGCTATGTGCTTTCCGTACATAATAAAACGTAATTTTGTGGCAAAAACATGGACAAGATCTGTCGATTTTATAATTTTTTTACTGTATTTATTTGTTTGGCCAGTGTCGATGTGGGTTTTGGTTATGTTTCTGTTATAAGACAGAATTTAAGAAATAACAGAAATAATTTGGCGAAGTGATACGGAACTGTAATGCGGTCAAGAAAGATGCCTGGAACTACATTCGCTGTGCGTTTCCCTGAAAATAATTGCACACCTCAGAACGTTCGTCAGCCAATCAGATTCAAGCATTCAGCATAGTATAATACTATATAGAACATACTCTTTTTGGAGTCGTCAAAAAATAACTTAAAAACTACCTACTCAAGAGAGTATGTGATTCCAGACGCAGCCTTTGTGATCTTCTTCACTAGGGGTGTCCACTCCTGCTCCTGGAGGCAGATTTTTAGCTCCAACCACTTCCAGTTCGCTTACCTGGAAGTTTCTAGTGAGTCTGAAGACCTTGATTACTTTAGTTTAGATGAGCTTAATTAGGGTTGGAGCTAAATTCTCCAGGACAGCGGCCCTCTAGGAACAGGTTTGGACACCCCTGGTCTATACTTTTAATTTACTACAGGGAATTCACCAGCATTATGGGTAATACGGTTTCACACATGGTATTACTAAAAAAATCACTACAGCTACTTAATGATTACTATCTCTTTTTCATGGTTATTTATGTATTGGACTCACATAGACTTTATATCTTTACACATACTTTAATAAACACTAAAGCGGTAGACAGCTTTGTAGCAATTAACACAAAAGGGAAATATTAATAATCAATTATATTTAGTTTATAATCAATTACTTATATCAGCTGCCAGACGTAACTGCTGCAGAATTAATATTACAATTTGTTCATCCAGAAACCATTCAGTGTTAACAGTCTACAAGAAATATTACGTTCCTGGCCATAGAAAATATATTTCTTACATTGCTAACAATATTGCAGCATGTAGCATAGATCAGCTCATTAAAGTGACTTTATAAGCAGTAAACACAATCAAACTCAGATGCATGAAGTTTATTGAACCTTCACCTGACATTTTGGTGTATAATGCAATCACATTCAGACACGTCTGAATTTATTGTCCATTTAATTTATGAGGCCACTGTATGTATAAGTAGTTTTTAGCTTCATTCTTTCTAAGTGATCTTATGTGCATGTGTACCTAAAATAACGTATAGTATAAAGTGTTTTATGGGTTAATATTAACTCTTACCTTAGTATAAGATATAATCCGTGGTAGTTGCCTTGAAAATGATGGTCTAAGAGATGCACCCTGCACAGGCCAAAAAATAAAAAGTTTTAGTATTCACATATTTCATGTTACATTTCATGCCATTTATTTTTAGACAAAATGAATGTCTAAAAACCCTTTGGGGGATTCAAGTCATGTATTTTATGGTACTGGTAGTCCATTTCTGTAAGCAATGGAATGGAAAGTATTTATGTGTTGATGCTATGTTTGTGTGAGACAGCTCAAACACTGATTATTTATAGTGCACACATGCTCAGTGCTTTATAAATAACCTGTAACAATATACAGCAGTGGGCAAAGGCAAAATGTCTCATTAGAATAACTGGACTTTTTAAAATAGTCCTCCACAACTCAACGCAACACAAGGTTGAAAATAAGGCAAGTATTAAATCACATTAATCTCTCAACTAAAATGATGTGTTTTTTGTTAAAAGTAAATTACTTATAACTAAAAACAGGAAAAGTCTCGTAAGGTACACGTGTTAAAACCAATTAAGTGGCATAAAAACCCATTATGTGTGTTTTAATGTAAAAGCATTATATTTCTTAGACATTTCAGGGCTCAACAATAAGGTCTGCACAATGGCCCGGGGCCAGCGTCGAAGACGCTCGGGACAGTTGACGAATTAGTCACTGGCCCAATCTGGCCACTGCTGTATCATCACAAAAGGATAGCATCTGCACGTGTTTTAAGCCTTGCCAAAGTGAAATTCAAAGATATTTTAAAGAAAGACGTTAAACATAACTACATTTGTTCTGTGTGTACAGCGTGCATTCTTGCACTTAATCAAATACATACAAAAGTATGTCAAAATACCAGTCTTGGTGAGTACTTTTGTAGATTCAACAAATGTTAATTGCTAATTATTATTAGCTTTAACAATGCTTTGTTTACAGTGGTAACTAGGTTACACTGTAGTATTGCTGTGCTATAAGCGCCACCTGCTGGAAGACAGTGAATTTGCGTCTTATCTGCTGTTCTTCCTAAAGCATCATTTCATTTGAATCATATGTTCTATACAGTTATGCAATTGCTTGTTGTCCGAAATAGCCTTTGCAGCTGGGGTAAAGTCAACTAAAGTCCCATTGCTGGTGCATTTATTGTGCAGTCGGTGACAAAGGTTCCCAGAATAAAGAAAAAACATGCCACAAAATGTAAATAAACTATACAATCTTTAAAAGTCTGTTCACTGCATTTGTAAACCAAGACACGAGCACAGCACGCTACACAGTTGAGACTAGAGCACATCTCTCTCAAACTATTTCCATTCTAAGCCCCTCCTTCGGGAACGTACCACTCTATGGGTAAGTCCAGGCACAATTACCATATACAACCTTTAGCCATACAAACACATAGTACATACATAACCTCAAATACCAATACAGTTTTGAAAACACAAGACATAAGCATGAAAGACTAACCAGATATACATTTGTTTCACTGCGGCTGTATGGACCCTTCTAATACCATTCAGTTTAATAACCATATTCTCAACATAAACTCAACTCCATAAACAGTTGAGTTTTACAGTTTTCTAATCCATTTAGCCGATCTCCGGGTCTGGCGGTAGCACTTTTAGTGTAGCTTAGCATAGATCATTGAATCGGATTAGACCGTTAGCATCTCGCTCAAAAATGACCAAAAAGTTTCTATATTTTTCCTATTTAAAACTTGACTCTTTTGTAGTTACATCGTGTACTAAGACTGACGGAAATGAAAAGTTGCGATTTTCTAGGCCGATATGGCTAGGAACTATACTCTCGTTCCGGCGTAATAATCAAGGAACTTTGCTGCCGTACCATGTGTGCAGCAGGCACAATGATATTACGCAGCGCCTGAAAGTAGTCCCCAGCTATATCACCTAGCAAAGTTCCTTGATTATTACGCCAGAATCAGAGTCTTGGGGAGTAAAAAATGGTGGAGTGTTCCTTTAAATAACTTAATGTTTGTATAGCACGGGTTTGGCAATTGATGTTTTACTGCTGGTAAGTATATCTGTTGATCTGTATGATCAAATAAATGTTTTAACTGTATGAATGAGTCTTGTGGTTGTTTGTACAAGCAAAACGTATACATGCTGTCAGGTTATGTTAAATGGCATAATCACACAAACGCATTGAGCATGTACAGACTCCCCCATGAACATAATACACACGTTAACCTAACATACAAATAATACACAACATTCGTATGGTTCAAGCATTACATAAGTCTGTGTACAGATGTCAGTGCCGGCAAACAGACCGTGTAATGCTGCACGCTCTGCTCTGTGTGTGTGTATGTTATGAGGGTACGTGCCCATAGTTCATGCATAGTCACGGGTTAGATCCGTGATACTTGTCTTTTTTTTTTTTTCTTATTTACTGACTGTTCACTTGTCTTTATTAATGTTTGAATTTTATATTTGCAGACATCCCAGCTCTCCCGGTAGTTCTGGGTGTCTCCCGCATATTCACAGTGACTCCCTGATGCCCGCAAATTAGATACAATATCCCAGAAATCATGGAGGCAAGGGAGAGAACGAGCAAGAGCGCCACTTGAGCTAGAGAGAGACACATGTAGTGATGAAGTAAGTTTTGAATTGCAACAGAATGAGCATCCTGCGATGTTTGGTCTCATATGTGCCAAGTAGACCAATCAGTTGTCTCTGCGGGCGGGCATTACAGTCAACCTCGCAATCTCCTGCCAGTTCAGACTTTAGCATCTGCAGCCGCAGCATAATAAAAGCTGCCGTCTAAGAAAAAATATATTAAACTCACTAATAGCGGTCAAAAACAATGACAGTGTTTGCAACAGTGACTTTTCTATTTCCCATGGTGGGTTAAATGACTGTAAAAGACATGTTGAGGTAAGTTCAGGTTTCAAGTTCAACTAGCTGATTACCTGCAAGTTTACGTTACTGATGTTCTACGACGTGATGAGGCAAAACTCTCTGCACACTTGTTAAAAAATGTAAGTAAATACATTTATAAAAACAATACTGTGAGTAGACTGGTAATAATATAAGTACGTATTTTAATGCATGACCGGGTTCACGAGGGAATTCTCTGGATTCTCCTTGTGCCCCTCTCCTACACCAGACACTCAAATTTTCATAAATCAGCAAGCGGTATATCAACATTTCTAAACATTACATTTGTTAATAGCACAGTAAAGATATCTCTAGCGCAAATCGCAGCAGGTGTCCATCCCTCTCAGACCCATGCTGCACTTTGCTAGTATCATTCTTTAAAGGTATCGCGCAAGTACAAATTCCTCTGTAAATAATTAAAATATGTGCTTAAAAATGTTCTATCAAATTTGTTTACTTCATCAAACATGTCATAGAAACTTGGGAGGAAGTGTGGGGGTTGGGGCAGGTGGTACTACCTCCCTGAAATGAGTTTTTGCAGGGTGGGATGTCTGTATTTAGTAGGGTAGTAGTTTTTGCTGTTTTAATTGTATCTACAATGTTGGTGTCATATGCTTATTAGAATAAAAGAAACATGGGATAAAAATAATGAACATTTTGGGCCCTATTGTAACAATCTAAGCACATGGTCTAAAGCGCACGGCGCAGGTGAACTTAGAGTGTGTCTGAATCCACTTTTGCTAGTTTAAGGACAAGAAAAATTATCATGCACCCAGCACATGGTCTAAAAGGGTTTATATTCTCTTAATGAGTAATGGGCGTGATTTGGACGTAAATCAGAGTCTCATCTCCCATTCCCTTTAAGAGCGAGTTGTGCTCGCACCATGGTGGATTCACTATTTACATGGCGGATTCGCAAACGCAAAGACTGAATGCGTCTCCAGAGAGGAAACGGAGCAGCTCGTGCACGTTAAATGCAGAGAACACATTTCACTGCTGGTTATACTCTGTATAATTCGTGTATGTGACAAAAATTATACTTTTTTTTTTTACAAAACCGATATCTGATTATGGTAAAATGCTTAAATATCGGTCGATCTCTAATTGTAATCCTTTAATTTTTTATATTTAGCATGTTTGTGTACTGCTGCGCTGTGTAATAAGCATATTAAATGCGCATATTACTAACGTGTTCTTTAAATAACAAAAAAATACTGCGCCATTGACTTTAGACCAGGTTTTAGCTGGTTATCGCAGTCAACTGGGTGCTATTTAAACAAAATTGCACAGGATTTGAACATTATAACTGTGTCGGGCTAAAACTAGCAAAAAAATTATATGATTTCTGTTTCTTTCTCTGGCTCATTTCCTCTTTCTCTCTCCATCTCAGTTTCTTTATATCAACTTTATATGTGACCCTGAACCACAAAACCAGTAATAGGAGTCAATTTATTATCGTCTGAAAGCAGAATAAATAAGCTTTCCATTTATGTATGGTTTGTTAGGATTAGACAATATTTGGTCGCGATACAACTATTTGAAAATCTGGAATCTGAGGGTGCAAAATAAATCTAAATATTGAGAAAATCACTTTTAAAATTGTCCAAATTATGTTCTTATCAATTCATATTACTAATCAAATAATATTTCTCTGTCAGCGCAGCAGGTTTGTGAGACTTCCCTTCATTTTTAGGCCCTATAGCCCATAGTCGCTTAAGTACTGTAATATGTACTAAGGACTTCTTTTTAAAGAACCTATACAGTCACTACAATGAAAATTATGAAAGTGGGTAAAATGAATGACAAACACACACACACACACCTACTGGTTTCCATTTTTTGTGGAGACCTTCCATGGACATAATAGTTTTTCTACTGTACAAACTGTACATTTATCCCCTTACCCTAACCCTACATTTAACCTACCCCTTACACAAAGCTTTCTAATATTTTAGATTTTCAAAATACATAACTCTGTATGAATTATGCTTGTTTTCTCATGGGGACAAAATAATCATTACGCGTTTGTTCTGGTAACTCGCAGGCTATATTCCTGTGGCTCAGTGGTAGAGCATTGCGTTAGCAGCGCAAAGGTTGTGGGTTCAATTCCTGACAAATTCAATTTCTACACATACTGACAAAAAAAAAAAACTAATATATAACCTGCAAGTCGCTTTGGATAAAAGCGTCTGCTAAGTGCATAAATGTAAATGATACTTTGATCATACACTGATCATTCTGTGCAGCGCTGCTTCAAGTCGAACACACCTATTGTCTTGATCTGGAGGCGGTCATATGCGAATGCATTTACCCATGTGTTGTCACAAATCCCCAACATCAAAACAAGCCATTTTCAGAGCTTGCTTAAATGGACGCTTTGTTTATAATGAGGACATTTTAAAGGTGCCATAGAATGCATTGATACAATATTTTAAATTGTTCTCTTATATCTACATAGAATATACTGTATGTGGCTTAGATAAGGGCAAAAATGATCCAGAAACAGTTTTACATGAACAATAACAACCCTAGGATTTGGAAGGGTGATGAATAAATAATGTTGAACTCTGCTCCGATTGGCTGTTTCACAGAGTGGCTCATTTCAGTAGCTCACACAGCAAACAGATTTCTACTGTCCGGCATGAACGATTGAGAGATTAGGCATCCAACCTTATATGTTTGAGCCTGTATTAGACAATGATACAGATTTTGCAAAAATGTTTAGTGTCCGTGGTATGAACATGATCGCTGCGAGACGCTGGTGGAGTGAACAAGGCTTGAGAGAGAGTTGTGACGCAGCCTCTCTTGCCATATCCAGCTGTTATAAGCGTTTTTTGACACTTTAGAAAGTTAATAAAGTAGGGTGTTGGGGGTCAGCGATATATTTATCTTAATTGCAAACGATTTGAAATAATTTTGGTTTATTTTAATTATTTATCGTTTTTTATTTGTTTTAATAGCAATATCTGGCAACACTGCATCGATGATTCGGCTGGCCTAGACCATGGGCTGGTATACGTTATGCAAATGTTGGGGGCGTAAACATTAATGATCCCGACTGTATCCTGACTGACACCTTTAAGCTATGAAACTTGATTTAGTGGTACAAAGACCAATATATACCAATATATACTTATATACCAAAATATCGAGGCAAATTTGATTTCTCATGTAATGATTGCTTTAAAATGTCCTCCTCATGATTAAAAAAACAACAACAACAACAAAAAAACTTGCCATCAGTAGCTTAACAGTATGAGCATTGCATCAAAAACAAATAGAGCCTATTATCATCACTGACGCCTGTCTACACTGTATATAGTGAACAGATGCCAGTTCAATTTCTTTAAAATTCACAGTGCAACAGAGTTTGCAAAGAAACCTTTAATGAAAGAGCCAGCTGTATTGGACCTGACAGCAGCTGCATCACAAACCTTGAGTAAACTATTTTATAAGTCTCTGTCTGTTAATGATGTTTTTATATTAGGGCTGGGGGGCGATATGGCCTAAAAAAACAATACCCAATTTTTTCACAAAAATCCAATTTAAGATTTAAATAAATTTTAAATCTTCTTTTAAATCAATTCCCCCCCCCCCTACTTAAAATCAATCTGCAGAAGACAAATAAATTGTTCAAAAAAAGTTTATCTTTATTTTGGTTTGATTTTTGCTTCCGGGATTTTATCTGGATCTCAAAACCCCCAAAAGCATGTTCTCCATCATTGCATACTTATTGATGAGACATGCAGATAGTGATAAGAAATGGTTAATAAAAAATACAAAAATATATTTTTTTAAATGACGGAAGTCACCAGCACTTCAATGCCAAAATGTAAAAGCGCATGTTTTCTATTATAAGTGCACTGCGTTCATATTTACTTGTGCATTAAATTACAAAAAAAATTAACATCAGCTTGAGTCTTATATTGTGATCTCGAATTGCACAATATTTTATTTGTAATATTTATGCATTTGAGAGACGTTCTTTAATGTGATGCTATACATACATGAATGCACTAATCACCATTTTGGCCATTTTAATGACTTAATTGATGACAAAACTACATTGTATGCTCATAGTTTCGTGTGCGCATTATGTACGATGGAGCGATATAGAGCGTGCGCCTTATATTTGCGTAACGTTGAAGAGTGTGCGCCGTGAGCACGGTAAAACAGCGGTCAGGCCAGAAAAGTTTGTTTTACTGACATATAGCCATACAACATCTCATCAGACAGCAGTTCACTTTTGTTCTACTGAAGCTCATTTGGTACATGTTGCTTTCGACGCTCGTTTGACTCGCGCCTGGCACTGAGGCGCAGTTGAAGTGCGCGTCTGAAAAGTCTTCTGTTTGATGTGGTCATAAAGAGATATGGCGGTCAAGAAAAAAAGGGGGCAAAAACTGCTGTTGTGAGTGGGGTGGTCAAGCTTAGGTCTGCTAATCTGGCAAACGCACGGGGGGAGGGCTGAGCCCAATCAGGAACCCAGAGGGGAGTGTCGGCAGATGTTGAAAAGAAAACCGATTTTCATTCAAACAAATCAATGTAAACTACACATTCGAGGTAATCGATAAAATCGATTTATCGCCCAGCCCTACCTTATATGGATTTTATTTTTTTAAACACTCACTCATGTACAAACACATGCGGGTTTATTTATTATTTCTATTTCCTATGCAATGGCATTAGCCAATTATAACAGTGCTGTTTACTGACAAGCCTTAAATTGTGTGTATGTATGTGTGTGTGTATTGAAAGGCAGATAAAATATTTATAATTCAGTTATTGATTGCTTTATCAGTGATCAAACATGTAAAAATGCTTTGCGCGTTACTGTAGTGCTTAGTCTTATTATATGATCCACTTTCCCTTCATATGCTTATCTAAATCTTGGTGTAGTATGGTAAAAACTACAACCAGAAATCAACACATGCACATGCATGCAGAGCAGCATGCAAGATTTAATAAACAAATGCACGTTAAATTAAGAATGATCATACTGCCAAGGTCAAATTTCTGAATTATCATCCATAAATGTCAAGTTAATTTTTGGAGCATTTACACTAGCTATGTTTCCATCCATCTATTTTTATGCGCCTTTTGGAATATTGCATAAAAAAAGATTGATGGAAACTCCAAGATGCGCATAAATTCTAAAAATGCACATAAAAAAAACTTCGAACTACGATGGAAACACATTTAACGAATAAATTCCTCCAAGTGCATTGAAAAAGTCATGTAACTTCGCGCTATGAGACGGGATAACTTGACTGACCAGCGGACCCGATCTCGTTCACAGTGTAACCGACGTAGGCCAGTAAGAGCTGTTGCGTGTAAACCTCACTCCCCTGATCTCAAAATGAGGCGCTCTAGCGACTGACGCTAGAGGCCGTGGCCTTTAAGCCTCCTTGTTAAGGTGCGTTCACACCAGACGTGAATGAAGCGAATAAATCGCGCTATTCGCGCGTAGTTGGATGCTTGAACATTTTGAGTTTACTCGCTTCATTCGCGCGTGAAATTCGCTTCATTCGCGTGTGAAATTCACTACACAACAGACGTGAATTCGCGTCATGGGAGGGGCTTCTGCCAGGCAGCTCCAGTGTCGTTGCAAAATTTATTCCTGTTTTTGTAAAAGTACGAAGTAGTATCGTACAGCAGCAGTTTTAGGGCAGTCGCGGCCTAATGGATAGAGCATTGGACTTGAAACCTGAGGTAACCCGAGGTTGTGGGTTCGAATCCTGGCTCCGGCAGGAAGTGTCCATGACTGAGGTGAGACCCTTGAGCAAGGCACTGATACCCCAAAACTGCTCCCCGGGCGCCGCTGCCCACTGCTCCAACTTGGATGGGTTAAATGCAGAGAACACATTTCACTGCTCATTATACTCTGTATAATGGTGTATGTGACAAATAAAGTTTATCCGAGCTTAATAAATGTAATTTATTTGAATTTAATTTACAGCTCCGGGTACCCACATACAACCACGATTAATTTGTCCTCCATTGTTGTTTGGGATTTTCTGCCTCCGCTCATAATCACGTCACTGCTAGAGCAAGCTCCTGAATGGTTAACGCGGCGCGAATATCCGTCAAAGTTCAAATTTTTCAACTCGCGAGATTCGCGTTATTCGGGCGTCAAACGCCCCAAGCGCTCAATTCGCGCCGCGTAATTCAAGCGAATAGCGCAGCAGGATTTTCTATCGTGTCTTTGCAGTAACTTAACATGTAAATCATTTGCGCGTAACGCTTCATTCGCGTCTGGTGTGAACGCACCTTTAGAGCGCCCTCGCCGGTTCGAGACCCACTCGGAACAAGAACGAGTTGTGGCGGTACAGACTCGGGGGGGTTACAACAGCATCTGAAATGTTGTTTTGGTCATTCTGAAAGTCTGTCATCAAAGTATTTATGTATAATTGTCTTACAAAATGTCTGTGTCCCAAACAGCAGGCATCCACCTCCGAAAGCAGTGACTGCATTTATTGTGTTTCGTCTGTTCATTCTGAGACGCAAGTCATTTATCATATATGAAAATTATTATATTCAATGGCTTCTCCTAGTTTTCTTAGTGATATTTAGTGCCAGTTTACCAGGAAGTGACAATTTTGTTCTCTTTGACTCGCTGGAATGAAAACGGTGCATTATTCGCAAATGTTTTTTGCAACATTTCAGTTTTGCGCACAAGTTAAATTTGAATCTTTGGATGGAAACATACAGTAGCTACTGACTGCTGTAAACATTGCTTATTGTTAAATAAGAGACCATGTGTAATCAGCCGGTTATTGTCACAAAAACGTGATAGTGTGCACCAATATTACAATAACATTAATTCTGAACTTAAGGTCTCTGATATATTTTTTTATACACTATATTGTGTTTTATTTGATACAGCATTGCCACCTGCCAAAATACCTGACCACCAAATGCACCAAAAGGTGTTGTTATTCCTCTTTTAATAGTGATCTTCATTTATATTCAGTAAATGTTTATTTTATGACTTCTTTAAACATTCATTTGTATTTATTTTTTAAATGTTCAAGATGCTTTTTTCTCATTTTTCAAGGTCAGCTGATGTTTAAAGAGGCAACTAAACTATCATTAAAACAACTAAGCAGCAGTTGGTCTGTTTCTGAAGCAGAAAAGTAAAGGAAGTAGAAAAATGAATTATTTTAGCTTCAATAAAAGTTAGTTTCAATAAAATATTTTTGGACTAAATTTCCTTGCACACTGAGTCCGAAATGTTGAAAATAAAATAGGGATTTTTTTCCGTATTCGTCATTCTTTTCTAACAAAATGCTTGTTTACGGATGCGAAAACACAGAAAATCGAACCTGATCTGAATTTTGTTATGATGGACGAAAGTTTCGGAGGCAGTGTGTAAAGATGATTGACACGACGTTAGGTCGTATTTATTTTTTAACGAGCAAAAAATTGTGTGCAATGACTAATGACCTTAAAAGTTTTGAGTTTTGAAAAAAATAACAATTGTTTTTATAGTATAATGATTTATTATGTGTCAAAATATCAAGTGGAATAATGACCCCTTTAAAAAAAATCAGATGAATGTTTGACATTTATAGATAAGGATATGATCGTAAACTGAACGTTTTTGATCTGAGGACGCACACGCATGTGTCACAACGCCTGGCAGGGCAAGCCTTTACACTAATGCATTAACTTAAAGCTCAAAATAAAGAAATGTCATGTTTTGGGCAGCTTGGATCATGTACTTCTCCCGCGGCATCTCATTCTGTTTCCTCCACTATTTTTAGATGCATTTTGTCGATAGAAATGCGTTATTCAGTGCTGTAATTTGAGCAACTGGCTGAAGCTGGACGTGCACTGTGGGCAGACCAGACTAATCGATAATGAGAATCATTGTCGATGATTTTCATTATCGATAATAATCGGTTTTATTGATTAGTTGTTGCAGCTCTAGACTTCTTATAATGGAATAATGCATGACCGCTTTAAAAAAATCAGATGAATCAAATCAGTAAAAATAATAAAAAATAAGCAGATGCATCTTGCTACTCAGTTTTAAAGAAAGGTTCCCCTGAGATTTGACCTCTTTCTTGGCATAAAATAGACAAAACAGCAATGTGGTTTCTTTAAAGTTGAACTCGGCAGAGTTTTTTTCTTTCATGTCATTCCACTGTGCGGGAAAAAAGGGAAAAGCTGATGTCATGAGTAATTGTGCAGTGATTGCCATGGTAACAGCAAGAGGCAGAAAGAGATGTGGGGGGTGTTCACCCCTCCTCAGCTCATCAACAACAGGACTCTAACACACACTCGTAATGTGCTGCAGAACCAATACTGTGCATTTTCATGACTTCTGTCATACAAGGATGTTTGAATGTAATATACAAGAGCAACAGTGTTTCGCTCCAGTACGTTTTCTGTGTCTGTGTTACAGAAATTGAGACAAAGCAATCATGTAGTGATGCTTGTTCCAGCCAGTTGCAGTTAAAAACTTGAATAAAAGCAATCCATAATGTAATAAAAAGCAAAAACATCCCTTACATTTGTTACTATTTTTACAACGTTGCACCCTTAACGCACACATTTATTCATCCCAAGTGAAGCACCATGGTAGCCATGAATATATAAGGTATGTGCCGCTCTCTTAAGCTGCACTGCAAGTGTGCGAGAGTGTGCAAACAGAAAGCACAGTGATTGGCTGTTTCAGAATTGATTGTGTTGAGCTACACCCCTTGTTCACACTCAATGTAGACAGAGTTACTGCTTGTGACGCACTAGGTTAGGACACGTGTTACAGCATCTAAACTTGAAATATCATACACCTCTCTTACATATTTCCCATTTATACTCGAGTAGGAAATGGTGTGATTTGGGGAATGTGGATGTGTGTGATGAAAGCCATGCTTTGCCCTCTCCTGTGACAGGCTTGTGAAAGCACCCCCATCCAGGCTGCTCCCACTCTTTTGTGCTGCTTTCGACGACGACTCTTACATAACAAGGATCCAGATCTTACCAGTTCTGCTGCATGGCCGGCACTGAGGCTTCATCATGCAAGCCTGTGATTTTATCACTAAAACCAAAACTAGTCTGACATATCAATTCAAAAATACATTTGAGCAGCTTGTTTGTGAAAATGTTCACTTTTTCAATGGTGATTGTTTACTGCATAATCATGATCCAACAAAGTAGCATGAGCAGTTTTTTTATTTAAATTAGATTGTATAATTTTAAGATTTAAAGCAAAACAAGTACGACTTGATTTCAGCTTTGTCAAATAATGCTAAAAATACAAATTCACTCTCTGGCAGTAGGTGGCGCCGATGGGATAACAGCAATATAG
Source organism: Ptychobarbus kaznakovi (assembly GCA_027422405.1). Taxonomy (NCBI): domain Eukaryota; kingdom Metazoa; phylum Chordata; class Actinopteri; order Cypriniformes; family Cyprinidae; genus Ptychobarbus; species Ptychobarbus kaznakovi. The sequence goes on along the minus strand of CM049812.1, from coordinate 18,200,662 downwards.
TGTTTCCTTGGTTATCACAAAGCAGGTCTACACAGAGATAAGACGAAATAAAAATGCCGTCAAAACTTTTCTGAAGACAGCCAGTTCCCTTCATATAAACCCCGCCTCCGATTCAGTATTAAGAAATTTCCTCTAATATTTTGAGCATCGCAAACAGTTGCTCTGCTGGGTACAGTATTTTCTTTTTGCTTTTGTCTTGTCCCGTCTCGGACCCCCATGATCATCCTGTTTACACAGTTCCTAATATTTCCACGCAAATGACATTTTGGGAAATGATCACAGTGCAAGTTTGGAACAGAGATTGTCCAAAATGAAACAAAAAATGTGGTTGCTTACTAAGGTACTACCCATATTAAAAGACTACAATTCCCGCTACTCTTTGACCTATCAAAACATTGGTCACATTTTATTTTAAGGCCCAATTCTCGCTAAACCAATAACTACGACATTTGTCTCAAAATCCTAACTTGCTGCTTATTAATAGTTAGTAAGGTAGATGTTAAGTTTAGGTATTGGATAGGATTAGGGATGTAGATATAGTCATGCAGAATATGTGCTTTATACGTACTAATAAACAGCCAATGTGTTATTAATAGTCATGCTAATTAACAACTAGTTAATAGTGAGCATTTGTCCCTATACGAATGTGTTACCAAATCATTAAACAGTCCAGTTGCTAAAATAGCTTTCTTACCTATTTTAGTAACTCAGTTTGCACTTAACTTGTCAAATATTGCAAAAATGGGCAGGAATTATTTGGCCCTGTCAAAGCTGTATTTAGACCAGTGGTCTGATTCAGGTCATTAGTAAAGGCTCAAAGACATGAAATGGGTGTTTTAGACATGCTAAATGTCTAGTGCTGGAGGATCCAGGGACGTAGTTGGGAACCAATGATTTTAGACCAATGGCAGATTTAGGAAGGACGTCGAAAAAATCTGGAACGGTGATTTGCAGTTAGTTTTCTATTGCTCATTTGTAGGTCACATCAATTATATTGCCACTCAGTGGATCAGTTAACCTTGTGAGTTAAGCCCAGTTTACACCAACAGCAGCCAAAGCAGGTCTCATTGACTTTCGCTGAAGTGCTGGCGAATTCAGCGACCGGATGTTGGGGTGTCCAGCAATGCAGCAAAGTTGAGAAAAGTGACTTTCGGGAGCAACTACAAATGGGAGTGAAGTCATTGGAGTCATGGACAACGACACAAGTGTTTGGACTTAATAATTAGTGTGTAAAGATGATATGTTGATTTTGCACTAAAAGTCGTAAAAAGTCTAATATTGAAGCGAGATTCCTTAATCCTTTTAATGATACAATGTTTAACTAAGACTATCATGGTAATAGTATGTCTATGATAGTTGTGTGGGTTATAAATTGCAATATAAGGTTTTAGTCAGTAAGAAGAGCATGCAAAAACTGTCATATTTGAATAATATGTACTGTATTGGCTAATGAATAAATACAACTTTTTTCATATACAGTTTTAAAGACATTTTCTTTCTGGTTTGTGCGAAATCTTTACAAATAATATAAAACCAGTCTACATCACTATTTTTGAGTCTTATTTTGTATACATTTTAATTTGTATATAGTATTAAATGTTAAAATTATTGATGTGTTTTTCCAAATATGTGAACATAGGCTAAATAACAGCAGAATGGTGCTTTTTTGTTGTTGTTGTTGACAGAGGATTATTTGGGGTGGGGGGTGCTGAAAAGGGGTTCGCCCTAGATGCTAAAGCTAGAACTTCAGAACTACAGCAGATATAATGTGATCATCAGTTCATCCAGTTCTTGGAGAGTTAAGTTTGCTAAGTAAGCTCAACCCTACAGCATACCAAATCTTCAAAATGCAGGAGTTGAGACACTAGAAACATGGCTGATCAAATGAAATGCACGATGAGAGAGAGAAAAAACCCTGTTTAAAGGCTTTCAATGGTTGGGTATGAATGTTGTCCGCTCCTGTTAATTAAACATGTCACTGGTTTCAATGCATTGACATATGCTAATTAATTTGACTAATAATATTTCAAATCTTCCCTTTCTGCATTTGCTCAGATCTGATTTTTCTCCCTTTAAAGAACGTCAAATAACATGTTGCATTAAGCAGTATTATAAAACTGCTACATTTTTAATCAATGCAGAGAACTAAAATCATTATTATATTAATGGCATATATATATCATTAATGATTTTGACTGAAAATTAATTTGCTCACATTTACATAACCCTATAACGAGGCATGAATCCAGCAGGAGTACTGTTTGCATGCATTTTTTCCAAATATAAATATACAAAGAGAGAGAATCAAAATAAACATCTGATGACTGCTGCCAGAAAACAGCAGATCCCTCTTGTAGATTTGAGTTTATCTGATATGGGCACGTACCTTTATCGATTAAAGCATCCGAGATGGTCGATGGTCGTGTGAAAAATGTCACATTTCTGCTCCTGCAGTTGATTTTCACGGCGAAGGCTCGCGCAGTTCTTCCACTTCGCGCTATTTAAAAAGGGTTCTTTGATTTTCTCCCTAAATCTTTCGTTAATACCTTTAAGTCGAGGCTGCAAATGCCTGCATCAAGTTTGTGTGTCAGATGTAATAAAATGACAATCAGATTTGACAGAGAAATAAAATATCAGGCGTCCTCATCAAACCATCATCGCCTCTAAAACACACACCGAACACATTTGACGTTTATCGTCTTTCATCTGTGTGCCGCAGAAGCTTGGTCTTCGTGGGTAAATGTTGTAACGCGCGCTGCTGCGTCCGTGCGTTCCTTCTTTCAATGCATCTGCTGCTGCGTTCCCTCTGGCTTTGCACGCGCGTACTCAGCTGTTTGATTTGATCCATCAGCGCATCCCAAGCCCCGCCTCCCGCTGTCATTCTCCCGCTGTCATTCACCCCAAGACCCGCCTCCCGCTGTTATTCACCACCCCAGAGCCAGTTGCGACAACTCCATTCACTCCACGTTTTTTTTTACAGCAATGGCGGCTCGTGGAGAGTTCCCGGAAGTAGCAGCAAACATCATAGAGATGCAGCAGACAAAACGCACATGCTTGGCATGCTATTACTCATTGTATTCATTAATTCGTTACATTTATATAGCGCTTTTCTAGACACTCAAAGCGCTTTACCTCCTCAACCACCACCAGTGTGCAGCATCCACTTGGATGATGCGACGGCAGCCATATTGCGCCAGAACGCTCACCACACACCAGCTTATGGAGAAGAGACAGAGTGATGAAGCCAATCTATGGGGGATTAGGAGGCCATGATCAGAGGCCAATTGAAATTTGGCCAGGATGCCGGGGCGAAGCTGGGATTTTTAATTCAGGACCTCGGTTTAACGTCTCATGGTGCTTTTTTACAGTATAGTGTCCCCGTCACAATTCATCAGAGTGAGCACCCCCTGCTGGCCTCACTAACACCTCTTGCAACCTAGTTTTCCCAGGAGGTCTCCCATCCAGGTACTGACCAGGCTCAAATCATTAATTGCTGTAAATATATTGCATTTATTTGAATAAAAATACTGTAATATATTATTATTTAAAATAACTGTTTTCCATTTTTGCATTTATTCCTGTGATGCTGTTCAGCATCATTACTGAACGGCAGTGTACTATATGAGTACACAGATGCTTAAGTTGCGAAATACACCTAAGTAATTATATTACTTGTTTGCGCTTAATTTTGTTTCATTGCAGAGCTGCTGTCACCAGCCTGCGCTGAAAGTCCCCCACGTCTTCTTTATACCCAAATAACAAGTTAGCCTTTTCGCTGCACATGCACCCCCGCAGTTTGTCTATTTTACTCCCTGGCTGAAGTTGAATTCAAGCATTCTGAACGTCCCTGCAACAAGCCCGGCTCTTCACCATGTACGGAATGCCCTCCGACCCCCATCCCATTGTCTGTGTTTACAAAGTTGTTTTTTGTTTTTTATATGCTTTGTTAAAAAAAAAAAACACTTGGATGAAGAGAATGTAGAAAATAAAGACAAAGAGAACAAAACATATTTTGGTATTTTGGACATTTAGGTAGGGCAGATTCTGGGTCGTGGCAATAGATTATGATTAATCTATTGCAAATTTTACTTTATTTTTGCTGACAACAGGGTGAAGTACTTTTGGCAGAGTTCAGCCAGAGAGTGGCACAGTGATATTTTAGTAAGTAAATAACACCAGAGAAAACATTTCTGAGTTTAAACGATGAGAATATAAAGATTTGTGCATTACCGAGAATAATAAATTAACAATATAATGAAGTTTGTGTTGTAATAAAGAAAAATATATATATTTTAAATTCACATATTCAGAATTTTTTTCCTAAGAGATTTTTACTTTTTAGTCATTTAGCAGATGCTTTTATCCAAAGCGACTTACAAATAAGAAAAAGTAACTAAAACTATAAGTTAAAACTATATAAATAGTATATATACACATTTAAGAAAATGGAGAAATTAAATAAAATGACAAATGCATACAACATTTAAAAAAAAAAATAAAGCTAAAAACTATTCAAAATATAAAAACAACAAAAGGTATGAGTATAAAAATGATTCTAACATGATACTAAGCCAACAACAGGGGTGGGCATAGATTATTTTTTTTATAGATCTATTAATCTAGATAATGGCTCATTTGAATTCTGGCAGAATATGTGTGCTAATAATAGTAAGTCGAATCAAGCCAGGTGGCGCATTTATCTCCTGAATGGCTTGAGAAAGCTGTTCTACTATGATAATTGGTGATGAAAATAAACTATGTTCAATAAGATGTACTTGTGTTTACTAACTGTTTATTCAGTTAAACATGAATTTTGAACTGTAGGCCTACATAAGAGGTCGTGATACTGTTTACAGTTTCCATTGGGAAGCTTCTTAAAAATAAATTTTCCCTGAAGCAAACCCGGCGGCTTCATAGCTGCATCCATGTTAGCACGTCACGTCTGATGTGGTAATTTCACAGTAACGTTAGGCATACACACAGGTTCGAAGCAGAGGGTGACACGGGAGTGAATTCTCAAGTTCACATGAGACCTAAAGCGCATCCTGTTTGCTTAAAAGCGCAACGTTTCGTTGTTATTCTGAGTGCACACAAATAAACGTAGAGTCTTTACAGATTCGAAAGATGTATTAGGCTACTTTTATCTGTATGACCAAAAATGACGGAGATTTTAAGAGCAAGTGAGCGCACCGGAGCCTGTCCTGCAGCAAACGCGCTTCCACACAAACACTTCAATAGCGCACGTCTCTAGGTTAACATCATATTGAGCGGCCATGTAAAGTTGATACTACATACATCTTTCAGATGAAAAGCCATATTTGAGGTTGATGAATGATAGGTGAGCGTTTGGATGTCCTGCCCGATTGTATTAACGTTACCACATAGACCAACCGTTAACAATCTGTCCATCACGGACTGCGAGCCTCTAGTTCGAAGACTCGTTCTCGCCCCCTACAGTGCAATTCGGCTAGGTATACATCCGCGCTAAAATATCAGGGTGAAAGTCATCATAGCTTGCGTAGTATAGACCCAGCTCCCAACCCAACTTTGAGAATAGATTAACGGCGATATTTTTTTTATCGCCGATAAGAGTCTCACGTTAACGCAGCACGTTAACGCCGATAACGGCCCACCACTAATATATATATATATATTATTTCATTTCCATGTAATATGTTGAAGTAACGTTACTAAAATAACTGAAATTTATTAAAAATAAACTAACGAAAAATTTATTACATAAAGAGATAGGAGCATAACTCATTCCAACATGTTTTGACAAACACATTCGCAAAAACAACGTTCAATAATCAATACTTCTATGTCACAAACAGCATTTTTGTCTTTTTGTTGTAACACTGTAACATTACCAGATATTAAATAAAAGTTACATGAATGTAATAGACCTTAGTCAGGGTAGCGACATATTTAAATGTTGACGGAATAAAAACAAGGCTACATAATAAAATAAAAACAAAACAACATACCAAAAGTTCTTCGGAACAGCAATTAAGATATTTGTGATGAAATCCGAGAGCTCTCTGTCCCTCCCATTTTCATTTTTGGGTGAACTATCCCGTTAAGGTCTGTTGCAGGATGTTTTAAACACAAATATGCTGGGCACACACACAATTTTTGCCCCGATTTTCAGTTGCAAATGATCAAAATTAGAGGCAAATTGGTGCTTGTTCATGCGAGCGACAATCATGACATGTCACTGATGCCCGTGAGATATTTTGTAAGCTAAATATCTGGACTTGTCTTCAACTCACAGTCCTGCAGTGTAAAATATGTTTTGACTGGAAATGACATCAGCGATGACCTACAGCCAATGAGAGAGCAGATACAGGGCAAGGGAACGTTCAGGGGAGGAGTCATAAACCTACAGCCAATGAGAGAGCAGATACATGACAAGGGAATGTTCAGGGAAGGAGTCACATACCTACAGCCAATGAGAGAGCAGATACATGACAAGGGAACGTTCAGGGGAGGAGTCACATACCTACAGCCAATGAGAGAGTAGATACAGGGCAAGGGAACATTCAGGGGAGGAGTCACATACCTACAGCCAATGAGAGAGCAGATACAGGGCAAGGGAACGTTCAGGGGAGGAGTCACATACCTACAGCCAATGAGAGAGCAGATACAGGGCAAGGGAACATTCAGGGGAGGAGTCACATACCTACAGCCAATGAGAGAGCAGATACAGGGCTAATAGATCTGCAACAGAACATCAAGTATGGCTTCTGCAAGCAATAATCTCTCCTTATTCTTTATTTTTCGCTGCAAACCAGCGTACAGACAACTTGTATCACAAGCTTCTTGCAGGCTTCAATTTCTAACAGGCAGAAATCCAGTCTCCCACAAGAACTCCTGCATCACGAGTGATCTTACATTATTTCCTGCAACACTTCTTGCATGTGCTTGGTTGTGAAATGTAGTTTGTAGACAATTAAGGCAGAGTTGCTGGTGATTCTTCCTATTCAAAAGTTGTGTAATGTGTGGCCCCGTCGCTGATTCGTTGTGTAGTGTGCACAAAACAGCGACTAGATGGTACCCACTGCTGTGCCTCACTAACACCTCTTCCAGCAGCACCTGATTTTCACCGGTCTCCATCCAGCTACTGACCAGGCCCAACCCTGCTTAGCTTCAGTGGGAAACCAGTCTTGGGCTGCAGGGTGATATGGCTGCATATAATACATTAAAATAAGAGTCTTTACACACTAAGGAACACAAAAACACTGAATACATGTAACATTACCCGAAGGACAGAAGGATGGAGGACCAGGGTGGAGTCGGGGGATCAGAAGACTGAGGTGGAGCCAGTGGGACAGAGGTCACTTGTGGAGCTAAAGGCTTTGAGGACCCTGGTGGAAACCAAAAATTGGAGGGCCAAGGTGAAGCTGAATTCTCTGAAATTCATGGCAGGGCCGGAGGAATCAACAGACCATGATGGAGCCAGAAGGACAAGGAGGAGTCAAAGGTCAGTCATGTGTGCACGCTCAGGGTCAAAATTACAACTGACCAGGAGCGCCAGGACAGGAACAGACTCTGGGATGAAGTCTGTGGCTGATTCAGTAATGTCTAACTGATTTTTCTCCACCTTCTCAACAGTAAAGGGTATCAGGTTAGCTGTAATGCCAGCTTCACAAACTTACAGAAAGTCCCCGGAGGACGATCGATGGTCAGCATTGATTTTAATGGCTCATTCAATCCAGCCCTATACAATGAAATGAGGCCACTGTCCGGATAATGTGTCTGATATTCTAGAGCTAAAACCTCACACGTGTGGTCACTGAGGGGTCGATTCCTCTCGCTGGGGAGGAGGACACAAACAGCCACTAGATCCATCAGTTTTGATCAGTTATTCTGTAACACTGCAAGTGATGAAGAAGTTGAGTCTAACTGCAGATTCATTCCAGGAAAATGAGTAGAAATAAGGAAAAAAAAGAAAGACAAAAACACTGAATACATGTGATATTAGAAGGGTTCCCACATTTAAAAAAGTACATTTATGTAATAAATGTAGGAGGAGACCAAACCAGGTTCTAGTTAACAATAAATAATGTTATCCACTGAAGATACAGCAATAGCACATCACTGAATTTGTAAGCATCCTCATTAAACGTATATAAATATATTTATTAATATGTTCAGAATTTATTATCCTGGCAGACAAACAGTGCAGAGAAGTTGTTTCTCCAATGAAACCTACATCAGAGGTGGACACCGTAAAGGTCCAAATGAAGAAGTGTCTCAGTACAGTCATGAGAGATGTGGTTCATCACCTATTCAGATGAACTGATGTACTGACTGACCTTCCACATTTATTGGACATTAAAGGCCTTGTAAAACAATATTTGTTGGTTAATAGATAAGATAAAATAGGCTTTTTTGGGTTGGAGTTGAAGCATTCTTTGTATCATATTAGATTAAACGTTAGAAATTTAGTAAGTGTATAGTTATCAAAGCATTGACAAGCATATTGCTTGCATCTTATACCTTTGGCATCATTCATTTCCGAAGTGAATACCATGTTGTTACCTAGATTTGTGATTGTATTGAACAAGAGAGATGGGTCTAAATAACTTTTTTTGTGGGGGAAACAACAATGCTACTTACGCTGTTATTTGAGCTTTACTTTTCTATAATGCTATAATGCCAAATATAAACAGACTGAGCTGGATTTTGTTTTGATTATCGGTAAGAAGACATCAGTTAAGTTCTTATAAAGGTGTTCAACTACATTCATGCAGGAACTAATTCACTAAAGCAAAGACCTTCCCTTCTCCCATGACCTTCAGGATCTGATTTACTCTGTGGAATCAGCTGTAAAAGAGGACGAATGCAGGTCAGACTATTGAAGTTCAACATAAGATTATCCCCACATCAATGTATTTTTGCTGAAGTTGCCATACCTGTTATTTAGGATGAAAATTACGTAGGATCTTGCTTTGATTCTACCATTACAAGGCTGCTAAGAAACACCTTGTTATCTTCAAAAAGGTATATTTGGACATATCACTATATGTCTGGCTCAAAATATTGCCAGCTGTGCTAATTATATGATGGAAAACTAATGTAGAGAGAAGTAATCAGAGAACTGGCTTGGAGTGTTGCGTTTGTTTTATTTTTAGGCAAGGACTGACAGAAAAACACCTTGACTCCTTTAAAGAGAGCAGACAGCCATAACTGCTGGCCATTGGGATAAAGAACAGCATTTATGGATGTAATTATTGACAAGAAAACTACATCATGCAAGTCATTGAGTGGTCTTGGTGGCTATAATGAACTGTTTTTGAGATTAACACTGATGGACTCCAAGAGTTGCTGAGCTCAGATCTACATTTATGCATTGGAGTCAATTGTCACTTAGGTCCAACCTTAAATTTGCAAAAACACTTTGCGATAGTTTTTGCTTAATACAAGAGAAAATATCTGCCAATAGGGCGAGAAACATAATCTTGGTTTCCTTTTGAATTAAGATTATTTTTCTTACCCCACTGACAGATATTTTTCATGTTTTAAGCAAAAAACGAATTTATTTTAATACTTTTTTTAAAATATCGTATGAGAAAACAAGTCAAAAATATCAATGGAGAAAACTATTTTTTGCAATGTAGTGAAGACTGCAAAGTTATGCTACGAGGGAGAGCAAGCAGGGCAAGGTACCGCTTGCTGTACATACTGTAGAGAGCAAGCAGGGCAAGGTGACAGCTCCTTCTAGGTTTTCCAGAGCTCCTGGAGGATGTTAAGGTCACCTGGATGGGCAGACCATTCACCTGTGCAGGGGGATCTGCTCTTGATGTGGAGGGGATGGAGAAAGAGAGCCATTAGTTGCTGTGCATTTTCATCCTATGCACATGCCAGCTGCAAAACCAAAGTTGCCATCTAAAGTGGGCCAATTCCAGTCGTATATAACAGAGCCTGCTCACTCTTTCAGTCAGGGCTCTGAATGCCATCTCAATGCTCACTGCATTTACCAAGCAGAGCTGCAGGACAAAGTGTCTACCGTGCCAGGTCATGCATACGGTGTTGCTACTGGTCTCTCTCCCCATCTTCAGGAATGTGGGCAAGGTCATGGCAAAAATAGTCATTTAATAGAGAGGAAGCTGGCTTAACTAATCTTTCTGACCGAGAGAAGGAAGGCATAGTGGCATGCTGGATGTGCAGTTGTTGTGGAGGGCAGTTTTGGCTTGGCTCTGAAATGGATGCAAAATAGATGTGAGGAAAATAAGATAAATTATTTGAATGTATTGGAGCTCTATTTGCCTAGAAAGACACAGACTGCGCCCCCTCTACCACCTTGGCAGACCTTCTGACAAGCTAATTGCAGTGAAGTGTAGTGAAACACTATTGAAGCACATCAGCAACAGACATTTGTAGCAGTTGCTCCTCTCTCGTATAACTTATTTCTAAATACATAAATACAATTTGGTCATCTTTCAGCACTAAGAGCTTCTGTATTAGCACTGTACTTTTTACTCTTGATAAAGTGGTACCATATATGCTGTTAAGCAGTTAATTTCACACCACCTGTATACTATGTAGAAGAATAACAACCCGCAGTAAATGGTAAAGCTATTTGCGATCAAACTATTTATTACAATAGAATTATACGATACTCCATATAAGTTTGCAACATCAAGGAGCTAAGATAACAGAAAGAGGCTGACACCGGGACGCTTTGCACATTGAAGTCAAAATGGCCATGTTCATGCTTACTTTAAAGATAAGGAGGATTCACTGAGCAGAGAATATCTGTTGAAGTTCACTTGACAATATACACCCTGAAATGTCATCAAGTATTGGAGTTTGAGGTATGAGCACAATATGTGGGTGTCCTAAACCGAGTGATTCATTGATGTGTAAGGAAGGCATTATCCCACTCATACCACCGTTACTTGGCAGCTTGAGGGTTTCATTGAGTTTGTGTGTTAAGTATCAGCATCTAAAGACAGACTTCAGTTTCTCTCTTATTTAATACTATTTTTTATTTATGTCCAGGTGTCACTTGTCCAATAATCACACCATTACATATGATGAAATGCATAGTCAAGGTTACTCAAGCAGATTTTCAGTTTTTGTTGATGCAATCATTTCCCAAAGTCATGCTTAAATGTCTATAGAAAGCTAGCTCTGATTGGTTTTAGTTTCTTATGTATGCCATCTGAACTTATAATTGATTTATAATTTATGAAATAACTTGACTATCAATGTACTTCAGGAACTTAAATAATTAAAACAATGTATGTATCAAGACCCCTGTATTACACATTCATTGCATTACTCTGAAAGATTAATCAGTGCATGTTATTTCAAAGAAAACAAAATGCGTTTGTAATCAGACTGTGAAAATGTTCTCTGCCTCTGCTAATCTACCACAGGAAAAGTTCAGGACCTACAGCACATATCTGATCACTTCTGAGGGGGTTTTCCAGAAAAACTCAGGGTGTGAAAGTAGTCATAATATCTGAACATAACAGGCTCTGGAACAGGAGATGTCTCAGGGATAGTTTACTACAGGTACACCACATGCATGCCCTTTTTCATGAAGCTCCAGTGGCCGTGATGACACAGATCATGCATAACATTAAAAAGCATTATTATAACAATCCAATGCTCATTTTATTTTACCTCACAAATCTTAAAACCTCATGTTAATAGCTCCGAAATTAAAAAGGGATGCCTTTATTGGCTACGAGACTCATAATGTCCAAGCTAAATTATTAAGCCGTATTAACAGACATACCCTGAGTATACAAGTTTTGGGTTTATCAACCGAGAGTTCAGGGTACATGCAAGTTAACCTTGTTTTCAGGAATACCCCCGACTTACTTTTTCTAACGTTTATAATTTGTTGTGTATAAGTGGGAACAAAGGCAATGTCAACTAAAACAAAAACAAGGTAGAAATGTGCTTTTCTCTTTCATTATGGGCGCATGAATGTGTTTAGCCATGGCAAGAAGCGGGACACTTTCTCTAAGACATAACCGTTCTTGCAGTCGGTTCCTGGAGGCTGGCTGACAATGCCGGTGAGGAAGAACACCTCTCTGTACAGCGTGAGTACAGGGCTGCCGTGTCCCAAGATGCAGTCTGCTTTAGCTCGAGGCATAGTACATGACATTTTGTTGGTGACCTGAAGACAAAATAAAAGCATTCAGTTACATGTATATATATGAATCTCAATATTGATCAAATCAATGAGACCTGACATGCAATCTAGGCTCCACTCCTTATCTATCTGTGGAGGGGCTTCTGCAATGCAAGGTTTTTCATACAGCTTAATGTTATCTAGTAATCTTTATAGAGCTTAATCCAGGGTTTTATGATGGTAAACTTATGGATGCGCACGCTTTATTTGACGTCTTGTGGACTGTTGAACAGAAACACCCGCCCACTGCAATGATAACTCTATAAGAGCCAGGACAATTTTAATATAACTCTGATTGGATTCGTCTGAAAGAAGAAAGTCATATACACCTGGGATGACTCAAGGGTGATTAAAACACGGGGCACATTTTTGGGTGAACTAACCCTTGAAAACCAAATTCTTTAAGACCAAGTAAATAATATTTAAAGAATCATTTGAAGGGAATGCAATAGGTCGATATTTTCTCTAAATGTCTAGGAGGAACCCAATGAGGTGTTTTAGCAACACTTCAAAGCTTAAAAATATAACTTCCAACACATCGTTTTTTATTTTCTGGAAAAACATTTTACTGTACCTTAAGACCACACTGCAAAAAAAAAAGTCCTGTCCTTCTTCATCAATGTTTTTGTGTTGTTTTCCAGTGCAAATGTCTAAAAATCCTTGTATCAAGATCAATTTACTTGATTTCTGAGAAACTGTCTTTTTTATCTCAAGACATTTTAACTTATCAAAATGAAGCGAGTTTATGATTAAAATGAGCAAATATCTACCAGTGAGCTCAGAATTACTTACAGTAATTCAAAAGGAAAATGTTTTCATACACCACTGGCAGATATTTGATCTTGTTTCAAGCACAAACTCACTTAATTAGGTCAATGTCTCAGAAAACAAGACTTCATTTTCTTTTTCGAATCCTGATTCAGAGATGTTTAGACATTTGAACTGAAAAAAAATATAAAAAATACTGTGGAAGATATCAGTGTTTTGCAGTGTATGCACATTGAGGATCTTGAATTTAAGACTTTTTAAGGCCTTCATTTGTGGAAGCGTGTTTTAAGGCATTTTTGAGATCTTTTAAGACCTACAAATGCAAATATTGACCCTGGTTGTGACAGTAGTTGCCAAAGCTAGCTAATTTATATGTTTTTATTCTTTGTTAGTAGCCTCTCACCATCATCTACTGTTGGCCTTTTAGAGTTTTAACCCACTGATCGCTTTTTTTAGCACTGTTGGTAAGATATCTAATCTTACTGAATTGGAAAAAACCTCTCCTCTTCTTTGAGGAAAGAAAGCCCTTTGTTGATCCACCTGTAGTTTTACTATTATTCTGAGAGTCCTCTACAACAAGACCATGGGTAATATACAATTGCATGAGTGTATGATAATAAGGTTGATTGAGGAAACAATTTGTGAAATGGTTTTTCATGACCATGGGAACCCCATAAAATACTGACAAGTCCACTAACCTGACCAGAGTGGCGCTGTGAGCAACCCAGCAGTTTGTCATAGGACAGGTGGTTTAACATGAGGTTCCCTTCAAGATCCGTTGCACCTGAAACTTCCTTCCAGCCGGTGACGACACCCATGTAGTCGCCCGCCATGAGCACACTGTCAGCAAAGTCTCTCTCGGGCAGACAGGCTGGAAGCACGCTCTTCTTGAAGACGATCTTCTGCTTCAGCTCTACTACAGCCATGTCATTGTCAGTTTTGCCCTCAGCATAGAGCGGGTGGATGTGCACCTGCTTTACCTGAAGCGTCTGCTCTCCTGCTTCAAACGAGGTCACCCTTTTACCTGTAGAGTGTAAGGAATGTTTTTTTTAGCATGTTAGGAAACCCCTGTTCAACATGTTTAATAAAAAAATTCTGAAAACATAATGGCACTCACCCACCGCCACCTGAAAGTCGTCGTGCTTCCTAACGCATTGGGCTGTGGTGAGAACCATGTTCTCTTTGAAGATCACCCCACTGCAGAAACCAACCGATCCACGTTGCAGCATCGCCTTAAAAAATGAGTACATGTACACAATGTAAAGTACCTGCACACTGTGAAGTGACAACCACATATAAATCTGAAAGTGAGTGCCTTAAATTATTGTTTTGTATGTGTACAAAATATAGATGTTTCAAAAACTGCTCAAAATTTGGATGTCGAACATTAGACCTCATTCAACTCTAACAGCACTTAATTCAAGTAGATATGAATGACTTAAGGCTGGAATAATCTATACGACTTTTAAAATCTGAACGTACACATGCCTGCTTTCTAAATAGTTACAGAAGAAACACTGTCTGAAGCTATCAGAGTCTGTGACCAGCATACGCTACGTGATTTTCTATTAAATATGTGAACTAAAATCAGCAGATTAGCTCTGACTTTCATCAACTTGCAGTGCGAAGCTTCAGTGTGTATATAAACAACAAACATGATGCATCTGGAGGATCAGGCGTGGTTTATTCACCTGCCAGGGACACTCTTCTGGGCCGCAGGTGAGTCCTTGATATTCTGACTGTATGTTAGTTGACTGACGTCTGTCCCACTGACTCAAACTTGCCACTTTTCCACATGCAAATGTCACTAAAGAGAAAAGTAAATGTGTATTTAGAGATGATTTGGTATTGATTGGACTATAATTTTGGTTCTCTCAAAATATAACCAATATCTAGGCATATATTAAACAAAAAAAACAGTACCGGCACATACTTAATGCTTATAAAATATTGCTTTATTGAAACAGTAAAAAAATCCTATTGATTAGTTTACCTTTTGCAAAATAATTAGTTAATATTATTTTAGTAATAATAACGCGAAACAGTTTTGTGATCAGTACACTTTCTCAACTCATCTGCCATTATCAGCTGTTGCGTTCACCTGTTTGTGCACGGTTTATAAACTGATTGTGACAGAGGCGTAAGGCACTCACCAGCCGGCACGCACTTTTCTCTCTGCTGCAGTTTCCAGCCGTATGCACACGAGCATTCATACGACTGATAGCCCGGCTTACAAAACTGACTGCACCCTTTGCTCTTATCGATTACACATACCGTTTGATCTAGATGTGAAAAAAAATCAGTGAGAACAACAACAAACAAAAAACATCATTCAGCATCATGTAATAAAGACAACTGAGAAATGTTAAAATGTCTTATCCAGTGGTGAACTGTTTCGAGTTTCGAACCATGTTAAGTGTTGTATATCATAATTTTGTTGAAAGGGTCATGAAATGCATTTTCAGATCTTTCTGGATTCACTTTACTGCACTGTATTTATGCTCTTGTTGACAGACCTCAGCATCATTATTCATTACATTTCTTTATAGGCACCTTTCACGACACTCAGTTCACCTTAAAAGTCATCCTAAGAATACTAATGTAACAACAATAAACAGAGATTACTGTAACACTGATGAATACAACATTGCTTAGTGCATGTGAAATCACAAATATGCCTGTTTAAATAAATGAGTTTTACAACAAGATTTAAAGGTATTGTTGAAAACTCTGTTCTTCTAAAGTGTAGAAAACTCAGATTTCGATGACCACAGATACCAATGACATGTCATAGAATAAAGAATTCTGCTGACGATCCAATCCGAAGTCTCCTGGTCTTCTCTTCTGAGTTTTCTACACTTTAGAAGAACAGAGTTTTCAACAGTATGAAGACTATTGCTGTTACAGATGTCCAAGGGAAGGGAATTACACAAATGAAGGGCAACCAGACTTTAACAAGCATAGATGGAAAATCTATAGACTGGTCAATAGTCACTGAGAAGCAATCAGATTTAGCCTAAGTAGATATTGTACCTCCTAGTAAGATTTCAGTTATACCACTATTGAGTTAGTGGTAAATTAGATGATAGCCAGTTTTTAATTTCAGCTGAACAGTGAAGGTGGAGAAAAGACATAGAAGTCAGATAAAGCTGAGCGTCGTCAGAATATCAGTGGAAATGAATGCCGTACTTGTTCAATATGTTCAAGGGGCAATTGATAACTAATAAATAAAAGAGGGCCCAAAACTGAGCCTTGGGGAACACCAGTTGTTAAACTAAGACAGACCTGTGCCCATTAATCCAAGGGAGTCCAGCTTGTCTAGGAAGATGTTAAATGATATTATATCAAATGCTGTACTTAGAGAACGAGCACCGGTTAGTTCTCACCAGTTTTAAAAAACGCTACAAAAGTGGGCGTGGTGCACTGCGAAGTGGAGGGGGAAGAGGGGAGACAAACAACTTCGGTTTCAGACCATTTCGCTCCAATCGAGTTAAAAACACAAATAAATTCACAGCCATTTTCACTCAAGCCTTTTGATGGGTTACATCAAGTAGCTGTAAAAACGGTTACACTCACTAAGTGAATGAATCACGTTTGTGCCGATCTCTTATTGCATCCTTTGATCCATGAATATTTTTTTCAGTTAAAGTACGCGACCTCACAGTCTGAAAGCATCTGTCATAGCAAATTAACATATGCTGTTGTGAATAATTAAGTGAAGCGTCTTCTCATAGGATAAGAACATGCAGTTTCATGAATAATTTATTAGACACCAACGCGTCATCGATGTAGTATAGTCCTCAAAAACTGTGACGTCAACACGATGTAGATTTTAAACCCGGAAGAAGAAAATAGCACAAAAAAGCTCAAAATTACCCAGTTTTCTCCGACAATTAAAATTAACGGATGCTAACATTGTCTTCTTTGATGTGCAACACAAACACTTCTGCTAAAATCTCAAAAACAGTAGTCTGGGGTTTCATGACGCTTTAAGAGGTGAGGGAAAAAAACATAAGACAGTGATGAATGAATCTCAGTGATTAAAGAAGATTAACAATCTTCAAATCTGTTAGAAGAGAATCAAGTAGTGGATTTATATTTCTGAATGATACAGGTCACCTCGTCAACTGCTGGAAGTTTAAAGGTAGACCTCCTTGATTTACATGTTAAGGGATGAGTAGAGGGAAATCACAAACGGGGCGATTACAAATTCTGGCATTTCAGAGGGGTAGAAAGCCCAATTCTGGACTTTTACATTTTCTGTTTCTTGATCCCTTTAATGTGCACTTTTTAAATAGAGCTCACTCAAGATGAGGTTTCAGTTACATACCTGTCTCACAGTTGATTCCTGAAAAGCCTGATTTACAAATGCAGTCAAAGCCCCCCACACTATCTGAACACATGGCTCCATTTTTGCACGGCTGCTCAGCACACTGGTCACCATCTAGCATGTAAAACAACGTCAGGGATGAAGCATGTCAAACATCATGCACATCATATAGATGTATACAATCAAAACACACCATATCTTGAGCATTAGTACATGATTCTCTGAAAGGCTTGATTATGACTGGTCAATCGTAGCAATCCCATGTGCAATACTGTTTTATGATGGCCACTATATAACTCTGCTTTCCCATGAAATCCGACATACTTCTTACCTGTTGTTAGTTTCATCTAATAAGCAGCTAACCTGGACATGGAATCGGTCTGATGTATTATATTTCTTTAATCAATTTGATTGCATCAGGCAAACAAGTGGAACAATTGATTCTACTTGTCTATATTCATCTCATTGAGGTGCCTGAAATGCAGGGTTTCCCCACTCCAGTCCATTCAATACACATAAGAAGCTGTTGAGTTGAACCAGGTGCTTTAATTAGTCTAACACATCTAACCCATTCTGGTAGGTGAGTCTCCAGAAATGGAGACATCTGGAAAAACAGTTGACGCCTGACTTTCTCACATAACCATCATGTATATGCAACATTCACAACTTACCAATGTAGACTGACCAGAAGATATCCTTTAAAGAAACAAAAACACAATGCATTTAAGTCTGTACATAATTAGGAGTGCAGTTGTGAATATTAGTAGTAATATTAAATGTGTAGACTAGAAGTGTGCGATATTCACACAAATGGTATCTCCGTTATTTTTGATAATGAGAAGTATTAAATATTTTGAGCATGTGTTAGTATCTTGGATGGTTTAGGCTGGTTTTTGTTTTGGTAGGTCTTCATATTCTGTGCAATGACAGAAATGAACTTTTCCACTAAAGGCAATATTTGTATCCTTAAACTGAATTCTTTTTTTTTTTTTTAAGTGAAATGATACTTTATAAGAAAACTAGTCAGTGTTTTAATGAGCTGAGTCGTTGAATCATTCATCCAAACGATTAATTCAGTAACGAAGCACCACTATGGGCCTATTTACACCTGGTCACTTCATGTGTTTTCTCTGATCGGATATCTATCGGACTTGTTAAAACGTTTCCATTTACACTTGGCCACATAAATGTGTCTTCACAAAATGGATATAAATCCAGTTTTCAATTCCTGCGCTATATCCAAATTTAACGGAGTTCACGTTAATGAAAGCAACAGATAAGTGCTGCATTTTATTCATTATCAGCTCATTTCAAGATCAAAGACCACAACAGCAGAGAGTGTGGTATCAGTAATGGAAAATAGATTAGCCTCACTACTTTTAATGAAGATGATTGTGTGTTGAGCATCTGTGACTTACTTTGTTTCATTTGTGGTAGTTTGACTCAACTACTCATCCGCGGTGATGATTGTTGCATTAGCGCTGTCATATTTGACTATAACATGCCATATAGCCTATAAAATGCTCTCGCACGTTTGTTATTTTAATATTTTGGGAGGATTAAAATTGGCATATGCGGTTTCAACAACCAGATGCATTCACACTTGTCCAGTTTCGTCTAGAATGTGGCCCAGACCACCTCCTGAATTCGTTTGATTGATTGGATTAAATGCATCTTGAATGTGTTTCGGAGGGCATTTACACCTGGTCTTTTCACGATCGGTTAGCTATCCGATCAGAGAAAATGCATGAAGTGACCAGGTTTAAACAGGCCCTATGTGTTAATCGGACACACAATACAGTTCTGCTGTGGTCAACAACATGTTTTGTTGGCAAAATATTAACAGAATTGTGTCTAAAATGGAAATCAAATTGGTAACTTACTGTTGGGGATGCACGATATTGGATTTTTGACGATATCCGATATGTTGATCATTTTCAACTCATTTTGGCCGATGCGATACCTATATATTTCTTTTTGTTTGGAAACTATACCAAGTCTCTCCTGTGCAGGAATTATAAACACATTTTTTTAATAGGAGACATGAAGTGCTACTTGCTGATTAAGGACCTTGTGAAGTAATCCCAGAAGGTGCTCTTTGGTTGGGTTTGAAGCAACTATTACAAAAAAAGAAGAATCCAAGGCACTTCTTCTGGTCAAAAATAGTAAAAAGCCTTTATTCACATTCTGGCCATTTCAATAAACAATAAACATCTCAATAAATGCATCAGTGTGCAGAGTTTTTGCCATTTTAATGTTTATTGAGATAGCCAGAATGTGAATAAAGGCTTTTTAACTTTTTTGGACTAGAAGAAGTGCCTTGGATTCTTCTTTTTTTTTGCAACATTATTTTTAATTTTGGTTAATTTTAACAAAAAATTATTTTTTAGAATTAAGCAAACAATAATGAAGTTATTTTATAATGACAGTACATTAAAAGCTTTGAATATAAATTAATCTATATATATATAAATCACATTTTTTTCAGAAAGATGCAGTGTTAACCTTATTATAAGATTTAACATTTCTAGATGGTCTAAGGCAAAAGAGTTGTACAAATTCTAACATTTTTTAGAGCCCATAATTCGTTTAACATATAAAAAAATTAATGAATACATCTGTATAAATTATTTAATTTACAAGTGTCTTTTTTTATTCCTGTAAGCTATACCTTCTGACCTTTAAATCAAAACATACTAATGATTGTACGACGTTTATACTGCTTTATTTATTCAGAAACACAACTTTCTTATAATGCCTTACCAGACAGGGATTAGGACCCGGGGAGGCTGTCGCTGCTGCACGCGCTAGTGACTGTTGACACCATCACACATGGAAAGCTTAATCTTGTTCTAGCATTCTCAAATTAAATGCAGCGATCCAAAACAGTGAATCTAATCACCATTTAGGCAAAAGTTTGCTTCAAGATTGACCACACTGCTGATCTAATCGCTAGCGCACACTGAGCACATGTGAGTTAATCCTCTTATCGGCAAGACATATCGGCATAATTTTTCATATCGGGCCGATGCCAATATTTATATTAAAGCCTTTATCGGCCGATTCCAATATCAGTCCAATATCGTGCATCCCTACTTACTGTTTATTTATATAAGATAAAAGACATTTGCACTTGCTTGCTTTGTGCAAAGTAACTGACATACTCGATAATGTCAGCTTGCTCATCATTGCACAAACAATAATTACAATTTCATCACAAACACTAAATATCACACACCCCTAGTTTAGACAGGTGAATTCAGGTTAAGATTCAGACTCACTGTGCGATAATTATCCTGGAAGACTTCTCTTGCTTCTTCGTAATTACAAATTTCCTCTAAACACTCCCTCTCGAGGTTGGCAGGGAGTTTAGTCTCTTCATCATCCGCGTTGCTTCTCTTCTGACGGGAAATTAAACTAAGTGCATCCCACTTTTCCAGGAACACAGGAGCTGAGGTGTGTAGGGACACAGAAAAGTTGTGAAAATTATTTTATACAGTGTGAATGGCAGGTGAGAAATAGATAAATGTGATATTTCAATTGAACTATTCAAACATGATTTCTGGTTATGGCCACCAGAGACCTGCACATGAGCTACTCATATTTGATTTGGAAGATGTAAACCATTTAGATTGTCAGTTGTGGTGTTAGTGAGGCACAGATGGATAGCAGATTAATGTCAAATAAGGTTCATTGTTTAATTTATTTACATCTTTTGTGCATTTAAAAATAATTGAGTTGCAGATGATTAAAATGACTAAATCACTTTAGAGGGGAGATCACTTTAACCCACAGACTAAAAAACAACCTGCAGCAACAGTGTAAAAGTAGCCCAATTCCAAGAGTTGGCCAAACTGACTAGCTACAGTGTTGCTGTCAGGAAAAAAAACACTATGATGCATCAATGGTTATGTATAGGAAAAGCAGGTTCTCATTAGGCGACACAGGAGGCTTCATAGAGTGCAGTCTGGTTTGAGAGTAGTCCAGTCTTTGTACAACTTCATACTGAATTAAGTGAAAGTTGAAAGCTGATAAAGGTTCAAAGGGCCTCAGTCGAATTCTCCTCTGAGATTCCTATACCTAGACCTTTTCCCCAAGACATCTGCAAATGTCGTGAAGGAAACTTAAAAAAAATAAAAAAAATAAAAAAAAAAAAAAAAAAAAAGAATTCAAGAAAGAATCAAGAATCAGAATCAGAATCAACGGTCACATAAAAATTGCTATTCTCCAAATTGGGGGAATACATTATCAATGTTCCCTATGGTTATAATTAATTTGCCTTTCTGTCAAGAGGGTCTGATCTGTCTGTGAGGGGGAATGCATGTTTGAAGGCTAATGGACTAAAGGTGCGTTCACACCAGACGCAAATGAAGCGAATAAATCGCGATATTCGCGCGTAGTTGGATGCTTGAACATTTTGAGTTTACTCGCTTCATTCGCGCGTGAAATTCACTACACAACAGACGCGAATTTGCGTCATGGGAGGGGCTTCTGCCAGGCAGCTCCAGTGTCGTTGCAAAATTTATTCTTGTTTTTGTAAAAGTACGAAGTAGTATCGTACAGCTCCGGGTACCCACATACAACCAGATTAATTTGTCCTCCATTGTTGTTTGGGATTTTCTGCCTCCGCTCTTTATCACGTCACTGCTAGTGCAAGCTCCTGATTGGTTAACGCGGCGCGAATATCCGCCAAAGTTCAGATTTTTCAACTCGTGCTCAAACGCCCCAAACGCTCAATTCGTGCCGCCTCATTTGCGCGAATAGCGCCGCAGGATTGTCTATCGCGTCTTTGCATTGACTTAACATGTAAATCATTTGCGCGTAACGCTTCATTCGCGTCTGGTGTGAACGCACCTTAAGAGCGCTTGCTTGTGGAGACTGTTTTGGTTTATGTTTGAAGCATTTCCTTTTCAGTCAATGGATTACACATTCTGATTGTCCTGATGGTCTTTTTTGCTGTAAATATATCTTGAATATCTTGCTCAATGACTAGCCATGAGGGAGTAGAGACAATTAACTATGCCCTGGTTTAAGCCAAGATTAGTCTAGGCCTTAGTTAAATTAGGACATTTAAGTGTTTTTTTATGTGCCTTAGAAAAAGAAAAGAAAAAAAAACATTACTGGCACGTATCTTGATACAAAACTGAAAGCAACTTGCACTGACATATCTTAAAATATGTCAGTGCCATTGTTAAGACAGCTCAAGTATGGGACTAGTATCGGGCATAGAAGCGACACACCATCATTAGTACATCAGTTCCTTAATTAACAAGTGTGCACTGTTGCTAAGTGATACACTGCATATACCCAGACAAAGAGAATGATAAAAAGCCAAGTGTCTAAAAATACATATCCACTTTATTCTTTAACGTGGGAGTAAGCCCATGAGCAAGACTTCCGGTTCATTAGCCGCTAGTCTCAGCCTCAGACGTCATGCCCACGGGCCGCTGGGTGAAAAGTGGAAACACTTCAGGAGTTCTGAAGTCGTCCTCTGATTGGTTGAATTATACAAGATTACCGGGAGACGTGTGTCGCATTCTTTAACGTTTCGCCTGGAAACAAAGATGCCTTGGCGCCAAACCCCCTCACAAAAGAAGAAAGCCGTTGTGTTTACAACTGTGATGACGAGTGCATATCAGGATCAACTAAACGAACTGCGATTGGTTGTTTGACATGTCGATCAAACGGCCTCATGGGCGGGCCTTGGCCAATGAAAGCTGCCATGAGTTCCAGACCTTCAGCCGTCAGTCTGAAGGTCTGGCTACACAAGACTAATTAGCCAGTATAGGGAAATAACGAGAAGAATATCAATGTGCAGTAAACAGTAAAACTGTGTGTACTACAAACCAGTGTGTTCATAATTAAGATAATATATTAATATAGTATGGTAAGACACACCCATTTCCAATATCAAGCAGCAAAACGAACGGTTTTGTACAGCTAGAAATAGCTGGAAGTGGATAACACCGGAAGCCAGACACGTTAAATTTAAACACGGTCTTACAGTAAAAATAAGGTGGATATAATCAAGTAAGAAAAATTGTGACATTTTGAAAAAAAAAATATTGCAATATCTCAAATTCCGATAATGTTGAAAGTTCAGCTTATAAAGACAGTAAGGAAATTTCACTCACATCTCACAAGAGTAACAGCTGATAGGTGCTGCTTTCAAATGCTGTGTCTGAGCGATCTCTAAAGAGCATCAAAGGTTTCTGTTTACAATGTGTTCAACAGCTTTGAGCACTGTAGCCAATCACAGACTTTGAGCGCTGAACACAATGACCAATCAGAGGCGTTTTAGTCAGTAGCGCATCCAATCAAAAAGAGCTCGCTGTTCAAAACACCTGTGAATACACTTTTCCTTCTGCTAACAACACACTGCAATGTTTCTGAACAAATTACTTCCTATGTGCCTCAACACGCTTTGTTCAAACTATGGTAACTTCTGTTGAACTGTAAATGGTCAGCAGCACCAATTAATTAATTAGTTCACAATGTGAATTTTCAAAAACTGTGTCCAGTGAGGTGTCATTATTCTCCTGACCCCTCAACCATCCAACATCAAAAACATGTAAAAGTCAAACATCACTTTTGGCAGACCACTAATAAGCCCAACTGCTCAGACAAGTCTTTTCAAAGCAATATTACAGGCGTGTTAAATATTGGGTAATGTACATGTAATGCTGCTTTTACCAAAAATGTTCCTACATTAACTGGAACATTAATGGATATTTCAAAAGTGCTTCAAGTAATTTTGACATAATAAATATTGTATTTCCCTGCTTTAGAAACATTCCAGTAAACAATGCTGAAAGGTGAAAGGGAAGATCAAATTAAATTTTCAAGCAACCGTGTGGACAAAGTGGGCAAGAGACACCAATAATGATGTGGGGAGAAAAACATGGGATTATTAGTGCAATTATTGGGGAGAGCAGATTTCATATTGTTACAGCTGAATACAATGTAAAAGATAATATGAGTAAATTAACACAGCAGACTGAAGATGGCACTTGCCACAGATATTCTCAATGTCACATTAAAATGCCAAGCATCACATTATTTTCCAGATGGATAAAAATAGAGCTCATTCAGTCAAACTGATGGATTAGGATCATTTGTAGCGAAGCCTAATTATTTGAAATTATTTAAGTGTCAGTTCTTCAAACCGGAAGCAGTGGATGCTGCAGTTTTGTTGCCTTATGCTTTAAAATAAAGGCTTGAGCTCCTTAAAGTGAGTGGATTTTGACTGGCCGCTAATGTTTTTATCATTATTCAGCTTGAAAAAAAATGTTCTGGGAGTTTCCAACAATATTGTTCCTTTTTATCCTTACAGCTGTGGTCAAGGCCGGACTTACCATTGGGCTTGAGTGGGCTCGAGCCCATGGGCCCCGCCCAATAGGGGGCCCCACCCGCTTCCGTTCATTTGATTTGTTTATTTTTCAATTAAGGTTCGTTTATTGGTCTGGCATTGATAACAACCCTGCCATGTTAAAGGAATGACATCGTTTAAATAGTTAAACTATTTGTCAGGCATTTTGATGTTTGCAAATTGGTTATTGGTGCGTTGGCTTTACGCTGTTGTACCTAGCGGCCGCATTAATCAGTATAATGGCGGACAAGCGGTATCAGAGCGGCGCGCTTAAAAGAAAACAAAAAAATTAAAGACAGCGACGTGAAAAGGAAGCACTCAGTAAATTGAAAACGATTACTGGATTTTTCACACCTGTGACACCACAGCCTGATGTACCTGTGCTAGCTGAGAGATCAGTGGACAACAACCTGCTGGAGGAAACTGCTGGAGCCGATCTGATTTCACGTGCAGAGCTGCCCATCAGTGGATTATCGTCTTTTCAGTCAGAAGCCATGGAGGCGGCAACAGAAACAGCGACTGCACCAGATAGGCCTACAGCTACTACTGATTCTTACGCTACTGATCCTGCTTGCTGGGGTAAAATTGATGAGAATGTGTGTGCTTACTGGGCGCGGAAAGGTCCAAAGTCCTGTCAAAATAAGGAGGCTAATGTCAAAGCCTCTGAACGCCCCTACAAACATCAGAAGAGACTGTTTTCCAAAACTCATTTCAAACGAAAGCATCTGAATGGTGAGTCCCTGCCCAGAGAATGGTTGCTGTACTCACCTTCCACAGGCTGTGTGTTTTGTTTTGCTTGCTGTCTTTTTCGTGAGGGTGACGGTCAATTCCCTTTTCAGTCTGGTTATAATGACTGGAAACATGCTACCAGACGCTTGTAATTTTAATTGAGCTAGGCATGTTACATATTATTGATTTTTGGATTGCTACACTGTAAAAAGATGCAAGATGTTTGTCTTGTAAGATGTTTTACAAACAATTTTGTTTACATATTAGACTAAATTATCCATTAAGGTTTCTATAACAATTCACTGTTTTTCATTTGTAAATGTACATAAAATTGATAATGTGGTGACTTAACATTTTTTTTTTCATCCAGTAAAAAAAGACCTCAATGACAAAGTAATTGTTGTTTCAGTTGCTGTGAAAATTTTTCTATTAGCAAAATAGGACAATCAGTGTACAGTAGATATTATACTCAAATTGTTTAGATGTACTCATACATGTATGTGAGTCAGCCTATACTATATATTATCTGGATATGTATACAATCTGTAAAATCAGCACTTGCGCACTTATTTTTTTTATTTACCATTAATACGTTTATGTTTACAAGTTACTGAAATTCTTTATGACTGCAATCTTATAAGGATTTTGCATGTTTTCCAGTACATGTAAAATGTTGTTGTTATTTTGAGATCATTCTGCCAAAGAAACTGAATTTTGTGCATTGCAAAAAAATACATGATCAGTGGTCATATAAATAAATAATTCTATTTAGACTGGGCATAATTGTTATAGAGATACATAGCTCTATCATACATGTTGTGTGTAGTGTTTGTTGGGGGAAAATTACACCACAAATCCAAATGCTGTGTGTATCAGTTGAGCTTTGCTGACATCTAATGGACAAAGTTAGGTACTGCACCTAAACAAAATCTCAAAACTCATTTTTTAAGATATCAGCCCAAATTTAGAACATATAAAAACGTTGTCATAAACTAAAACCTCTATAACATTTCTGTTTCACTTTAACTTTGTTCAGTTCCACAATGAACTGCCAAGGTTCTTCCTTAAAATGGGAAATGTTAAAATGTTCTTCCTTATTTCTGTGCTCCAAAACTTCACATTTTTAATCAAAGCTTTTTTTACATTTTTGTCCACTAAATACCTCAGTTATTTTTTTTTTTAACTGGCTCTCAGGGTTAAGGTCATTTATAGAGTGAGTAGGGGCCCGAAAATGACTCAAGCCCAGGGGCCCCCACGATGCTAAGTCCTGCCCTGGCTGTGGTACTAAATCTGTATCATCATAATCATTGATGTCAACCTGTATTACTTGTGCTTTGTATACCAATCACATTATAACCTTTATGTCACTGAATCACTTTCTTCGTTTTACGACATAGAGTCAGTTTGCAAGTAAATAAATAAAACAGTACCGTTAACTGAATACAACCGGTCACAAAATTATCTGTGGCTAAATAAATAAATAAAACTCTCGTTTTGAGGGCTCTGCCTGAAGTTGGCAACATTACAAATGCACTGAAATGGCGCAGTTCTTAATGACGCTGCAAATCTCTGGCCCTACACTGTCAAAATAGCACACTGTCTCACTATGATAGTGTATCAATTGGGAAGAACAAACTACATGAGACAATATCTCAGAGCAAATATAATTTGTACAACATATTCTATAAAACAACAAAAACAATCCGCAGCAACAGCAGCCAAATTCCGCGGGATGACGGTGGACTTGGCAACCCTATCTTGGGTTTGATCACGTGGTGACTGTTACTTTTCTCAACGCTTTTGACGATAACGCATTTAATTTAAGCATTTTATAAGGGCTCTAGGGGATTTTCATTGGTATGTCAGGCTCTATTCTCCGCTTAATTCATTTGCATGATTATACGTCTAACAAAAACGGCCGCTGGAGAAACAAAGACGCAGGTTTATTAACCACAAGAAAAAAGAGCTCGTGTTTAACAGACTCAAAACGATTTAAATGCAGAAACATGCATTACCTGTTCTTTTGTGCAGTCCAGCGGTCACAAAGCCAAACAAAACTGCGAGAGAAAACAATCTTGCGAGGCAAGCCATGATAACGGTCGACGCCTCCGCCTGTGGAATACAGGATCATTTAACGGTTAAACCCACGCTTGCCCTAAATGTTCAGTTCCCGGGTACAATTAACATCACACTAGTAAGCAGCGGTGGTTTTTAACTTTAAAACGCAATGTAGGCTCTCTACTGTTTATTTATCATAGGCTATTACATAACAGCGACTCACCCGCTTAGCTTCTGGCACAGATCTGAACTCTTCACTGAGGAAAAGATAATGTCTGATATCGACCTGCTGATAATCTGCTGTCACATCTACTGAGCTGAAATAGTCTGTCAGAGTACATCAGTGCATCTATTGTTGTTGTTTTGCACAAACATGAGACATCTTGCGTGTATCTGTATATAACCACACGAGGGAGCAAACGACCAGCAATTGTGGCTTTCCCTCAGATCTGCTAGAACAAGGAATTATCGGCTGTATTTCATGTTAACCCTTTAGGCGCCAGGGTTTTTTGGGAAAAATGCTGGATTTTGACATCAAGATTTCAAAAGCTTGTGGCTTGAAAGGGGTTAAAGATAGAGATCTACTGTAAATTAGAAAAATGTTGGGCATGACCGAAAGTTTATGTGGGGTGTAAATATACTCATCTAATTTGCATATTATGACGTCATCAGGGGGCAGCCCTCTTGAATTTCATAATATTCAGGAAATAGTAGATATTGAATTGAATGAATTGATGTTTGAACTTATTTGCATGTTTTTTTTTGTTGTCTTTTTATCATCATTACAAATGATCAGGAAAAGAGGAAATAACAGTAAAACAGGAGAAAGTAGTAAATTATTACTATATTACTGTCCCATATTAAAATACATGAGCCTATTTTTGATCAGTTGACAGCTATCTGCCCAATCAGGTATCTAGGTGACAGTTTATAGTTCTTGAGAGTATGGTACCTCTTATTGCATGGCACAGCGCACAGACCTAACGTTACCCAACACTGACTGCACCTGTACTGTCTGCCGGTGGCCCTTTGAGCGCGCACGATCAGAAAGAAAGGCACAATCTGGGGCGATCATCAGCAACACAGAGCCTCTCCTATGGACACTAAGACCATGTTCACCCCTGCCACCCCCATCTCACACACACACAGCAGTCACGATAAAGTCTTCAAACGGAACGCGTGAAGACACCCTAAAGGATAACAGGTATGATTTTTCCCAAATATCTTTATTAGTGTTGTATCTGATTGGTTGGTTGATTGATTGATTGATTGTGTACAGTATTAACCTAATAATTATACAGTGAAAATTTTGAGTACAGGGCAACAAAATAAATATTTTAGGATTGAATGCACAAGTCTCACATTTGCTCTCCTTTATCAACGGGGAATTCAATATTTGACTGATTCTGATCTTGATGACCGACTCAGAGATGTAGTTGGAGGAAATGATGAACTGGGGGCAGAATCAGTCTGGGCACGCCTGGCTGGTCAGGGAGTTGTAGTGCAGCAGCACAGAGTCTAACAAAGTTTAATTCGGACAAAGCCAGCGGGAGCAGCCCAGCGAATCACCACACGTAGCCTGCACAGAATAGTCTATCAGGTTGCAGGGCCAAATTCTATATGGCATTTGGATTAGAGCCCTGCACGGACCTAAAATACAGGCCCTAGCCCGGCCCGTGTCCGACAGCTCATCAGAGTTACCAGCCCGAGTCCGACCCGAGCCCGTATTATATTTTTCCCTTCTCCCAAAACAGCTTATACTATACTGTTTCAGCAATTAGAATATTTCAGTTTTATATGAAATGGCAAAGTGATTGTATTTTGTTTCGTTATTTTATTAAGGTAATTTAGAAAAACGTTTGCAGCATTTTTTTATTCGTTAAATGTACATTTTTGTTTTTTAAAGTAGCTAACGACCAGCGGCCAGCTAATTAAAGCTGACCAGCTTTAAATTAGTACTTAACGAAATGAAACATAGAAAACAAAAACTCTTTCATTATAATCATAATCCATAGATGCATTTCTTAAAGGCGCGTCTAATGAGGAGATGTCAAGTCAGGATCTGACACTTCATCCTTGCGACACCGACTTAGAAAACACTAGTTTATTAATATTAATATACAATTTCCCCCGAACACATTCATGCTGATACAAGTCCAACAGAAATATCACTTTAAGCTCTCTGATGCGTGCTGTCTCTGCTATACACAAACACACACACACTCACACATACACACACACACACACACACAAACACACACACACACTACTAAGAGGTAAACTTTTATTACAGGCCTCAAACATAAATACCACCACTGACAAGCATGCCCACAAATATCAATACAGACAAAACAGTGCCAAAATGCAGCTTTTCCCGAAGCATTGGGAACTTTTAGTAACTCCCCACACTCCAACTTCTCCCTGATGCTCTGCATGGTCAACTGTCACCTGTATGCTAATGCATGCGTATATGTGTTGCATACTTGCCTATTGCATAGGCGATGTATAATATTTATCATATAATTATTATAACAATATTTCATACAGTACATGTGTGGTGTTCGTGTATTTGGGCACAATAAAAGGCAAGAAGCTAAATGACCCAGATTCCGATGTAAAAAAAAAACGTCCCGAACCCGGCCCGAATGGACTCAGCGTGTCTGGTCCCGACGGGCTTGCAGGGCTCTAATTTGGATGGCAATCACAAGTTATAATGGTTCTTCCGTTATTTTTCTTTTATGAAAAAAGAGACAGTGGCATACTTTTTAAAACAAACAAATAAATGCATTTTTTTATTAGCATACTTTTAATCTGGTTTTATTGAAATTTAAATCCAGTAGCACTACATTTCCATCACCTTCATCATACTTTGCATTAAATCTTTTGTGATGGCTGCCAGAAAAAAGGTTATGTAATTCCATCAGTTTTCAGTGCACCTCACAAATACTTTTTTGTTGTTGTTGTTGTTAAATGGAGGATTGTCATACATGGTGGGATAGACAGGTACAGCAGGCTTGTAGTTTTCCTAAAGGCATCTTCCAACAATTGCAGTGAACACAGTTTTGTAGAAGCCACTGGCCAGTATGGAATACCTTCAAGAGTCCGCTGTGATCATGGAGGGGAGAATAATGCCATCTGCCTTTTCACGAATGTCTTCCGGGGTTTCACCAGAGGAAGTGCTCTGAGAGGAAGGAGCTCACACAACCAGATAATTCAGAGATTGTGGCGGGATGTTTGGCGAGGCATCACCAATACTTACTATGCCTTATTCTACTTTTGGAGAGTGAATTCTTGGAGCAGATGAAGAGCCAGCTGCAGATGTGAACATTCCTCCAGCTACAGAAGAAGCTACCCCCCAAGCTTTTCAAACAATGTTCACCTGGCCAGAATCTGTTTAGTTTCCTGCCAACCAATTCAACATTCAAGAAGGAGTCATGGAACAACTTGTGTGGCAGGTCAAAGGAAGGCATGACAATTTAGGAACTGATATTTTGGAGCAAGTTATTAACTTCCTTAGAAATATTCCTCAACCCATATAGATCGCACATATACTACAGGCCAAATGATTGGAATAATTCAAATTTATAATGTTTTTAAAGGACGTTTCTTATGGTTCTCTAAGCTGTATTTATTTGATAAAAAAGTTATAATGTGAAAGATTATTACACTTTACAAAGAATGTATATTTAAACATACTTTAAAATGTTATTTATTTGATTGTAATTGAAGAAACATTTAATATTATTATCAATATTGTAAACAGGTTAATATTTCACAGCACAGCTGTGTTCAACATTGATAATAATCAGAAATATTTCTTAAGCATCAAATCAGCATATTATAATGATTTCTGAAGGATAATGTGACACTGAAGATTGGAGTAATGATGCTGAAAATTCAGCTGCGCATCACAGCAAAAAATTACATTTTAACATATATTTGCATATAAAACAGCTATTTTAAATTGTAATAATATTTGACAATATTACTGTTTTTGCTGATTTACGTTTTTATTATTAAATAAATGCAACCTTGGTGAGTATTAGAGACCTATTTGAAAAACAAATCTTAAGATTCACATCATAAGTTCTTCCTATCCCAAACACTCTTTTCATTTAACAAACTATTTATTTTGGATAGTTTATTCCAATAAACCTGGAATTCTGAAGGATGTATTTCAATTCACAACATTATATTTATTTATTTAGTAATTTAGCAGAGGCTTTTATCCAAAGCGACTTACAAATGAGGACATTATAGAAGCAATCAAAACCAACAAAAGAGCAACAACATGCAAGTGCTATTACAAGTCCTGGTTAGCCTAACGCAGTACACGTAGGAAGGATTTTTTTTTTAAGAAAACGAGTATATAGAATATATAAAAAATAAACTTAGTGTTAGTTTTACAAGAAAAGCTAGCAGTTAGAGAATAATATGCAATTGATAGAGGGTCAAATGTGTGTTTTTAAA
This sequence comes from Ptychobarbus kaznakovi, assembly GCA_027422405.1. Taxonomy (NCBI): domain Eukaryota; kingdom Metazoa; phylum Chordata; class Actinopteri; order Cypriniformes; family Cyprinidae; genus Ptychobarbus; species Ptychobarbus kaznakovi. The sequence continues at coordinate 18,168,784 of CM049812.1, read as the reverse complement.
TAAAAAGAAGACAGATTAGATCAAATAAAATTAGCATACAGAGTGCTAGAGTTAGAGGGTCAAATAAAGATGGAAGAGATGTGTTTTTAGCCGTTTCTTGAAGATGGTTAAGGATTCAGCTGTTTGGATTGAGTTGGGCAGGTCATTCCACCAGATGGGAACAGTTAATGAAAAAGTCTGTGAAAGTGATTTAGATATATGCCTTAAACATTGATTTTGAAAAACAACTTTTTACTCATTTATAAAACAGAACTGAACTAAACTACACATTTGACTGAAATTACTTGACCAAGGACTGAAAATAACATTTCTTGTATATTTGGGTTATGCAATAGTGTAATAAAATAAAACAAAATAAAACCAAAATGTCCTTTGACGTAGTATTTTTTTCTTTTCAGAGAAAAACAAACAAACATTAATTGTAGTCTTTCAATTAATTATGCTGCAACTTTAACATCTATTATAACTGTATCAAACACAGAAATGCTTTTGCAATTACTATAGGAAGTGTTCAATGAGAAGATTTAACATTTCATTGTATTATTTGTTATTTGAGTATTTTTTTATTTTCATAGAAAAACAAACATTATAGTATTTCAGTTAATTATGCTACGATGTCAACATTTGTTACAACTGTTGTATCTGTATATAACTGTATTCTTGTTAGAGAAAATAAAGTTTTTGCCAAAAACATACTTTACATTCTCACTAAACTTTATTAACATTTGACTCAACTGTCAATTTTAGATTTGGTAACACTTTTGTCACAGATCAGCCAGGCTCCACCACCAATCCGTCACTACGATCTCAATCACCTGAGTTCTGATTCACGTCACCTGCACCTCATTAATCACCCAATCTACCCAGCACTATAAAGGCACACACCCAACTCCAGCACTCTGTCCGATCTAGTTTATACGTAGTGGACTCTCTACAGCTACACGCTATGACCTACCTGTTACTTACCTGTTCAGAAACTTACCTCCTGTTCCTCCTCCTCGTGGATTTCTGTGTCTTCCTCGTCTATCTCCCCTCGTCTGTCTGCTGGCCACCATAGATCTGGGGTGTGTGCTTCTCCTCGTCATCCACGAGTTCCTGGCAAGACAAGTACCTTCAGTATATCCTTTACTCTCTCGTCAAACCACTAAAAGTCATACTCACCATTTCTCCCTGCTCCCTCAATAGCTGAATCAATAAATATACAGCATTGTTTAAACATTCATCTGTGTCCAGTCTGCTTACCATAACAGAAGATCGGACCTAGACAGAGTGATTCAGCATGAGCCGGCCGGATCCATTCCAGGAACTTGTGGGTAATCTAGGACGAGTTCTCATGCCAGCCACCTCATCCACTACAACAACCATCACCACTTCATCGCCATCTATGATCGCCAGTCCCATGGCCAAACCAACGCCCTTCTCTGGTGTGGCGGAGGAGTGCAACGGTTTTCTTCTGCAATGTTCACTCTACATTGAAATGCAACCACATCTCTATTCAACGGAGAGATCAAAGGTTTCGTTCATCATCTCACTCCTCTCTGGCAAGGCTTTGCAGTGGGCTGGAACGATCTGGGCTCAATCCAGTAATATAACTCAGTCATTTGATAAATTTGTCGCTCATTTCAGGGAAGTTTTCGGACGTCCGTATGGTGATCCATCCGCCAGCGACCAATTGTACCATCTACGGCAGGGGTCCTTACCCATCAAGGAATTTGCTCTGAGATTCAGAACCCTTGCCGCAGCTAGCGGCTGGAATGAACAATCGTTACTCACCACATATCGACAGGGATTAGAGCCCAGGCTTCGACTACAGCTGGCTGGATATGATGACAAATGTGGCTTAGAAAATCTGATTCAACATTCCGTCGGTGTTCGTCCCGCATGCAATCCTGTTTTGATGAATCACCTATTTGTAACCGTTGCACTCCTTCTCAACAGCCCCCAGTGAGTTATACCCCTCCAGAACCCATGGTGACAGAAAATATGCGTTTGTCATTCGCTGAGCGGCAGAGGCGAATCTCCAAGGGGTTATGTCTTTACTGCGGAGGGCATGTGATCACAACATGCCCCACTCGACCACCTCGTCTATGGGTGAGTGCTATTCGACATCCTCCTCAGAACATGCAACCTCTTACCATAGTGATAACGCTGATTGTATCCAACGTTTCAATTCCAATCCATGCCCTCCTTGACTCGGGATCAGCCGGGAACTTCATATCAGGGAACCTCTGACGTCAGCTCAAGATCCACACCATGTCCAATCCATAACTGGAAGAGCACTCAGCCGTCATGATGTCAGACTCATTACGGAACCTTTAACACTTCGCATTGGTAATCTACATGAAGAGGACATCAAATTGCTGGTTCTGGAGGAGGCAAACACTGATATCATCCTTGGCCGACCCTGGCTCATCCTTCATGAACCCCAAATATCCTGGCGTACGGGAGACGTCCTGAAGTGGGGCGACCAATGCTTTCCAGATTGTTTCCCTAATCTGCCTCGACCATCAATGCCAGTCTCCCAGACCCTGTCTCTAAATTCCACTTCCATCGAAAGTCCCATTGAGAAACAATCTGTTGAAATTCCCGAATTCTATGCTCACTTCAGTGACGTCTTTTGTCCTACGAAAGCCTCACAACTTCCACCTCATCGGCCATGGGACTGCGAGATCGATCTGCTACCGGGTGAGTCAGTGCCCAAAGGAAAGATTTATCCACTTTCACTCCCCGAAGAGAAGGCCATGGAGGAGGCTCTCCAACAGGGGTACATCTGCCCTTCCACGACCCCTGCTGCTTCCAGCTTCTTTTTCGTCGCCAAAAAGGACGGGGGCTTGAGGCCTTGTATTGATTACCGGGCATTGAATAACATCACTGTGAAGTTCCGTTATCCCCTTCCTCTCGTCCCAGCAGCCCTGGAACAGCTCCGTGGTGCCACCATCTTCACCAAGCTGGACCTCCGCAGCGCCTACAACCTCATCCGTATACGTGAGGGGATGAATGGAAAACAGCCTTCGTGACCCCTACCGGCCATTATGAATATCTGGTCATGCCATATGGCCTAGTCAATGCCCCCTCCATATTCCAGGATTTCATGCATGAGGTCCTCCGAGAGTACCTCCATCGCTTTGTTCTGGTCTACATCGATGACATCCTGATCTACTCTCGGAGCTTGGCCGAACATCGCCACCACGTTGCGGAGGTCCTTCAACGTCTATGTCAATATCAACTCTTTCTCAAGGCAGAGAAGTGTTCTTTCCACCAATCCTCCGTGCAGTTCCTAGGTTATCATATTGACAGTGGTGGCATCCGGATGGACGAGGGGAAGGTGGAAGCTATCAAGACCTGGCCCAAACCTTCCACCATCAAGGAACTCCAGCGATTCTTGGGATTTTCTAACTTCTACCGTCGATTCATTCAAAACTACAGCACCCTTACCAGTCCACTCACCAACCTTCTCCGTAACCAGCCCAAGTCTCTGTCCTGGTCCCCAGCAGCCGAGGAGGCCTTCGAGAAGCTGAAGGAAGCTTTCACTCGAGCTCCAATCCTCGTACATCCCGATCCAGAAAGACCATTCATTGTTAAAGTAGATGCTTCGACCACAGGGGTAGGAGCGATCCTGTCACAGCAGCAGGGGAACCCAGCGAAACTCCATCCATGTGCCTTCTTTTCACGTAAGCTCAGCCCGGCGGAGCGCAACTATGACATCGGAAATAGGGAGCTCCTCGCTATCAAATTGGCCCTAGAGGAATGGAGACATTGGCTTGAGGGAGCTCAACATCCTTTCACAGTATTGACGGATCACAAAAACTTGCAATATCTGAGAGAGGCAAAGAGGCTAAACCCATGCCAGGCATGCTGGGCATTATTCTTTTCTCGCTTCCATTACACCATCACGTATAATCTAGGCCATAAGAATATCAAAGCAGACGCACTGTCTCGCCTTCACGCTCCAGTTGAGGAGGAAGACCTGCCTGAATCCATCATCCCTGAAAGTAGGGCTGGGCGATAATTCGATAACGATAATTATCGCGATATAATTTTCCTCTAAAACGATATAAAAAGTTCGAAAAATGTTCGATATAATGTTTATGCGTCAAAAGCGGAACGAAACCATGTGACTCATTTGAATCGCGCCACACGGACCGTTTATCCGCTCGGATCACAGTTCAAACTGCCGCGCGGCACGAGCTCACTAGAGCAGATGCGTTTACTCGGTCACGTGATCACTAAGCAGTGCTGTGAGATCCAGTCAGTAGGCGCGTTCGACTTAAAGCGGCGCTGCACAGAATGGTCAGTGTAAGACATCAAAGTACCGCGAGAGCCATTCGAAAGCATAGGTTTCATCTGCTCTTATCGCTCTCGCGGTACTTTGATGTCATACACTGACCATTCTGTGCAGCGCCGCTTTAAGTCGAACACGCCTAATGTGAGAACACAAGCCGAACATGAGAAACACTGTGCAACGAGACAGTCTTTTCAATATGCACATCGCCATTATTTACCATGGATTTACTGTAGTAACATTCACTGCACTATGGTATTGTGGCAGAAATGTGGGATATTCACATTTAATATTATTACAGGAGTAATGGTATATAATTATAGTAAGTATGTGTGGTTAAGGCAGCTATAGCATGTGTACATTTATACTGAATGGTTTTAGACTACTGTCTTTCATACAAATAGACTACTTAAAAACCATTTAGTTATATTTTGACCATGTTATTGAGGTGCTATATGTGTGGTTTTAACTGTTTATCATTATTTAAATGTATGCTACTATAGGAGACCAATGCTTAATAAAAATAAAAACTTGGTCAGAATACATTATACCATATAAAACTGAGGTTGCTACAGATGTTACTGATGTAAAGATGTTACTGATTTTGATAATGAACAAAAATGTTACTGCATCCTAACTCAAGCTACGATCAAATGTGTATTTCTAAGAGACAAAAAAGTGATATTATTATCATTCATATTATGAGGCAACCCAAACCGGTTTCTTGATTTTGAAACAATATCAACTCATTAGAACATGCAGAAACTAAGAAATACATATCTATTTAGATAATTATTGTGTTAAGGAAAATTAATGGTCTGGTTTCTAAAACTTTCACTTTGGAGCAAAAATCTGGCTTTAAACTTGATAATTATCGATATCGACTGATATGAAAATAATTATCGTGATAATTTTTTGGGCCATATCGCCCAGCCCTACCTGAAAGTATATTCGTCTGTCCCATTCAATGGAACCTCGAATCCGCTCCCTCTTCCAATGCCTCCACGGCCACTCCGCCGGGCTGCCCACCTGGATCACAGTACGTCACTAGGACTCAACGCACCCTTCTCATCCACTCCGCTCACTCATCACTGGGCACTGGCCACCCTGGGGCCAACGCTACCCTCTCGCTACTGAAAGATCGTTACTGGTGGCCGAACATGGCTAGGGACGTTAGAAGGTTTGTCCAGGGTTGTGAGTTGTGTGCAAAATCCAAGAGTCCTCGCCACCTTCATGCAGTGAAATACTTTCCGCTGCCCATCCCCAACAGACCGTGGTCACACCTAGGAGTAGACTTCGTCACAGTGTAACGTATGTCGGCAGGAATTCAACTGCCTCTACAGGTCACCAAAGGAATCAGTGTCTCTCTAAAACCCCTCCCCCTCATCCAGCACCAAAAGCGCACATTTTCTTTCGGTCACAGAACAAAGGAATGTGACGGGAACGTTTCTAAAAGACATTCGTTCATTTCATGACTTTCAAAAACATCTACACAAGAAACATATGGATATTAATGTTGTACTCTTTCTTTCATATGCTTGTGGAATATGAATTACTTAAGAAATGTGGGCTGATTCTTAATCGTGCCTTAAGCTGTAATGTGTAGGTTGCAGTGTTTAGACTTGTATGAACGGTTGCAAAAATGTATGAATCAGCAAGATAACGAATGTGGTGATATTATAAATGTGTAAACCTGGTAAGAGTTTTAATACATGGGTAAAAGTTAAATTTTTCGTCACAAAGTGTAAGCAGTAGTAGAAAGCCTGGACATGGGCGGGGCTCCGCCCCATACAGACACTCTGATTCGATCAGCCGCCTATGGGCAGGGCCAAATCGGACTGTTTAAAACACGCGCCAGTATGCGCGCCCGTCTTGAACCTCTCTTGAAACTAACGCTTCCTGCTCTCGAAACTCGCTCTCCAACGCCGGAAGGACGGCCCGCTGGACTCTCGCCTTAAGACCGGCTGAGACAAATAACGCACGCGTGAATCAAAGACTGTGTAAATGCCGTAACGTCGCAGAACCAGCAGCGTAACGACGCTTCCATCTCAACGCAAAACCAGCATCAAATAGCCTCCGAGATTTCAACACGGCTCCCCGGTGACGTCACGCAGCAGAGTTTTCCCAGAGAAACGCGTGGAAACCCACGTGCGAAACGAGACAAAGGTTCCCAGAGCAACGCGTGGAAACCCACGTGCGAGACGAGACAAAGGTTCCCAGAGCAACGCGTGGAAACCCACATGCGAAACCAAAGCAACAGCCTGCTTAAACCAAAAGAAAGCAAGTATAACAAACTAAGTTTTATCCTGTCTGGACCGGTGAAATTCTGATCTGAATGCAGCACAAAGCCTAGGCAATTGTCGTGATCTTTTTCTGGTTAGTTAAGTTATGAAATAGGAAAGAATGGTATTCTTTCAACATTTAACCTCAAAACTCCCGTATGCATGTGTGTATGTTTGTGTGTATTACGTATGTTAGAATATTAGTATTGTAAATAAACCTTGTTTCGTTTTATAAAGAATTGTCTCTGGAATGTGATTTTAAGTATTTTATCCTTATTTGCCACAAAGAGAACGTTACCTGAGCTCGAATTTGAGAAACGTATTAATCTCGTTTTATTGTCCCGTGGCCATGAGGCAATAGAAGCGAGATTTAATAGAGATATACTGATGTAGTGATCGCTGGACGAGCACTTAAAGTATAAATCGTGAGTTAAATATTAATATTGCTTTAACCCAAGCAATAGTGAATATTTAATAAATAATTCCCAGAGCTGAAACAATAGCTTCATATTAAATTGCATTACATATGGTGGAGGATAAACGCTGGCATTAAAGATTAATCTGAAAATCAAACCAGAGACAATAAGACTATGTCTCACTTTTATCCGGAAAAATTGAGTGAATATAGAGGAATAAGCGGTTATTTGTGATATTGCATTCTTGTTTGTGAAACACAGTGCGTTTTTGAATGAAAGGGAGTGTAACTGTTAATTCGAGCTCGTTGAGAAGAAACGAAACTGCAGTAAATAATTAATATGAAGTCGCGTTAAAGCGCACGAGCAGTGAACGGGCGTGTTCCTCGTTTGCTCTCTGATTTAAGGCCTGTATAGTTTTGATTTGTTAAGTGCGTGTTCCACTCACAAACTCAGCTATATTTTCAAATCTCCCGGCCGTAGGATATTAAAGTAGCTAATTAAGTAATTCTCAGCCAGTATTTAATTTCACACGAGTGAATTCCAAACGCGCGGCGCTCAGACAAAGGAGTGGCCATTCGGTTTGAGAAGGGAGATTTAGAATAATTTGCAATCGATTGAATTGTTGTATGTGTGCTGTCTGAACAGACAAATTTCGCATAACGGTCCGCCGAGGCCGCGATGAGTTATAATTAATCTGTAGATTAATTTATCTCGCCCTAAACGAGTGAGATTATATGTGCTATAAAAGATTCAAATCTGAACAATGCTTGTTGATTTTGAAGCGTGAAGCACATTTTTACAGGCACTGAGTCGTCATAGCGACCAGTTTAGCCAGGATGTCTTCGGAGGCTAGTTCCGGAGCAGTTGCTAGTGGAGATTTAGCAATGTGTAAACTAATAGCATTAGCGCTAAGCTAACAAAGAAACTTTAGCATCGTAGCAAATGCAATGTGGTTTGCCTTACGGCTAGCGATTAGCACGTAGCATTTAGAGAGGTTGAATATAAGTGAATGCAGTGGGTGTGTGTGAAAATGCTACTCACATTTCCGTTCTCTCTCTCTCTCTCTACCCATTTTAAAAGACTAACAAATGTTAATAAGCTGGCTGTGTTAATGTTATACCCATTCATCTGTCTGACAATCTCACAGGTTGGTTTAATAAACATTTGATTAAAGTCTTTTACCTTATCGGTTTAATAGTTGGTAGTTTATTAGAAGATAATTCAGTATTACCTCATTACCTTGATAATATGGTGACTCATTCAATTATAACGGCTTTTCTGATTTTAAAACACAGCAGTGGATAAGTCGCTATTGTTAGGAATTTTTTATTGTTAATTGAATGTCATGATTAATTTCAAATTTGAAATTAATTTCATTTAATAAAATAATTTCAATTCCTGCCTCCAAGTAGCAACATTATCCATTGATTAATCACAAGCGATCTTATAATTTGACAACCACAGTAAAACCTTAATTATTATCAAGAGGGCCAGAAATTTTTAATTTCGTTTACAAGTAATTAGGATACAGATTAATTTGGTTTGATGTTAATGACACAATGAGGAATGAGTAAGTTTGGAAATTATTTAATTACTATTATAGGAATCCGAAACTAGTGATTTGGAAGCTGTAATTTAATTTCATAATGAATTATGAGTTTGAAAATTCTAATTACATTTAATAATTAATTACACTTCCTGTTTACATATTGCAACAATATTGGTTTATCAACTCAATTGCAGATTGCACTTGTAATTCTAATCCTAAGAGATCCTATCAATTGTAATTATAACATCATAATTTTAATTAGAAACCACAAATTCTAATTTTAATTATAATTTCAGACTTAACACAAGTCTGGCGCCACCTGTAGGCCATACCTCATCTCCTTAGGTGATCTGATTAACTCAGCTAAAATATAATAAGGTCCTCTTTACTCAGGCCTGAGAGTAGATAGTGCTCCCCCTAGTGTTGTGTTGGTGAAGTGACAGTGACACCATGCAATCAATGTCATTTCTCACCAAGCTTGGGGTATAAAGACGTTAACCTTCTAATTAGAAAACCCCAAAAAGGGAAATTAAGGTTTCCCCAACTTAGGTCAGTGTGTTTACCCTGTAAACAGCAAAACCAACCTAAGCGTATTGCCTCAACAGCACCACCATGCTGCCAACTTATTATTAGTTTTAAACCTTGGGAATAAATAAATCTTCTCTTACCTTTCCTCTCTGTTACTAACTTCTTCTAATTTGACTTGTTTGCTAAGACTTTGCCAGTGGAAAGATCACGAATAGAGAGAAATGCCACAATTGAACAGATGTTTATGAAACTTGAGAACTGTTTGCTATTTACCCTCTATTGTGAAATCCTACCCCTCCAAGTTAAAGCAGGTGCAACGAGAAGATAGACATCGGCAAAAGTTTTAAAACACGCGCGAGAGATACGCTAACCAGCGTTGCGGTGTAAAATTGCCATCGAGGGAGCAGTACTGTCATTGCTGTTGTTTTCCTCCATCCAGGAAAAAAATTGGAATAGCAATCATAGTCCTATTACAAAAGAGAAAGCCCGCTTATAATTTTCTGACTAGAAGCGTCCTTCTAAATCAGACTTAACAAAAAAGCGAAAAGAAAAAAATCTGCTAAAAGAGAGATCTGTTTAGAGTGATTGTCCTTCACCTTCGTATTTAGATTGATCTCCTTCCTAAAAGGGAAAGGAGGCTTTCTCGTACAAGAAAAGGTGAAGCACACATTTATTATCCCTGTTTACTCATTCTGTTAGTGTGCTTTTCTTTCTCTGTTTCCCAGCTGTGCTGCCTCTACGTGTGCTCAATTTCTACGCAGAAGCTGCAAATTACACGCACCCCACCACAGAGGATCACAGAAACAGAGAACCACACTCAAACACTAGCAGACACTATACTTTGCACATTCACACCCCTGTTTGTTTTGTTTTGTTGTGTTTTGCTTTGTTTCTCATCCAAGGTCTGTGTCAGTTCGGTCCAAGATCCCCATCACCCGCCAGAACATGTCTCACAAAACAGAACATGTCGGTCACTGGGAAGGACTGGAAATGTGGCTAAGTGTTACAACAGACAGCATCCTCCCTAAAGCTGCTGAAGCACTCGACATCAGACACAGGACCAACTAGATGACAACATCACAAGCATTATGAGACAAGACCCAAGTCAAAACTACAATCACAAAGAATTAGCCAAGATCACCGTCTCCTTAAGTCACACACTCATCGCCACCCTCAAACTGAGCGACAAGCACGCCGCACAACGCCAGCAGGAGCTGACAAGCGCACAACGACGCATAGAGCAGCTGGAACGTGAACGACAGGAAGGGACCGATGAGGTGGAGCAAGGCGCCGAGGAGGAGATCAACAGGCTAAAAGAGATTCTAGCAGCTACCAGCCACGAAATGCAGCAAATCAAAGAGGACTTCGCTGATCGTGCAGACAAGCTACAGTATGCAGAGAAGCTACTAGAGAAGGCAAAGACTGACTTCAGGGACAAAAACAGCAGAATTGAAGCTCATCTGGCTGAGTCGAGAAGCGAGATCAGCCGCCTAACACGACAGCTCGACTACGTCACAGAGGAGTCTGAACGTTTCCAAGAGGAACTCAAGCACGCTTATGAACTACGCCATGAGCCGTCAAGGACAGGACGTGCACCAACCGCACCCCTGCCAAGCAGGACCAAGTCACCTGTGCCTGGACTGACACGTGAACATAAGACAGAGGGGGTGGTATTAAAACATTCACCAGCGCCGTCTGAAGAACTTTGTCACGACAGAACCAGAAGAATCTGCTGCAGCCAGCCGCAGATCGTCGCACGGCTTGGACCTAAAAGATCTTGACAAGCTCGCCCGAAACGTTGGCAAATTCAACCCCAGCGTGCCAAACAGCCAAAATGTCCAAGCTTATTTGCAAGATATTGATTTCCATCTGGAAATGCGACCTAACTTTACGGACAAAGATAAACTCTACTTACTCCGAACGACATCCAGTCCTGAAGTACGCAGCTTCCTTGACCGGCAGCCTGTTAACACAAAGACTGACTATCAACGGCTTCGAAAAGCCCTCATTAAAGAGTTCGCCGACCCTGAGTCCGATCAAGGCTTAGTGGCTGCCCTGGAGACGAGACAAGGACGTCACGAACCTCCTCAAGCTTACTATAGTCGACTCAGACAAGCATATTTTGGAACTCGCAATGATTCTGACATGGAAGATGAACTGAACTTTAAAACTCTCTTCCTCAGGAACCTTCATCCTGGCATAAGCCACCATCTTGGCGTTCTCGCATGTCCACGAACGATGAACACTCAGCAGTTGCGAGACTTGGTGCAAAAGGCCTACTACAAACAAAAGATGGCCTCAGAAAAGAGCGCAAAAACCCCAGCAGTTCTTGATTTCAACACGCAACACCATGAACTGGCTCTAGAGGGCACCCAACGCCAAGACAGTGCTAAGCCACCACACAGAAAGTGGAATGCACCCCCGTCCAACAGAGAACGAGACTCACACGCTGGCAGACCGAAAACAGAGGTATGACCGCTGGGATGGACCGCGTGGACGTCAACGCTCACCTGGACGACACTGGGATAAGTCATGGGACCAAGCAAGGCCTCATGAGAGCCCATGGGATAGATCGTGGAACCAGCCAGGCTCGTATGGAAACTCCAAGGGAAACCGACAAACTCACCCTGGAGCAGTCAGCCCAAGGAATCGACGAAAGAATTCACCAAGATTCCAAACTGACCGAGCTCCAACTGAATCCACACAAGAACAAGAAACAACACCGCATTTCAACTCACAAAAGCTGATGGAAATGATGATGAAAGAGTTCTTCCAACGAAAAGAGGAGGACCGGAAGTGGGAAAAGAAAGAGAAACCAGATTCAGCCTGACTAGCTGTCGGACGAAAAGGCAGTGACAAGCTGAACAAATCAGCCACAGTAAACAGCACTGCTTCACCTCACTCTCAGAGAACAGTAAACACCCTAACTTCAGATGGACATGAAACTCCACCTGAAAACCCAGCAACAGAGTTAAACACTAACTCAACACCCAATACTCCAAATCACAGCAGCGTCCAACAAACACCTGCTGATGAAACCCCTCAAGTTCCTGAAAGTGCTGTCTCAGTCACCCGCCATTCCTCCGAAGAACACCAGATCAGTTCTGACATCCTAAACGTTTCCTCCCAGACTCCAGCCCCTCAAATGACCAAACCGATACCCTCACCACAGCAGGTGCATCACATGAAGAGTCCTGGACCCTTCATGCCCTCACACCCAACCCTACAGTGGCAGCAGTAACCCGCCGCCAGCACGCCACTGGCGCACACACCCCTGCCCTCTCCCGCATCGCCATAACACCTCAGTTCGCTGCTGACGATCTCCTCACCCTCAAATGCGGATTCGTCACTACGAACCATGACAGCTCACATGTCAAACCCATTTGAACATTCCATTTCCTCTACGGACCTCAACACATCCTCCGAGCTCTGCACGCTCCACTCTGTCAAGTACATGCTGCATCTGCGAGACGGTGTCCACACGTATGTCCCTGAGCCACTCACTGCGCCACAGCTCGTAGTACCTCACGGCCAGAGGGGGAGTACGCCGACACACACGATGCACCATGATGTGTTGCCAGTTCCAACCGGCAAATCCAAACCACCGACAGGAAAAGGGGGAAGATCAAACCCACTGACACAGACCGACAACCATATGCCCTACACCACACAAGCATAAGTATTGTCATTTTAGGAAAACATATAGCAACCATGCTTATACACAACCCATATTCTCTCCTCCGCAGCACTGCTAGGACCAATCTAGTAGAGAGGAGTTACTCTCAATTTGTTGTAATTTTTTTCTTAATTTTGTTTGATTTTTTATTTTTTTATTTATTTTTTTATTTTTTTATTTTTTTGCATTGTCGTTTGGTTTCTTTAGCTCGTGTCTCACTTTGTGTTTCCTTTCCTCTCTCTCACTTTGAACCCCTTAACCAATCCTTGAATCCAGGTCCTGAAATTGAGATCGACTTCCGTCAGTAAAGTCGTTGTAATTCGTTGTGAGAACCATTGTCGACCGATCGAGGCCACCCGCCAAAATCATGAACGACATGATACGCAATGTAAGTTCCTTGATTGACAACTTAGCCATGAATAGGATTCCGTGCTACACGATACATCTTAGCCTTGTTCAAACGTTGTAACTTCGGACACTGCAGGCCCCGTTAGTCTCATCCAAACCCATCTCGCCCCTTTCCCGGTAGCGCTATTCCCATATACGCAAACCCGGAAACAGGTGACTTAGTTGTCTTTTCAGTTTGCCCATTATCGACGTTAATAATGTTTACCGGCTCAAAGACGTTGTGAATGTGGGATTACGGCAAGGGAAAACTCCACACTCCTAAAGTCACTGCGTATCACGATAACAAAGAGCAGTTGTATCTGGCCCCAAACTTAAAGATGGGCACGCTCACTTAGGACATTCACTCCCTCTACCCGAGTAAACTCTGCGTACGCGATAATACCAAGGGCATCTGCGGTTTAGAATCCATTAAACCCGACACTAGCTGCCCCGCCAAAGCAACACCACATCCTCAAGTTGAGGTAACGCAAGCCGAAATCATCGGAAACCGATGGCTGGTCAACACCCCTGCACGAACAGCTACCCTCACATGCGATTAACACGACACCGCTACGCGCATTAATTTGCCCAACCAAACTTTATGGATCACTGTCCCGAAGGGCGCGATCCTCCATATTGACGAGTTAGCATTGTATCACCTCACCGACGATGAATATCAGGCTGAAATCGAAATCTCTTATTGATTTGACACCAGCTGACAGCTTTAGAAGCTATCGCTCGCCTTCCGCCCGCCGGCGTGCCAATTATTCGGCCTCGGTCTGCCGCTGACACAGCGCTTGGTATCTCTACTATCGTAGGATATGTTGTGACTTTGACACTGGCCTTCCTCCTACACAAGCGAGTGAACGCCGTTCAAGAGTCTCTCAACAAATACCCGTCAGGCGTCCCGCGCCTTTTCCGACGTGGTGAACCCGAACCCGAGAATTCGACCAACCTGATTGAGATCAGGCCTATACCGCCTCGTTGAACCCCTGACAATTAAACCAGTCAAAATGACCCAATTGTCAATAATGCTAAACAATGCATCCCTATGTCTTCTCAAGTTTCTAACCTGTTCCTTCCCAAATTACCCTGCACCAGGTTTCAGTCAGTGATAGAAATGATGTTTGTGTCTTGTATGTGCCTGTTCTTCCTGCCTCTTGTTCCAGGGCCTGACGATGCTCCATCGGGAACATCACCAAGCCAAAGGGGGATATGTAACGTATGTCGGCAGGAATTCAACTGTCTCTACAGGTCACCAAAGGAATCAGCGTCTCTCTAAAACCCCTCCCCCTCATCCAGCACCAAAAGCGCGCATTTTCTTTCGGTCACAGAACAAAGGAATGTGACAGGAACGTTTCTAAAAGACGTTCGTTCATTTCATGACTTTACGAAAACATCTACACAAGAAACATATGGATATTAATGTTGTACTCTTTCTTTCATATGCTTGTGGAATATGAATTACTTAAGAAATGTGGGCTGATTCTTAATCGTGCCTTAAGCTGTAATGTGTAGGTTGCAGTGTTTAGACTTGTATGAACGGTTGCAAAAATGTATGAATCAGCAAGATAACGAATGTGGTGATATTATAAATGTGTAAACCTGGTAAGAGTTTTAATACATGGGTAAAAGTTTATTTTTCGTCACAAAGTGTAAGCAGGTAGAAAGCCTGGACATGGGCGGGGCTCCGCCCCATACAGACACTCTGATTCGATCAGCCGCCTATGGGCAGGGCCAAATCGGACTGTTTAAAACAACGCGCCAGTGTGCGCGCCCCCCTCTCTTGAAACTAACGCTTCCTGCTCTCGAAACTCGCTCTCCAACGCCGGAAGGACGGCCCGCTGGACTCTCGCCTTAAGACCGGCTGAGACAAATAACGCACGCGTGAATCAAAGACTGTGTAAACGCCGTAACGTCGCAGAACCAGCAGCGTAACGACGCTTCCATCTCAACGCAAAACCAGCATCAAATAGCCTCCGAGATTTCAACACGGCTCCCCGGTGACGTCACGCAGCAGAGTTTTCCCAGAGCAACGCGTGGAAACCCACGTGCGAAACGAGACAAAGGTTCCCAGAGCAACGCGTGGAAACCCACGTGCGAGACGAGACAAAGGTTCCCAGAGCAACGCGTGGAAACCCACGTGCGAAACCAAAGCAACAGCCTGCTTAAACCAACAGAAAGCAAGTATAACAAACTAAGTTTTATCCTGACTGGACCGGTAAAATTGTGATCTGAATGCAGCACAAAGCCTAGGCAATTGTCGTGATCTTTTTCTGGTTAGTTAAGTTATGAAATAGGAAAGAATGGTATTCTTTCAACATTTAACCTCAAAACTCCTGTATGCATGTGTGTATGTTTGTGTGTATTACGTATGTTAGAATATTAGTATTGTAAATAAACCTTGTTTCGTTTTATAAAGAATTGTCTCTGGAATGTGATTTTAAGTATTTTATCCTTATTTGCCACAAAGAGAACGTTACCTGAGCTCGAATTTGAGAAACGTATTAATCTTGTTTTATTGTCCCGTGGCCATGAGGCAATAGAAGCGAGATTTAATAGAGATATACTGATGTAGTGATCGCTGGACGAGCACTTAAAGTATGAATCGTAAGTTAAATATTAATATTGCTTTAACCCAAGCAATAGTGAATATTTAATAAATAATTCCCGGAGCTGAAACAATAGCTTCATATTAAAATGCATTACAACAGATTTACCAGCCTCTGATGGTAACACTAGCATCCTGGTAGTGGTGGACAGATTCTCCAAGTCCTGACGTCTGATTCCTCTCAAGTGCCTACCCACAGCTATGGAGACAGCAGAGCGTATGTTTAACCACGTGTTCAGATATTTTGGTATTCCTGAAGACATTGTTTCTGACCGTGGCCCTCCGTTTATCTCATGGGTCTGGAAGAGCTTCTTCAAACTCCTAGGTGTGACCATAAGTTTATTGTCTGGTTACCATCCTCAGACCAATGGGCAGACGGAAAGAAAGATTCAAGAAATTGGACGTTTCCTGCGAACCTTCTGGCACGGCCACCAGCACTCTTGGAACCAGTTCATTGGCTGGGCCGAGTACGCTCAGAATTCCCTCCGGCAATCATCTACTGGACTCACTCTCTTCCAGTGCATACTCTGTTACCAGCCACCCATGTTCCCCTGGGATGGGGAGCCATCGGATGTTCCTGCGGTGGACTACTGGTTCCGAGAGAGCGAGAGGGTCTGGGACGAAGCACACCATCACCTTAAACAAGCTATACGCAGGCGCAAGATGACAGCAGACCTTCGAAGGTCCGATGCTCCATCATACCAACCTGGACAGAAGGTCTGGCTGTCAACACGGGACATCCGATTGCGCCTGCCCTGCAAGAAGCTCGCTCCCAGATTCGTTGGCCCCTTCACCATCCAAAAGCAGATCAACCCGGTCACCTTCCAGCTAAACCTACCTCCACAATACAGAATTCACCCCACATTCCATGTCTCACTCCTCAAACCTTACCACTCTCCTGTTTCTCCCTCCACAGAGCCTGGCTTGATCACGGAAACCCCTCTCCCGCTGATCCAGGAGGATGGAGCCATCTACGAGGTCAGAGCGATCCTGGATTCCCGACGTCGTGGTGGTAAGCTGGAATACCTCGTAGATTGGGAAGGATATGGTCCTGAGGAAAGATTGTGGATTTCCAGGGACGACATTCTGGATCCGGCTCTCACGGAGGAGTTCCATTCCAAATTCCCTGATCGACCAGCACCTAGAGCCAGGGGTAGACCACCACGTCGTAGGGCCCCTCGGCCCTCTGGAGCGGGCCGTGGAGAGGGGGGTAGTGTCACAGTTCAGCCAGGCTCCACCACCAATCCGTCACTACGATCTCAATCACCTGAGTTCTGATTCACGTCACCTGCACCTCATTAATCACCCAATCTACCCAGCACTATAAAGGCACACACCCAACTCCAGCACTCTGTCCGATCTCGTTTATACGTAGTGGACTCTCTACAGCTACACGCTACGACCTACCTGTTACTTACCTGTTCAGAAACTTACCTCCTGTTCCTCCTCCTCGTGGATTCCTGTCTTCCTCGTCTGTCTGCTGGCCACCATAGATATGGGGTGTGTGCTTCTCCTCGTCATCCACGAGTTCCTGGCAAGACAAGTACCTTCAGTATATCCTTTACTCTCTCGTCAAACCACTAAAAGTCTTACTCACCATTTCTCCCTGCTCCCTCAATAGCTGAATCAATAAATTTACAGCATTGTTTAAACATTCATCTGTGTCCAGTCTGCTTACCATAACAACTTTATAATAATGTTCAGTTGCAAGTCATTTGTAAGTGATTCGTTAATGATAAACTAATAATTTACAAAACATTCATAAGCAATTAATAAGTGATATGTTAACAATTTATGTATTTTTGTTAATTCATTTACAAGTCATTTGTTAATGATGAACTAATCATTTACAAAACATGACTGCATTCATAAATTATTAATAAGTGATAATATTTTTATCTATGTTTTGTGGATTAAGTTTTAAATAATTTACAAGTGATTAGATGATGATGAACTCATCATTTACAAAACATGACTATACCTTCACAAACGGTTATTAAGTAATATGCTAATGATTTACAAATCTGTCGTAAGTTATCTTAAAAAAATAGCAGTACAGCTGTTATATACAGAAACCTCCTAACTTGACAAAACATCATACAAACTATCTTAACTTTAGGACAACCCCACAGCTGTCCTAACTTCAAAATTATTTGAAAGCTAACGAAAAAAAAAAACTTCTATTTTTTTCTCAAATAAGCCTTAATGACTTGATTAGCTGGATCAGGTGTTTAATTAGTTCTGCATCTAAACTGTGCAGGGCTGTGGCCCTCCAGGAACTGAGTTTGACACCCCTGGCCTATACAATTTGTGCTTATCATTATTAGCAATAACAATGAAGGCATAATATATAGGCATCATAGCAAAATATACTAAAACCGTCTTGTATCAGGTTTTTTGGGGCCATAATGACAGAAAAATCTTATCTGTTTGATAACCATGGTCATTTCAGTTAGGACCATATTTAGGACAAAAGCTATTACAGAACAGCATTTCCTAAGTGTGTTATCCTATCTTAATTACAGATAGGAAGGTAGTATTACAGAAACCTCCTAACTTGACAAAACATCATAAAAACTGTCTTAACTTTAGGACAATCACACAGCTGTCCTAACTTCAAAATTATTTGAAAGCTAACGGGAAAAAAACGCTTACAATTGTGATGTCCCATATAGCATTACACTTATTAATACTTGAAAATGAAGAACGGAGATGTTTAATTTTATTAAGGTAAATAATATTACAGTGTCCAAAAATAATAAATTACATTAAATCACTTGTCTTGAAATGTGTATTTTATTAATTTAAACAGACGTTGCAATGCACAAATCAATGTAATATTATGTTAAATAATTAAATAAATTACAGTTCCTGCCTGTACCTTCTGCATAGCTGTGACCTGTTCAGCTCCAGTCTTTCTCTTTCTAATTGTAATCTCTCCTTTTCAATGGCCACTCTCTCCCTGAACAACTCAAGTTTCTCCCTTTCTATCTCGAGTAACTGCGCAGCATGGCTTGAAGATACAACTTTCTGTCTTTTTGCTGTAAAACATATTCAGTTAAATTACATGCACAAATATTATACTATTATTACATATAGATAAGTTGACAATGAATGCATAACAACATACATTGGGGTGGCAATTGACGAGGCTCTACTGATGTTTCCTCCACCAGATCTGACATTTGTATTGTTGTTAGTTCATCCTGCTCCATCTCCAGTCCTACCTTGTAACCACCAGGGATGCCTGTGCAGGCACGTGCAGGGGGGGGGGGGGGGGTGCTTGAGCACCTGCCCCTTTGCCCCATGATGCCCAAAGTGCCCTTTTGTCAAGGCAATTTTTTAATCTTCTGTGAAGGCCTGCCCAATCTATCTATTAGTAAAATTAATGATTAATAATTTAGCCGAAAATAAAATCACCCACATGATAACCTTTCACCTGACGACCTCATCCGAACGATCCCTCACGCTCAGGCACCACTTCAATATCGTCTGCGCCACGGTTGCAGCTTAAGTAAGTGGGGTTCTTAGCGGAGTGGTATGCTTGTTTACTTATCATTATTATTATTTTACAAGAACAATGTGAAGAGAACATGCATTGCACAGCTTTTGTTTAAATCGCTGTGTTTAGCCTGCAGCAAACGCCACTTCTAACATTATACACAGCAGCAGCACCATAAACAAAGGTGCATGTGTTCACTTCGTTCGTGCTATTTGAGGGAGAAAAGTTTCATGGGGGTGGAAGGGTCTGGTCTTTTTAATGTCATTTGACTAAAATCTATTCATACTTTTACTTTTATTGTTACAGTATTTATTTAAAAAATGTAGAGTGCCTTAAAGTAATTACCTCAACACTGGTAAAACAAGGCTATACTGATTTTCTCATTCTCCGAATTTTACTTATCAATCCTGTTTTTAATTATCATTATCATTCAAAAATGAATAAATTCAGAACAGGATTAGAATACAATTATATTTTAAATATGACAATTTTTTTTCTACAAAAGCAACAGTAGTGTTTACAATAGCAAAAACACCTTAGCCTGTAAAGTCAATAACATCTCTCTGGAAATAAATAAAAAAATGTCAGTATAAAACGAATAATATACCTGACCTGACATCACAGTGCAGAGTGAAGAAGATATGGCCCTTATAGATTTCAGAAAAATGTGTGAAATGTCCCTGTGTGTGTGTGTGTGTGTGTGTGTGTGTGTGTGTGTGTGTGTGTGTGTGTGTGTGTGTGTGTGTGTGTGTGTGTGTGTGTGTGTGTGTGTGTGTGTGTGTGTGTGTGTGTGTGTGTGTGTGTGTTCTGCAGTGCAAAGATGCCTCGCAAAGAGAGAAGAATAAAACAAAAAAAGAAGGAGCTGCTTGAGGCAGGTGCAAAGAAAATATTATTTAACTTTTAAACTTAAAATGGTCTTTTCTGTTCTGTTTCTTTTTCAAAACTGCATCATGGCATTTGCTACTGTATCAATTAGGGCTGTAGTCAAGTCCACCTTTGTCGAGTCCAAGACAAGTCCAAGTCCAAAGAGGTTCGAGTCCGAGTCAAGTCAAGTCCAAAGAGATTCGAGTCCGAGTCAAGTCCGAGTCCAAAGAGGTTCGAGTCCAAGTCCAAGTCCAAATGAGACGGTCAAAACAGAGAAAGAAAAAAATCTTCTTCAAAACCACATATTTAATTATTGATAATTGATGTGATACGAGAGACGGCATATCTTCTATTCGAATATAATAAGTTTGCATTATTGTTTGTAATGATCTAAAGCATGTGCAGCAACACTGTAGGATCAAATCAGGCTATTTTATTTCTCTCCTGAGATCCAGCTTTGTAGTTTGTGCCTCTGTAGTGGACATTCTATTTTAGTGAATTTCTCTGAGAACTCACATGTCACAGTTATAAGCCTGGATGTCCTGTACAGAGCACACTCAGGGCTTTATAGAGATACTAAATGTTTTTTAAACCCTCTCATGTCTTTAAAGATGGCAATATTTAATTTAGTGAAAAAATTGTACATCCTTATGGAAATATGATTATATTCTGTAATGTATATTAAATCTGAATCATTTGCAGATTGTTTATCATAAAGCAACATCTCAGGAAAATGTTATGGGTTTTCAAATTCAAATATGACTTCCTGTTATGAAACAGGACATCATTTCATACATGCTCAATGTAGAGGACACCAGGACTAAAAGCATGTTTATTATGCATTTGGGACGGAGAGACATAGCTATTGAATAGGGAAATAAATTATATATCAGTTTGCTTATGAAATATTTATATATTATTATGAAAATCTTGGCCATGTATTACTCCCATTATGATTTTTTTTTCAACATTCTGTCCCAACAGCAACACATTAATAAGCAAATTAGATACAGTGTATAGGTACACTGTGTTTAATGGGAAACCAGTTTATGGAATTTTTTACACACATATTGCATAAAACAAAATGGTATATGAAATAATTTTGTTATACATTTTAAAACATAGTTGAGAATCATCCTTAAACAAAGTTTAGTATAAAAAAAATCCTGAAACCTAAAAATGTATTTGGTGATTTAAAAAAACTCCATTGATTTTGCCGTTTTCTATTCATGCCATTTAATTTTAGTCCTTGTGTCCTCTACAGAGGACATATAATCAAATATGAATAAAATAGAGTTTTTAAAAAAAAAAAAAAATTCTTATGGTCTAAACAATGTAATGACATGAAAACTTTTTTTTTGTTGGGGGGGGGGGGCGTCTCAGGAGGATATTTTAGGTTTAGCAATTTCACTTATATTTGACCAATTCTCGATTTTGTAAGATTTTATCTAGTCAACTTGAAATGTTACTACAACATGATTCAAGCAACTTTCCCTTTATTAACCCTCTAGTTAAAGAAAAGATATTCTAAGTGCACCACACATGACGGGGGGGGGGGGTGCTTGAGCACCTGCCCCTTTGCCCCATGATGCCCAAAGTGCCCTTTTATCAAGGCAATTTTTTAATCTTCTGTGAAGGCTGCCCAATCTATCTATTAGTAAAATTAATGATTAATAATTTAGCCGAAAATAAATCACCCACATGATAACCTTTCACCTGACGACCTCATCCGAACGATCCCTCACGCTCAGGCACCACTTCAATATCGTCCGCGCCACGGTTGCAGCATCTTAAGTAAGTGGGGTTCTTAGCGGAGTGGTATGCTTGTTTACTTATCATTATTATTATTTTACAAGAACAATGTGAAGAGAACATGCATTGCACAGCTTTTGTTTAAATCGCTGTGTTTAGCCTGCAGCAAACGCCACTTCTAACATTATACACAGCAGCAGCACCATAAACAAAGGTGCATGTGTTCACTTCGTTCGTGCTATTTGAGGGAGAAAAGTTTCATGGGGGTGGAAGGGTCTGGTCTTTTTTATGTCATTTGACTAAAATCTATTCATACTTTTACTTTTATTGTTACAGTATTTATTTAAAAATGTAGAGTGCCTTAAAGTAATTACCTCAACACTGGTAAAACAAGGCTATACTGATTTTCTCATTCTCCGAATTTTACTTATCAATCCTGTTTTTAATTATCATTATCATTCAAAAATGAATAAATTCAGAACAGGATTAGAATACAATTATATTTTAAATATGACCATTTTTTTTCTACAAAAGCAACAGTAGTGTTTACAATAGCAAAAACACCTTAGCCTGTAAAGTCAATAACATCTCTCTGGAAATAAATAAAAAAATGTCAGTATAAAACGAATAATATACCTGACCTGACATCACAGTGCAGAGTGAAGAAGATATGGCCTTATAGATTTCAGAAAAATGTGTGTGTGTGTGTGTGTGTGTGTGTGTGTGTGTGTGTGTGTGTGTGTGTGTGTGTGTGTGTGTGTGTGTGTGTGTGTGTGTGTGTGTGTGTGTGTGTGTGTGTGTGTGTGTGTGTGTGTGTGTGTGTGTGTGTGTGTGTGTGTGTGTGTGTGTGTGTGTGTGTGTGTGTGTGTTGTGTGTGTGTGTGTGTGTTTCTGCAGTGCAAAGATGCCTCGCAAAGAGAGAAGAATAAAACAAAAGAAGAAGGAGCTGCTTGAGGCAGGTTCAAAGAAAATATTATTTAACTTTTAAACTTAAAAGTCTTTTCTGTTCTGTTTCTTTTTCAAAACTGCATCATGGCATTTGCTACTGTATCAATTAGGGCTGTAGTCAAGTCCACTTTGTCGAGTCCAAGACAAGTCCAAGTCCAAAGAGGTTCGAGTCCGAGTCAAGTCCAAGTCCAAAGAGATTCGAGTCCGAGTCAAGTCCGAGTCCAAAGAGGTTCGAGTCCAAGTCCAAGTCCAAATGAGACGGTCAAAACAGAGAAAGAAAAAAATCTTCTTCAAAACCACATATTTAATTATTGATAATTGATGTGATACGAGAGACGGCATATCTTCTATTCGAATATAATAAGTTTGCATTATTGTTTGTAATGATCTAAAGCATGTGCAGCAACACTGTAGGATCAAATCAGGCTATTTTATTTCTCCTCCTGAGATCCAGCTTTGTAGTTTGTGCCTCTGTAGTGGACATTCTATTTTAGTGAATTTCTCTGAGAACTCACATGTCACAGTTATAAGCCTGGATGTCCTGTACAGAGCACACTCAGGGCTTTATAGAGATACTAAATGTTTTTTAAACCCTCTCATGTCTTTAAAGATGGCAATATTTAATTTAGTGAAAAATTGTACATCCTTATGGAAATATGATTATATTCTGTAATGTATATTAAATCTGAATCATTTGCAGATTGTTTATCATAAAGCAACATCTCAGGAAAATGTTATGGGTTTTCAAATTCAAATATGACTTCCTGTTATGAAAC
Source organism: Ptychobarbus kaznakovi (assembly GCA_027422405.1). Lineage (NCBI taxonomy): Eukaryota > Metazoa > Chordata > Actinopteri > Cypriniformes > Cyprinidae > Ptychobarbus > Ptychobarbus kaznakovi. The sequence goes on along the minus strand of CM049812.1, from coordinate 18,145,212 downwards.
AGGACATCATTTCATACATGCTCAATGTAGAGGACACCAGGACTAAAAGCATGTTTATTATGACATCATTTTGGGAGACATAGCTATTGAATAGGGAAATAAATTATATTATCAGTTTGCTTATGAAATATTATATATTATTATGAAAATCTGGCCATGTATTACTCCATTATGATTTTTTTTTCAACATTCTGTCCCAACAGCAACACATTAATAAGCAAATTAGATACAGTGTATAGGTACACTGTGTTTAATGGGAAACCAGTTTATGGAATTTTTTACACACATATTGCATAAAACAAAATGGTATATCAAATAATTTTGTTATACATTTTAAAACATAGTTGAGAATCATCCTTAAACAAAGTTTAGTATAAAAAAATCCTGAAACCTAAAAATGTATTTGGTGATTTAAAAAAACTCCCATTGATTTTGCCGTTTTCTATTCATGCCATTTAATTTTAGTCCTTGTGTCCTCTACAGAGGACATATAATCAAATATGAATAAAATAGTTTTTCCCCAATTTTTTTTTTTTCTTATGGTCTAAACAATGTAATGACATGAAAACTTTTTTTTTGTTGGGGGGGGGGGGCGTCTCAGGAGGATATTTTAGGTTTAGCAATTTCACTTATATTTGACCAATTCTCGATTTTGTAAGATTTTATCTAGTCAACTTGAAAATGTAACTATAACATGATTCAAGCAACTTTCTCTTTATTAACCCTCTAGTTAAAAAAAGATATTCTAAGTGCACCACACATGACGGGGGGGGGGGGGGGTGCTTGAGCACCTGCCCTTTGCCCCATGATGCCCAAAGTGCCCTTTTATCAAGGCAATTTTTTAATCTTCTGTGAAGGCCTGCCCAATCTATCTATTAGTAAAATTAATGATTAATAATTTAGCCGAAAATAAAATCACCCACATGATAACCTTTCACCTGACGACCTCATCCGAACGATCCCTCACGCTCAGGCACCACTTCAATATCGTCCGCGCCACGGTTGCAGCTTAAGTAAGTGGGGTTCTTAGCGGAGTGGTATGCTTGTTTACTTATCATTATTATTATTTTACAAGAACAATGTGAAGAGAACATGCATTGCACAGCTTTTGTTTAAATCGCTGTGTTTAGCCTGCAGCAAACGCCACTTCTAACATTATACACAGCAGCAGCACCATAAACAAGGTGCATGTGTTCACTTCGTTCGTGCTATTTGAGGGAGAAAAGTTTCATGGGGGTGGAAGGTCTGGTCTTTTTTTATGTCATTTGACTAAAATCTATTCATACTTTTACTTTTATTGTTACAGTATTTATTAAAAAATGTAGAGTGCCTTAAAGTAATTACCTCAACACTGGTAAAACAAGGCTATACTGATTTTCTCATTCTCCGAATTTTACTTATCAATCCTGTTTTTAATTATCATTATCATTCAAAAATGAATAAATTCAGAACAGGATTAGAATACAATTATATTTTAAATATGACTATTTTTTTTCTACAAAAGCAACAGTAGTGTTTACAATAGCAAAAACACCTTAGCCTGTAAAGTCAATAACATCTCTCTGGAAATAAATAAAAAAATGTCAGTATAAAATTAATAATATACCTGACCTGACATCACAGTGCAGAGTGAAGAAGATATGGCCCTTATAGATTTCAGAAAAATTTGTGAAATGTCCCTGTGTGTGTGTGTGTGTGTGTGTGTGTGTGTGTGTGTGTGTGTGTGTGTGTGTGTGTGTGTGTGTGTGTGTGTGTGTGTGTGTGTGTGTGTGTGTGTGTGTGTGTGTGTGTGTGTGTGTTCTGCAGTGCAAAGATGCCTCGCAAAGAGAGAAGAATAAAACAAAAGAAGAAGGAGCTGCTTGAGGCAGGTTCAAAGAAAATATTATTTAACTTTTAAACTTAAAATGGTCTTTTCTGTTCTGTTTCTTTTTCAAAACTGCATCATGGCATTTGCTACTGTATCAATTAGGGCTGTAGTCAAGTCCACCTTTGCTGAGTCCAAGACAAGTCCAAGACCAAGACTGTCAAGGCCGAATCCAAAGAGGTTCGAGTCCGAGTCAAGACCAAGACCAAGACTATCGAGTCCGAGTCAAGACCGAGTCCAAAGAGGTTCGAGTCCAAGTCCAAGTCCAAATGAGAAAGTCAAAACAGAGAAAGAAAAAAATAATCTTCTTCAAGACCACATATTTAATTATTGATAATTGATGTGATACGAGAGACGGCATATCTTCTATTCGAATATAATAAGTTTGCATTATTGTTTGTAATGATCTAAAGCATGTGCAGCAACACTGTAGGATCAAATCCGGCTATTTTATTTCTCCTCCTGAGATCCAGCTTTGTAGTTTGTGCCTCTGTAGTGGACATTCTATTTTAGTGAATTTCTCTGAGAACTCACATGTCACAGTTATAAGCCTGGATGTCCTGTACAGAGCACACTCAGGGCTTTATAGAGATACTAAATGTTTTTTAAACCCTCTCATGTCTTTAAAGATGGCAATATTTAATTTAGTGAAAAATTGTACATCCTTATGGAAATATGATTATATTCTGTAATGTATATTAAATCTGAATCATTTGCAGATTGTTTATCATAAAGCAACATCTCAGGAAAATGTTATGGGTTTTCAAATTCAAATATGACTTCCTGTTATGAAACAGGACATCATTTCATACATGCTCAATGTAGAGGACACCAGGACTAAAAGCATGTTTATTATGCATTTTGGGAGACATAGCTATTGAATAGGGAAATAAATTATATATCAGTTTGCTTATGAAATATTATATATTATTATGAAAATCTGGCCATGTATTACTCCCATTATGATTTTTTTTTCAACATTCTGTCCCAACAGCAACACATTAATAAGCAAATTAGATACAGTGTATAGGTACACTGTGTTTAATGGGAAACCAGTTTATGGAATTTTTTACACACATATTGCATAAAACAAAATGGTATATGAAATAATTTTGTTATACATTTTAAAACATAGTTGAGAATCATCCTTAAACAAAGTTTAGTATAAAAAAATCCTGAAACCTAAAAATGTATTTGGTGATTTAAAAAAACTCCCATTGATTTTGCCGTTTTTATGTCTATTCATGCCATTTAATTTTAGTCCTTGTGTCCTCTACAGAGGACATATAATCAAATATGAATAAAATAGAGTTTTTCAAAAAAAAAAATTTTCTTATGGTCTAAACAATGTAATGACATGAAAACTTTTTTTTTGTTGGGGGGGGGGAGGCGTCTCAGGAGGATATTTTAGGTTTAGCAATTTCACTTATATTTGACCAATTCTCGATTTTGTAAGATTTTATCTAGTCAACTTGAAAATGTTACTACAACATGATTCAAGCAACTTTCCCTTTATTAACCCTCTAGTTAAAGAAAAGATATTCTAAGTGCACCACACATGACGGGGGGGGGGGGGGGTGCTTGAGCACCTGCCCCTTTGCCCCATGATGCCCAAAGTGCCCTTTTATCAAGGCAATTTTTTAATCTTCTGTGAAGGCCTGCCCAATCTATCTATTAGTAAAATTAATGATTAATAATTTAGCCGAAAATAAAATCACCCACATGATAACCTTTCACCTGACGACCTCATCCGAACGATCCCTCACGCTCAGGCACCACTTCAATATCGTCCGCGCCACGGTTGCAGCTTAAGTAAGTGGGGTTCTTAGCGGAGTGGTATGCTTGTTTACTTATCATTATTATTATTTTACAAGAACAATGTGAAGAGAACATGCATTGCACAGCTTTTGTTTTAAATCGCTGTGTTTAGCCTGCAGCAAACGCCACTTCTAACATTATACACAGCAGCAGCACCATAAACAAAGGTGCATGTGTTCACTTCGTTCGTGCTATTTGAGGGAGAAAAGTTTCATGGGGGTGGAAGGGTCTGGTCTTTTTTATGTAATTTGACTAAAATCTATTCATACTTTTACTTTTATTGTTACAGTATTTATTTAAAAATGTAGAGTGCCTTAAAGTAATTACCTCAACACTGGTAAAACAAGGCTATACTGATTTTCTCATTCTCCGAATTTTACTTATCAATCCTGTTTTTAATTATCATTATCATTCAAAAATGAATAAATTCAGAACAGGATTAGAATACAATTATATTTTAAATATGACCATTTTTTTTCTACAAAAGCAACAGTAGTGTTTACAATAGCAAAAACACCTTAGCCTGTAAAGTCAATAACATCTCTCTGGAAATAAATAAAAAAATGTCACTATAAAATTAATAATATACCTGACCTGACATCACAGTGCAGAGTGAAGAAGATATGGCCCTTATAGATTTCAGAAAAATTTGTGAAATGTCCCTGTGTGTGTGTGTGTGTGTGTGTGTGTGTGTGTGTGTGTGTGTGTGTGTGTGTGTGTGTGTGTGTGTGTGTGTGTGTGTGTGTGTGTGTGTGTGTGTGTGTGTGTGTGTGTGTGTGTGTGTGTGTGTGTGTGTGTGTGTGTGTGTGTGTGTGTTCTGCAGTGCAAAGATGCCTCGCAAAGAGAGAAGAATAAAACAAAAGAAGAAGGAGCTGCTTGAGGCAGGTTCAAAGAAAATATTATTTAACTTTTAAACTTAAAATGGTCTTTTCTGTTCTGTTTCTTTTTCAAAACTGCATCATGGCATTTGCTACTGTATCAATTAGGGCTGTAGTCAAGTCCACCTTTGTCGAGTCCAAGACAAGTCCAAGTCCAAAGAGGTTCGAGTCCGAGTCAAGTCCAAGTCCAAAGAGATTCGAGTCCGAGTCAAGTCCGAGTCCAAAGAGGTTCGAGTCCAAGTCCAAGTCCAAATGAGACGGTCAAAACAGAGAAAGAAAAAAATCTTCTTCAAAACCACATATTTAATTATTGATAATTGATGTGATACGAGAGACGGCATATCTTCTATTCGAATATAATAAGTTTGCATTATTGTTTGTAATGATCTAAAGCATGTGCAGCAACACTGTAGGATCAAATCAGGCTATTTTATTTCTCCTCCTGAGATCCAGCTTTGTAGTTTGTGCCTCTGTAGTGGACATTCTATTTTAGTGAATTTCTCTGAGAACTCACATGTCACAGTTATAAGCCTGGATGTCCTGTACAGAGCACACTCAGGGCTTTATAGAGATACTAAATGTTTTTTAAACCCTCTCATGTCTTTAAAGATGGCAATATTTAATTTAGTGAAAAAATTGTACATCCTTATGGAAATATGATTATATTCTGTAATGTATATTAAATCTGAATCATTTGCAGATTGTTTATCATAAAGCAACATCTCAGGAAATGTTATGGGTTTTCATATTCAAATATGACTTCCTGTTATGAAACAGGACATCATTTCATACATGCTCAATGTAGAGGACACCAGGACTAAAAGCATGTTTATTATGCATTTTGGGAGACATAGCTATTGAATAGGGAAATAAATTATATATCAGTTTGCTTATGAAATATTATATATTATTATGAAAATCTGGCCATGTATTACTCCCATTATGATTTTTTTTCAACATTCTGTCCCAACAGCAACACATTAATAAGCAAATTAGATACAGTGTATAGGTACACTGTGTTTAATGGGAAACCAGTTTATGGAATTTTTTACACACATATTGCATAAAACAAAATGGTATATGAAATAATTTTGTTATACATTTTAAAACATAGTTGAGAATCATCCTTAAACAAAGTTTAGTATAAAAAAATCCTGAAACCTAAAAATGTATTTGGTGATTTAAAAAAACTCCCATTGATTTTGCCGTTTTCTATTCATGCCATTTAATTTTAGTCCTTGTGTCCTCTACAGAGGACATATAATCAAATATGAATAAAATAGAGTTTTTCAAAAAAAAAAAAAATGTCTTATGGTCTAAACAATGTAATGACATGAAAACTTTTTTTTGTTGGGGGGGGGAGGCGTCTCAGGAGGATATTTTAGGTTTAGCAATTTCACTTATATTTGACCAATTCTCGATTTTGTAAGATTTTATCTAGTCAACTTGAAAATGTTACTACAACATGATTCAAGCAACTTTCCCTTTATTAACCCTCTAGTTAAAGAAAAGATATTCTAAGTGCACCACACATGACGTTGTCTTCATGATGTAAATGTTAAACAAATCACTAAATATCTTTGCAGAAAAGATGAACTACAACTACATCTTGTACAAACTTATATTATGCATATTAGGCTATATGTTCTGAAATAATACAAGACAAATGCTCAAAAAAACTAAAGTAATTCAAATTCAAAATGACTGAAGGTATAACACCTAGAGTGCTATTATTAACTATAAATTCTCTGTAAAACAATGAACAGCAGTTCTCAGCCTGTCACCCTGATGTAAACCTGACATATCAGATATACAGTAGTAGTTCTTCACCAGTTTTTTATTTGATTACGCTGCTGTTACGTTGTTTTTTCTATGTAAGCATGGACGCGTTTGACTGTTGCGCTCGCGTCTCTTGCAGCGTCTCGTGCATGAAACGGCTTTCTAAAAACGCGGCACTCTAGTTATTAAAAGATGTTTAACTCACATCTTCTTGTATTTTTCCTATTCCACTGCCCACGTCAACACAAAAACACATTCTGTGTGAAGGGCACCTAGAGAGCATCACACGTGAGCGATTAATCATGTGGATCATTCTTTTCTCTTTACTGTTATTATCAAAGTGTCTAATTCTAGCGTTTTTCACGATTCCTCGATTTATAAAAAATCTAATTGTGGCAAAACATTAAATTCGAATTAATCGATAAAATCTGATAAATCGCCCAGCCATTGCCACAGTGTTTGCTTATTTTTTACTTTATTTACGTTTTTGTGTAATTTATTTTATTTTACATCCAGGTGTATTCCGTGCCTCCGGGCTTTATTCGTTTTGCTCTTATTCGTTCTTTTTCTTATTCATTTGGTGCCACGGCGTTTGATGATTGTCAGTTTTTTTTTAAACATTTAAACCTTTTGCAAGTTTGTAATTTTATATTAGGCTTATAGCATGGTAATGGTGTATTTTTATTCGTTTTGTTAATTAAAGTCCCATGTTTATTGCAGAAAATGTGTCGTTGTAAGTTATAGATAAGAAATTGACCTGAAATGAAAGTGAAAGCAAAATGCGCACGGGCATTAATAAGGTATATAAAAGCGAAGGAAAATGAGAGGGAAAACTCCAACGAACTTTGTACAACCAAACTGTATAATGCAACTTGCCGACAGCGTGTCTGTGGCCAAAATAAAGATTATTTATGCCTCCACGCAGCGCGCACACTCAGAGCCAGGCGTACACTCATATAACGCAGCTGTGCATTTAACAGGCGACCAATGACAATGCCCGTTCTAGATGGACCAATGACAATGCCCGTTCTAGATGGAGTTAAACCAATGGCCATTACATTACCCATTTGCGGAACAAGCGAGTCTTTGTTTTGAAAGAGAAAAAAAAGCATATATTGCTGGACTCGGTCGAGACCAACTTGAACATTTGGCGAGTCCGATGACCAAGTCCGAGACAAGTCCGAGTCCAAATACCAACGAGTCCAAGACAAGTCCGAGACGATAGAAAAACGAGACCGGACTCGAGTACTACAGCCCTAGTATCAATACAGAAGCATCCGCATCAATACGCATATCAGCAAGGAACGCGTCACTATACATTGCTGTTTTGATATTTTGTGCACAGCCCTATTTAAAGCCTTGTTTCATGTGCCCCTTTTATATTTTGAGCACCTGCCCCTCCAAAGGTCTCTGCACGGCCCTGTGCCTGTGTCAATAATCAAATTATAGCTCCATAATTTTCAGATTAGCACTAACATTTATTACAATAGACCCTTTTAGGGCCGACATCACAATTACGTCACATCGCTAGCTGGAGGCAAAACAAAGGGAAAACTGGAAGCGGCCCATTCAAACTAGCGCAGATTCGGCTACATAAGGAGCTTAAAATATCATCTTGTTGTGATGTTGGGGGCCAGAATCGATGTTGAAGAGGCTCCAATTTGAAATTTTAAGGCATACCTGATGCCACTGCCTGACAAAACAAACGAGGACAGCTGTGGTTAAACACGATAAAATGAGCGGACTGGACAGAAACTATCGTCAAAAATGCTCGCGTTTGCAGCGCACACTTCTTATCTGTCACGAATCCGGTTCATGGGCTTCCCTTAACTCACCACCAGAGGTCACTCGCTCACCACATGGTCTCTTGCACTACACTAACTGTTGCACTCCACCTCAGACTATAATTCCCATCATCCATTGCACTGACGACACACACAGCTGATTGCACTGATCACACAGCTGATTGCACTGATCACACACTCTACATAAACTGTAATACATCTATGAAGCTATTATTTCAGCTTTGGGGAATCATTTATTAAAGATTCAATATTGCTTTGATTAAAGTGATATTAATCTTTAACTTATGATTTATACTTTATTAACGATTCGTCCAGCGACCATTAATATCAGTATATCTTTAACAATTTCGTTTATCTTGCTTCATGGCCAACGATAAGACAAAATAAAGGGCTTTATCCAATTTGAGCTAGGTAACGTGATCTATGGCAAAATAGTTTAAACTAGAAAATTACACAGTCACGACATAATTCTTTATAAATTAAACAAGGTTTATTTGCTAACTGTTATTCTACAATACATGGACTAAACTTAATAAAACACATAAACAACACAAACATACACACACACATTACAGGAGTTTTGAGGTTAGAAGAAAGTTTAAGCTAGCACTCTTTTTCTATCTCGTAACTTTAAATAAAAGGAAGATCACAGCAGAGACTCGGCTATCTTTTCTGCGTACAGATCATTTCATCAGTTCAGTAAGAATAGAGATGTTTTGTTTGGTCTACTTGCATTCAGGTGAGCTTCTCGCAGATCATTCTTTTCCACGTGTTTCCTTCGGATGGCTGAGGGAACCTCCGGCGGTGACGTCGCCGTTGCGTGATGTCACTGAGGGAACCCCTCCTGCAATTGGTGGCTGATTGGCTCGTTGCGTGGTTCCTTTGTTGAGCTGCTTGCTTCGAGTTGTTACGGCTTTGACAAAGTTTTGTATTCTTTTAGAGGGTCAGCTTCAGCCTGATGGTAAGGCGGTGATCCAGCGCGACCAGTGAAGATGAAGCCGAAGCTTCCAGTTCGTCAGTGAGTGAGCAAGTAAAAGCAGACTGAAGCTAAAAGCTGTAGTGTTCAATTTTAAACAGCTAGATTTGGGTCCACCCACCGGCGGCTGTCCCAATCAGATTGTTCTTGTGGGGCGGAGCCCCACCCCGCACGGCTTCTTTTGCTGCACCCACATCATCTGATATTTAATTTATCACATGAAAGATATACTTACAGACCTCTATACGTGCTGTAATCATACATTATGATGCTAAAGTTTAACTGTCATCCACACCAACTTATTGCTGACTACGACAGCTTTTGTTAGAGACTAAACATTCTGCATTTGACACACAAAGTACATCTACTAATCGTATCTACTACACAGGTTAAGAAAATACCATCGGTTCCATTACGCAGCAAGCTTATAAAAGACAGAGTACAACAATTATATATACTGTATATATATTGTTTCTTGAGTACATTGTTTTAATAGCAACGAGTTTCCTCTTAGAAATCCTCTATGTTGGTTTGAGTCTCTTTGTCTGTTCCAGAACGAAAAAGCGCGCTCCCTGGAGCTGCACGAGGAGGGGAAGGAGGGGTTCTGAGGTCATGCGAAAGTCACGTCTTTCGGGATCTGGGTAACGTCCATCTCCCTTGTTGGTTGATTAAATCGTAAATTTAGGCATTAACCAATCGGGATCCCGGGAGTTTCTGTAGACACTGTCCTATTTTCAAGATAAGAAGTTAGACATTCTGTTTCTGGGAGTAAAGGTCAGTTCTTAGCTGGCAAGGAGGTGGCGCTATAAATCTCTCTCTTCCTGTGTCTTTTACAGAGATTAGCAAAAAGGAGTCCTTATCAAGTTCCTTTGATGTGTAAGAGCCCGTGGTAATGTGGGCCTGTCCACTTCAACTGCTACACATCCCCCTTTGGCTCGGTGATGTTCACGATGGAACATCGGCGGGCTCTGGAACAAGAGGCAGAGAGAACAGGCAAACACAAGACACAAACAACATCTCTATCACTGACTGAATCCTGGTGTAGGGTAATTTGGGAAGGAACAGGTTAGAAACTTGAGAAGACGTAGGGATGTATTGTTTAGGATTATTGGCAATTGTGTCATTCCGATTGGTTTAATTGTTAGGGGTTTGACGAGGCGGTATAGGCATGATCTCGATCAGGTTGGTTGAGTTCTCGGGTTCGGGTTCTTGGTCGGGTTTATCATGTCGGAAAAGGCGCGGGATGCCTGATGTGCATTTGTTGAAAGACTCTTGAACGGTGTTCACTCGCTTGTGTAGGAGGAAGGCCAGTGTCAAAGTCACAACATATCCTACGATTGTAGAGATGCAAAGCGCTGTGTCAGCGGCAGACCAAGACCGAATAATTGGCGCGCCAGCGGCCTTCTAAAGCTGTGTCAACAGGTGTCAAATCAATAAGTTGCGTTCCTTCCTCCTTGATCCTTTCTTCCAATTCTGGATCGAGGACAAAGGAATGCTGTTTGAAGAAGGGTGAGATTTTGATTTCAGCCTGATACTCGTCATCGGTAAGGTGATACAATGCTAACTAGTCAATATGGAGGATCGAGCCCTTAGGGACAGTGATCCATAAAGTTTGGTTGGGCAGAATAATCCGCATGGCGGTGTCGTGTTGATCATATGTGAGGGTAGCTATTCGTGCTGTGGTGTTGACCAGCCATCGGTTTCCGATGATTTCGACTTGTGTTACCTCAACTTGAGAACGTGGTGTTGCTTCGGCGGGGCAGCTAATGTCGGGTCTAATGGATTCTAGGTCGCAGATGCCCTCTGTATTATCGCGTTATCGCGATACACAACGACTTCAGGAGTGTGGATTTTGACATAGGTGTTCCCTTGCCAAAATCCCACATTCACAACGTCTTTAAGCCGGTAAATATTATTAGTGTTGATAATCGGCAAACTGAGAAGAAACACCAAGTCGCCTGCTTCCGGGTCTGCGTATATGGGAATAGCGCTAGCAGGGAAGGGGCGAGATGAGTTTGGATGGGACTAGCGGGGGCCCGCAGTGGCCGAAGTTAGGATGTTTTGACAAGGTTAAGAGGTATCACGTAGTGTGGAATCCTACTCATGGCTAAGTTGTCGATCAAGGAACTTACATCGCGTAGCATGTCGGTCATGATTTGGCTGGTTGCCTCGATCGGTTGACAACGGTTCTCACAACGAGTTCCAACGACTTTATTGAAGGGAGTCAATCTCATTTTCAGGGCCTGGATTCAAGGATTGGTTAAGGGAGTTCCCTGATGAGGGGACTAGAGGGGAAATGAGATTATAGTGAGAGAGGAAAAGGGAAAAACACAAAGTGAGACAAAAAAAAAAAAATTATACTAAAAATGAAAACAAAAACAAAACAAAGAGACACAAGGACACCGAATGAGGTGAGGCCGCAAACGAGTATCACATATGTGGAGTAACTCCTCTCTACTAGAAATTGGTCCTAGCAGTGCAGCGGAGGATAGAGTACGTGTTGTGTCTAAGCAAGGTTGCTATATGTTTTTCTAAAACGACAGTACTTATGTTTGTGTGGTGTAGAGCATATGGGTGTCGGTCTGTGACAGTGGGTTTTCTCTTCCCCCTTTTTCTGTCGGCTGGAGCCTTGGTGCCTCTTTATCTGGTTTCGATGGACACATCGAAGGACTGGCTCACTGTGCCCTTGTCTGATTTTGATTCGATAGGCAACAGGTGAGAGCTTGTCTACAATATCATGGGGTCCTGTCCAGTGAAGTAGGAACTTCTTTGACAGGCGATGGGGAGCGTTCTGCCTTGGTCGGGCGAAGCTGTAGTACCACACTTTGTCTCCGACATTGAGCTCATGGTGAGAGGCCTTTCGGGCATAGTAGGCTTTCCGACCTTCCGCGCTTCGTTGTAGTTGCTATTGCGCGAAGGCGAAAGTCGTTCTCAGGTGCTGATGCAACTCTTCCAGGTACTGGTGAGTGGTATAGGCTGTGACAAGGTTCAGATCACCAGGTTGGTACAGCAGGTGTAGCGGTAGCATCATGTTTCTCCCTGTCATCAATGTGAACGGGGGTACTCCAGTAGACAGGTGAGGGGTGGCTCGAGCAGCCATCAGTACCAGAGGAAGTTTAATATCCCAATCCTTTTGATTGGTGGCTACATACTTCTTCAACATGCTGACCACTGTCCTGTAAGCCCGTTCAACTTGACCGGAGTAAATTGGGTGATGGCTTAAATGGAGCTTGGCCTGTATACCCAGGAATTTCCACACTTCCTGCATGATTTCGGCGGTGAAGTGGGTTCCGCGGTCAGAGTTGACCCTTAAAGGCAGTCCAAATCTTGAGGAGCTGGGAGGCACTCTATCCACTTTGTAAATTCGCAAACCACGGTGAGGAAGTATTTGTTACCCCGTGTTGACCGTGGCAGGGGTCCTACCCAGTCTATTTGGAGGTCCGACCATGGGAAGGTCATTCCTTTCCTTTGCAGTGGTGCTTGGTGGTTTGGATTTGCCGGTTGGAACTGGCAACACACCAGGCATCCTTTAACGTATTCCGCTACGTCTTGCTGCATGCCAGGCCAGTATGCTACTTGCTTGAGTGTTTCATAGGTGGCCTTGACACCGTGGTGTCCTGCGCATGGTGCATCGTGTGCGTGTGTCAGCATCATCCCCCTTTGGCCGTGAGGTACTACGAGCTTTGGCGCAGTGAGTGGCTCAGGGACATATGTGAGAACACCGTCTCTTAGATGCAGCATGTGCTTGATAGAGTGGAGCGTGCGGAGCTCGGAGGACGTGTTTAGGTCCGAGGTGGAAATGGGATGTGTTAATGGGTCGGAAATGTGAGCTGCCATAGTTCGTAGTGACGAATCCGCAGTTTGGAGGGTGAGGAGATCGTCAGCAGCGAACTGAGGTGATAGGGCACTGTGGGAGGAGGCAAGGGTGTGCGCGCCAGTGTCTCTCCATGTAATGCACCTGCTTTGGCGAGGGCATCCGTTTGGTCATTTAAGTCTTTGTCTTGTCCTGGTTGATGTGAATGACCTCTGACTTTTTTCCAATAAACGATCGTCATTTTCTGTGACGATGGCGTCGCTTGCTTGGAAGAGTTCCTGGTGCTTGACAGGCTTGTTGTTAGCTGTCTTGAATCCATTCCTTTTCCATCCAGTTAAATGGCAGGTGAAGCTTAGACGGGCATAGTTCGAGCCGGTACAGATGAGGAGTTCTTTGATGTTGTGGGATGCAGCCAGTTGTAGGATGATGAGGATGGTTGCTATTTCTGCATATTGCGATGATTGAGAGCCTAATTTGAGTTGTTGCGGTGGGCACGCGTCGTTGTTGAGCCACACCACACCCACTCCAGCTTGTAAATTGCCCTTGCCATTGTAGGAGCAGCCATCGACATATGCTGTGGGCATTCCTTCACACACATTCTCCTCGAAGTACCTGTGATTTGTCAGTTGCGGTTGTGGCGGTTCTTTCGGTTCTGCTGAGGTGTACAGCGTGTCCATTGGACAGTTTTGGCAGGCCGCAAGCCTGTTTCCAAGTGAGGATTTGTAGTTTTGAGCATATCTTGCCTCAACGTCCCGTCTTTGCAGTGTCATTAGCCAGGTAGCTATGCGTGCGTTGGTCACCACGCCATCTCTGATTCGTTGACTGTTGAGGAAGGTGACTGGCTGGTGACAAGTCTCGATGATGACTTTCTGTGCACCGATGTAATTAGAGAAATGCTGGATGTCCCACACAGTGCAAAGCAAAGCTTTTTCGCAGTTTGAATATTTGCATTCTGGGGGAAGCAGCGTTTTGCTGGCATAAGTGACCACTCGTTTGTCTTTGTCATGGAGCTGGTATAGGCCTGCGCTGAGGCACTGATTAGAGAATCCAGCGTCCAGATAAAATTATTTTCCTGGGTCTGGGTAGGCAAGGCATGGAGCAGAGCACAGGCACTGTTTGAGCTGGCTCATAGCTGTGTCCTGGGCTTTCGTCCAAACAAAGGGTTCATCCTTTTTTAGTAGGGAAGTTAGTGGTCGTGCGATTGTCAGCGTAATTTTCGATGAACTGCCGTGAGTAATTGCACACTCCCAGAAAGCTTCGCAGCTCAGAGATGTTAGTTGGTGTCTTTATGCTTTGGATTGCTTGGGCATGGTTAGATTGTGGCTCGATGCCGTTTCTTCCGACAAGCAGTCCAACATAGTTCACCTTGGTTTTGCACCATTGTCCTTTGTGAAGGGCGATTTTAGCTCCTGCTGTTGTCAGCTGGTTTAGGACGTGATCGATTTCCTTGAGGTGGTCTTCCACACTTGAGCTTTTCATTAAGACATCGTCTACGTAGACAAGGTTGCCTCGGACTCTGGCGTCAGGGCATGCCTTGTTAAGGAAAATGTTGAATTCTGCTGGTGAGTTGGCATAGCCGAAGGGGCACCGTCTGAAGGTGTACTGTCGGTTGCCGAAGGTGAATGCCAGCTTATGTTGGTCATCGGGGTGGACAGGGATTGTCCAGAACCCGGAGGCGACGTCCAATGTGGACAGGATCGTCGAGCCTTTGATTTTTGGAATTTCTTGGTCCAACTGGGTCATAGGCCATCGTGACAATGGTACTTGCTGATTCAACTTGCGATAGTCGATGGTGGGACGCCATTTGCCGTTAGGTTTTAGGACTGGCCATATCGGGGCAGAGTATGTGCTGTTACAGGGCTGGATGACCCCCTTTTCCAGCATGGAGTCAACAATTTCTTGCACTGGCTCATATGACGCTATTGGAATCTTGTACTGTCGCACAAATGTGGGTGGCGCATTTGGGTTTGTCGGGATGTGCACCGTGTGGATGTTGGTCAGTCCACAATCCAGGGAATCCTTTGCGAAGGAGTCCTTGTACTTGTGCAGAACCTCTTTGAGTCCTTGGCGATCCACTTCATTGTGGAGGGCATCCGCCTCACTCAGGATCTGTTGAATTTGTGCATTGAACCCGGCGTAGGGTTCCTCTGCAGTTAAGTCATTTGAGGGGCTTTGGGCCCCGATGGTCACCTGTGTAGGTGATTCTGTCGCAGGCTGTGTTGAGACAGCGTAGACAGCGAGGTGAGTGTCATCTGTTAGTTCTGAACGGCAGACGCTTTCTCTGGACACCGGCAGAATTGAGGTGATGGCAATGATTTCATGAGGTTTTGTGAATGTTATGGTGTCATTGCATTCGTCTGACGTTAGTTGGGCTGGTATGGGGCCTATGACAGGTACCGTTAGTTCAAAGTCATGGAACGCCTGGTTGATGAGCCATCCCAGGTGACTGGCTTTGGGAACGTGGATGTCTTGGGCCATACAGTTGTTGAACAACACATACAAAGCACGAGATGACACTTCAATGAGAGGTGTAGCTTCCAGGGTCAGTCCGAGTTTTAGGCAGGTCCTGGAAGGTTGGAAGAAGCTTAGCTTACTGTTGAGAGTTTGGCCAGGTCGCATGTTGAGGCGGACGCTGACACTCTTGCTGTAGGCAGGTATTGTGGCTTCTTGCTCCGTGATCATAGCGCATGCGTCTGGCATGGTTTGACCGGATTGGAGGTTCTTGCGGTTGACTGATGTTGTCAGTTGGTGTGACAGGCGAGCCCATATGATGTCGTTTATGGCATCAATGCAAGCATTGAGCCGGACCATGATATCCGCTTCAATGTAGATGTTGTAACATATGTCGGCAGGAATTCAACTCAATCTACATTCCACCAGAAGGGGGGCAGCTGAAAGAACCAGTAACTCGCTAAAGCCCCTCCTCCGCCTCAGCGCAAAAGCGCGCATTTTCTTCCTATTATGGAACAAAGGAATGTGCCGGGAACGTTTCTTAAAGACATTCGTTCGTTTCATGACTTTCAAAGCATCCACACCAGAAACATATGGATATTGACATTGCACTCGTTCTCTCATGTTCTTGTGGAATGTGAATTATTTGGGAAAACGTGGGCTGATTTCTAATCGTACTTTAAGCTGGAATGTTTAGGTTGTGTTTAGACTTTTATGAATGGTTGCAAAAATGTATGAAGCAGTAAGATAACGAATGTGGTGATATTATAAATGTGTAAACCTGGTAAGAGTTTTAATACAGGGATCAAAAGTTATTCTTTTCGTCACATGAAAATGCCTTGCCAGAGCAGCCGTGCAGGCGGGGCTCCGTCCCGTACCGACGCTCTGATTGGACCAGCCGCCTGTGGGCGATGTCTAAACTCGGACAGTTTAAAACGACGCGCGAGTGCGCGCGCTCTCTCTCTTGGCTCTCTGGACTCTCTTGAACATGGCTTGACTCTCTTGAACTCTGTGGAACTCCTCGAAGCTACGCTTCCCCGTTTTCGCAACTGCGCCCTCCAACGCGCGCGGTCCGCTGGACGCTCACCTCGGAACCAACCATCGGAAGAAGTCTAAGACCGTGCCAAAGCCGTAACGGAGCAACGAATTCAACGACTGCAGAGGAGAGCAGCAAGTCTCCACACGAGAGCAACGGAAGGAGCCCGAGCTGACCACGTGACACCCGAAACAAAGAACTGAACTCATGCGGGAAAACGAAACCAAAGCATCCAGCCTGTTTAAACCAACACAAGCAAGTAACAAACTAAGCATTCCTAATCCTGACTGAACTGGTAAAATTTGATCTGAATGCAGTAACAAAGCATAAAGATTTGTTCGTGATCTTTTTCTGGTTAGTTAAGTTATGAAATAGAAAGAATGGTATTCTTTCAACAGTTAACCTCAAAACTCTCGTATGTGTGTGTGTATGTTTGTGCGGTTATTAGGTAATCCATTTATGTTAGAATAGCAATATCACGAATAAACCTTTTCCATTTTATAAAGAAGTGTCTCTGAAATCTGATTTTAAGTATTTTCATCCTTATTTGCCCAAAGATACCGCAACCTAGCTCAAACTTGAGAAATTATTAATCTTGTTTATTGTTACCGGGGCCACGGGGAATGGAAGCGAGATTTTAATTGAGATTAACAGAATGTACCTTTTAGTGATTGCTGGACAAGCACTTAATAAGGTGTAAACTGTAAGTTAAATATTAATATTACTTTGATCAAGCAAAATAAATATTTAATAACTAATTCCCGGAGCTGAAACAATAGCTCTATATTAAACTGGTTTCATTACAGAATGGTGGAGAATGCGGGCATTAAAGATTTAAATCTGAAAATCAAACCAGAGACAATATAAATATTTCTCACTTTTATCCGGAAAAATTGAGTAAATATAAAGAAACAAACGGTTATTTGTGATATTGCATTCTTGTTTGTGAAACACAGTGCGTTTTGAATGAAAGAGATTGTAACTGTTAACTCGAGCTCGTTGAGAAGAAATGAAACTGCAGGAAATAATTAATATTCGTGATTAAGACACGAGAAGTCGCTTTAACAGCGCACCAGAGTTAAGATGAGCGTGTTCCTCATTGATCTCTGATTTAAGGCCTTCGTGGTAATGTTTTGATAGTGCGTGTCCCACTTTCAAACCCAGCCACCTTACTCTCCCGGCTGTAGGAATTTTTAAAGTAGCTATTTAAGTAATTCTCAGCCATTATTTGAGGCGCTCAGACAAAGGAGTGACCATTCGGTTTGGAAAAGGGAGAAGAAATTTTGCAATCGATTTAATTGTTTTGTGTGCGGTCTAAACAGACAGATATTCGCATAATAGCCCGCCGAGGCTTTGATGATTTATAAGTAACCCGTAGATAAATTTATCTCGCCCTAAACGAGTGAGATTGTGTTGTAAAAGATTCAAATCTGAACAATGCTTGTTTAATCTGAAGCGTGGAGCACATTTTTCCGTTTTTCCTACAGGCACTGAGTTGCCATAGCGACCGGAAAAAACCCTTCCGGGCAGTTGCTATTAGTGCCACGTGTAAATAGCATTAGCGCGATATAAGCTAACTGAAACAAAGAAGCTTTAGCCATGCTGGTAGCATTACGGCTAGCGACTAGCACGTAGCAGTTAGAGAGCTTGAATGTAAGTGAATGCAGTTGGTGTGTGTGAAGATGCTAATCACATGTCTCTTCCTCTCTCTCTACCATTTAAAAGACTAACATATGTTGATAAGCTGGCTGTGTTAATGTTATTCCCAATCATCAGTTTAACAATTTCACAGGTTGGTTTAATATACTGTTGATTAAAATCTTACGTTTTGTGGGTAAGTTACCAGCTTAATAACTGGTGGGTTATTAGAAGATAATTTAGTATTACCTCATTATCTTGATAATATGGTGAGTTTGATTCCATTCAATTATAATGGCTTTTATGATTTTAAAACACATCAATGGATAAGCGCTATTGTTAGGAATTTTTAATTGTTAACTGAATGTCATAATTAATTGCAAATTTTCAATTAATTTCATTTAAATAAAATAATTTTAATTCCTGCCTCCAGCAACAACAGTATCCATTTATGAATCATAAACGCTCTTGTAATTTAACCACTACAATAAAATCTTAATTATTATCAAGAGGGCCAGAAATTTTTAATTTCATTTACAAGTAGGATACAGATTATTATTATTAAATTCTTTGTTTTGATGTTGATGACACAATGAGGAATGATTAAGTTTGGAAATTATGTTAATTACTATTATGGGAATCCAAAACTAGTGATTTGGAAGCTGTAAATTAATTTGATAATTAATTAGGAATTCGAAAATTCTAATTACATTTAATAATTAATTACACTTCCTGTTTACATTTTGCAACAATATTGGTTTATCAACTCAATTGCAGATTGCACGTGTAATTTCTAATCCTAGGTGAGCCTATTAATTTTAATTATAACATCATAAATTTTAATTAGAAACCACAAATTCTAATTTTTTATTCTAATTTCAGACTTAATACAAGTCTGGCTCTACCTGTAGGCCAGACTTCATCTCCTTAGGTGATCTGATTAACTCAAATAAAATTAATAATAATTTTATTAAGTTAAAATTAAATAAAGTCCTCTTTACTTAGGCCTGAGAGTAGATAGTGCTCCCCCTAGTGTTGTGTTGGGGAAGTGACAGTGACACCATACAATCAAAGTCACTTCTCACCAATCTGGAGCATAAAACGCAACCTTCTAATTAGAAAACCCCAAAAGGGAAATTAAGGTTTCCTCAACTTAGGTCAGTTTGTTTACCCTGTAAACAGCCAAACCAACCTAAGCATATCTACTCAACAGCACCACCTTGTGCCAACGTATTAGTTTTAAATCTTGGGAATAAATCTTAATTTCTCTTTTCTTTTCTCCCTGTTACTAACTTCTAATTTGACTTGTTTGCTTAAGACTTGGCCAGGGGAAGATCACGAATAGAGCGAAATGTCACAATTGAACAGATGTTTATGAAACTTGAGAACTACATTCAAAACTGTTTACCATTTACCCTCTATTGTGAAATCCTATCCCCCAGGTTAAAGCAGGTGCAATGAGAAGATAGACATCGGCAAAATTTTTAAACACGCGCGACACACGCTGACCAGCGTTGCGGTGTAAAATCCTGCCATTAAGGGACAAGTACTGTCATTGCTGTTGTTTTCCTCCATCAAGGAGAAAATTGGAATAGCAATACCAGTCTTATTACAAAAGAGAAAATCTCGCCTACAATCCTCTGATTAGAAGCATCCTTCTAAATCAGACTTAACAAAGCGAAAAGAAGAAAATCTGCTATTTAAAGAGAGATCTGTTTAGTGCTATTGTCCTTGTGTACTCATTCTGTTTGTGTGTTTTTCTTTCTCTGCTTCCCAGCTGGGCTGCCCTTATGTGTGCCCAATAATTTATCTGCAGAGACTACGAATTAGAAGCACCTGCCAGAGGACCACAAACACAGAGACACACTCAACACTAGCATACACTACACTGTGCATATTTACACCCCTGTTTGTTTTGTTTGTGTTTTGTTTTTGCTTTGTTTCCTATTCAAGGTCTGTGTCAGTTCGGTCCAAGATCCCCATCACCCGCCAGAACATGTCTCACAAAACAGAACATGTCGGTCACTGGGAAAGACTGGAAATGTGGCTAAGTGTTACAACAAACAGCATCTTCCCTAAAGCTGCTGAAGCACTCCAACATCAGACACAGGACCAACTAGATGACAACATCACAAGCATCATGAGACAAGACCCAAGTCAAAACTACAATCACAAAGAATTAGCCAAGATCACCTCAAGCTTAAGTCACACACTCATCGCCACCCTCAAACTGAGCGACAAGCACGCCGCACAACGCCAGCAGGAGCTGACAAGCGCACAACGACGATGCATAGAGTAGCTGGAACGTGAACGACAGGAAGGGACCGATGAGGTGGAGCAAGGCGCCGAGGAGGAGATCAACAGGCTAAAAGAGACTCTAGAAGCTACCAGCCACGAAATGCAGCAACTCAAAGAGGACTTCGCTGATCGTGCAGACAAGCTACAGTATGCAGAGAAGCTACTAGAGAAGGCAAAGACTGACTTCAGGGACAAAAACAGCAGAATCAAGGCCCTCGAAGCTCATTTGGCTGAGTCAAGAAACGAGATCAGCTGCCTAACACGACAGCTCGACTACGTCACAGAGGAGTCTGAAAGTTTCCAAGAGGAACTCAAACACGCTTACGAACTACGCCAGGAGCCGTCAAGGACAGGACGTGCACCAACCGCACCCCTGCCAAGCAGGACCAAGTCACCTGTGCCTGGACTGACACGTGAACATAAGACAGAGGGGGTGGTGTTAAAACAGTCACCAGCGCTGTCTGAAGAACTTTATATCACGACAGAACCAGAAGAATCTGCTGCAGCCAGCCGCAGATCGTCACACGGCTTGGACCTAAAAGATCTTGACAAGCTGGCCCGAAACGTTGGCAAATTCAACCCCAGCGTGCCAAACAGCCAAAAGGTCCAAGCGTATCTGCAAGATATGATTTCCATCTGGAAATGCGACCTAACGTTACGGACAAAGATAAACTCTACTTACTCCGAACGACATCCAGTCCTGAAGTACGCAGCTTCCTTGACCGGCAGCCTGTTAACACAAAGACTGATTATCAACGGCTGCGAAAAGCCCTCATTAAAGAGTTCGCCGACCCTGAGTCCGATCAAGGCTTAGTGGCTGCCCTGGAGACGAGACAAGGACGTCACGAACCTCCTCAAGCTTACTATAGTCGACTCAGACAAGCATATTTTGGAACTCGCAATGATTCTGACATGGAAGATGAACTGAACTTTAAAACTCTCTTCCTCAGGAACCTTCATCCTGGCATAAGCCACCATCTTGGCGTTCTCGCATGTCCACGAACGATGAACACTCAGCAGTTGCGAGACTTGGTGCAAAAGGCCTACTACAAACAAAAGATGGCCTCAGAAAAGAGCGCAAAAACCCCAGCAGTTCTTGATTTCAACACGCAACACCATGAACTGGCTCTAGAGGGCACCCAACGCCAAGACAGCGCTAAGCCACCACACAGAGAATGGAATGCACCCCCGTCATGGGACCAAGCAAGGCCTCATGAGAATCAGTGGGAAAAGGAAGAGGAACCAGATTCAGCCTGACTAGCTGTCAGACGAAAAGGCAGTGACAAGCTGAACAAATCAGCCACAGGAAACAGCATTACTTCACCTCACTCTCAGAGAACAGTAAACACCCGAACTTCAGATGGACATGAAACCCCACCTGAAAACCCAGCAACAGAGTTAAACACTAACTCAACACCCAATACTCCAAATCACAGCAGCGTCCAACAAACACCTGCTGATGAAACTCCTCAAGTTCCTGAAAGTGCTGTCTCAGTCACCTGCCATTCCTCCGGAGAACACCAGATCAGGTCTGACATCCTAAACGTTTCCTCCCAAACTCCAGCCCCTCAAATGACCAAAACGATGCCCTCACCACAGCAGGTGCATCACATGAAGAGTCCTGGACCTTTCATGCCCTCCCACCCAACCCTACAGTGGCAGCAGTAACCCGCCGCCAGCACGCCACTGGCGAGCACACCCCTGCCCTCCTGCATTACCATACCACCTCAGTTCGCTGCTGACGATCTCCTCACCCTCACATGCGGATTTGTCACTACGAACCATGACAGCTCACATGTCAAACCCATTTGAACATTCCATTTCCTATACGGACCTGAACACATCCTCCGAGCTCCGCGAGCTCCACTCTGTTGACTACATGCTGCATCTGCAAGACGGTGTCCACACGTATGTCCCTGAGCCACTCACTGCGCCACAGCTCGTAGTACCTCACGGCCAGAGGGGGAGTATGCTGACACATGCACACGATGCACCAT
Source organism: Ptychobarbus kaznakovi (assembly GCA_027422405.1). Lineage (NCBI taxonomy): Eukaryota > Metazoa > Chordata > Actinopteri > Cypriniformes > Cyprinidae > Ptychobarbus > Ptychobarbus kaznakovi. The sequence continues at coordinate 18,122,858 of CM049812.1, read as the reverse complement.
GATGGGTTGCCAGTGCCAACCGGCAAATCCAAACCACCGACAGGAAAAGGGGGAAGATCAGACCCACTGACACAGACCGACAACCATATGCACCACACAAGCATAAGTATTGTCATTTTAGGAAAACATATAGCAACCATGCTTAGACACAACCCATATTCTCTCCTCCGCAGCACTGCTAGGACCAATCTAGTAGAGAGGAGTTACTCTCATTTTTTTTTTTTAAAAAAAAAAAAAAGAAATTTTTTTTTATTTTTTTTTTTTTTTTTTTTTACTTTATCGTTTGGTTTCTTTATCTCGTGTCTCACTTTGTGTTTCCTTTCCTCTCTCTCACTTTGAACCTCTTAACCAATCCTTGAATCCAGGTCCTGAAATTGAGATAGACTTCCGTCAGTAAAGTCGCTGTAATGCGCTGTGAGAACCATGAACGACATGATACACGATGTAAGTTCCTCGATTGACAACGTAGCCATGAATGGGATTCCGTGCTACACGATACCTCTTAGCCTTGTTCAAACGTTGTAACTTCGGCCACTGCGGGCCCCGCTAGTCTCATCCAAACCCATCTCGCCCCTTTCCCGGTAGCGCTATTCCCATATACGCAAACCCGGAAACAGGTGATTTAGTTGTTTTTAGTTTGCCCATTATCGACGTTAATAATGTTTACCGGCTCAAAGACGTTGTGAATGTGGGATTACGGCAAGGGAAAACCTACGTCAAAATCCACACTCCTAAAGTCGCTGCGTATTACGATAACAACGAACAGTTGTATCCGGCCCCAAACTTAAAGATGGGCACGCTCACTTAGGACATTCACTCCCCCCTACCCGAGTAAACTCTGCGTACGCGATAATACCAGGGGCATCCGTGGTTTAGAATCCATTAAACCCGACACTAGTGCCCCGCCGAAACAACACCACGTTCTCAAGTTGAGGTAACGCAAGCCGAAATCATCAGAAACCGATGGCTGGTCAATACCCCAGCACGAACAGCCACACTCACATGCGATTAACACGACACCGCTACGCGCATTAATTTGCCCAACCAAACGTTATGGATCACTGTCCCGAAGGGCGCGATCCTCCGTATTGACGAGTTAGCATTGTATCACCTCACCGACGATGAATATCAGGTTGAAATCGAAATCTCTTATTGAATTGACACCGGCTGACAGCGTTAGAAGCTATCGCTCGCCTTCCGCCCGCCGGCGCGCCAATTATTCGGTCCTGGTCTGCCGCTGACACGGCGCTTTGTATCTCTACTATCGTAGGATATGTTGTGACTTTGACACTGGCCTTCCTCCTACACAAGCGAGTGAACGTCGTTCAAGAGTCTCTCAACAAATGCACGTCAGGCGTCCCTCGCCTTTTTCGACGTGGTAATCCCGACCTAGAACCCGAACCCGAGAATTCGACCAACCTGACTGAGATCATGCCTATACCGCCTCGTCGAGCCCCTGACAATTAAAACAGTCAAAAATGACCCAATTGTCAATAATGATAAACAATGCATCCCTATGTCTTCTCAAGTTTCTAACCTGTTCCTTCCCAAATTACCCTGCACCAGGCTCCAGTCAGTGATAGGAATGATGTTTGTGTCTTGTATGTGCCTGTTCTTCCTGCCTCTTGTTCCAGGGCCTGACAATGTTCCATCAGGGGAACATCACCAAGCCCAAGGGGGATATGTAACATATGTCGGCAGGAATTCAACGCAATCTACATTCCACCAGAAGGGGGGCAGCTGAAAGAACCAGTAACTCGCTAAAGCCCCTCCTCCGCCTCAGCGCAAAAGCGCGCGTTTTCTTCCTATTATGGAACAAAGGAATGTGCCGGGAACGTTTCTTAAAGACATTCGTTCGTTTCATGACTTTCAAAGCATCCACACCAGAAACATATGGATATTGACATTGCACTCGTTCTCTCATGTTCTTGTGGAATGTGAATTATTTGGGAAAACGTGGGCTGATTTCTAATCGTACTTTAAGCTGGAATGTTTAGGTTGTGTTTAGACTTTTATGAATGGTTGCAAAAATGTATGAAGCAGTAAGATAACGAATGTGGTGATATTATAAATGTGTAAACCTGGTAAGAGTTTTAATACAGGGATCAAAAGTTATTCTTTTCGTCACATGAAAATGCCTTGCCAGAGCAGCCGTGCAGGCGGGGCTCCGTCCCGTACCGACGCTCTGATTGGACCAGCCGCCTGTGGGCGATGTCTAAACTCGGACAGTTTAAAACGACGCGCGAGTGCGCGCGCTCTCTCTCTTGGCTCTCTGGACTCTCTTGAACATGGCTTGACTCTCTTGAACTCTGTGGAAATCCTCGAAGCTACGCTTCCCGTTTTCGCAACTGCGCCCTCCAACGCGCGCCGGTCCGCTGGACGCTCACCTCGGAACCAACCATCGGAAGAAGTCTAAGACCGTGCCAAAGCCGTAACGGAGCAACGAATTCAACGACTGCAGAGGAGAGCAGCAAGTCTCCACACGAGAGCAACCGAAGGAGCCCGAGCTGACCACGTGACACCCGAAACAAAGAACTGAACTCACGCGGGAAAACGAAACCAAAGCATCCAGCCTGTTTAAACCAACACAAGCAAGTAACAAACTAAGCATTCCTAATCCTGACTGAACTGGTAAAATTTGATCTGAATGCAGTAACAAAGCATAAAGATTTGTTCGTGATCTTTTTCTGGTTAGTTAAGTTATGAAATAGAAAGAATGGTATTCTTTCAACAGTTAACCTCAAAACTCTCGTATGTGTGTGTGTATGTTTGTGCGGTTATTAGGTAATCCATTTATGTTAGAATAGCAATATCACGAATAAACCTTTTCCATTTTATAAAGAAGTGTCTCTGAAATCTGATTTTAAGTATTTTCATCCTTATTTGCCCAAAGATAACGCAACCTAGATCAAACTTGAGAAATTATTAATCTCGTTTATTGTTACCGGGGCCACGGGGAATGGAAGCGAGATTTTAATTGAGATTAACAGAATGTACCTTTTAGTGATTGCTGGACAAGCACTTAATAAGGTGTAAACTGTAAGTTAAATATTAATATTACTTTGATCAAGCAAAATAAATATTTAATAACTAATTCCCGGAGATGAAACAATAGCTCTATATTAAACTGGTTTCATTACAAAGTCATGAGGCAGGTCTGGGACGACGAGGAAGTAGTGGCTCAGATGTCTGTTGTTCCATTGTATGTCCAGAGTGCAGATGATCTTGGAGGTTGTCATGGTTGTCGACCAGGAACTGAGAGGGAAGCGGCTGTGCTTAGCGACATGTGGTAGACTCTGATGTCTTTGCTTCAGTGTTCTGAATAGCTTCAGGCTGATGGCTGAGTTCTCTGCCCACAGGGCTAGTGCCACGTCGGACACTGATGTGCCTCGGACATCTATCACAGTCATGATTTGAAGGGGGCCGGTGTTTGATTCAGGCTCCTGCAGTGAGCAGAGGAGAGGGTCCTTGCTGTTTGTGCTCGATCCAGATCCTGGCTTTGCTACTGCATCATCGATCAGTGACTTAGGGGCGATGTCTGTGACTTGACACTGCGACTCGTTGGAGTCTAATGACTGGCAGGACAGAGGCTCACGGACTTGGATCCTAATCTTTAGGTGCTTGAAGTATATTAGAGATTCGAAGCGATTAAGCAGATCTTTCCCAATGAGGAGTGGATACGTTAGACAGCTGCAGCTCATCCAGAACGCTGCTGCCAGGATTCTGACTAGAACCAGAAAATCTGAGCATATCACACCAGTCCTCAGGTCCTTACACTGGCTTCCAGTTACATTTAGGATTGATTTTAAAGTACTTTTACTCGTTTATAAGTCACTCAATGGTCTAGGACCTAAATATATTGCAGATATGCTCACTGAATATAAACCTAACAGACCACTCAGATCATTAGGATCGAGTCAGTTAGAAATACCAAGGGTTCACACAAAACAAGGGGAGTCCGCTTTTAGCTATTATGCCGCCCGCAGCTGGAACCAGCTTCCAGAAGAGATCAAATGTGCTAAAACATTAGCCACATTTAAATCCAGTCTCAAAACTCATCTATTTAGCTGTGCATTTGTTGAATGAGCGCTGTGCTACGTCCGAACTGACTGCATTGTATTTTATGTATAATCCTTTTCTATTTAACTGTTTTAAATTTCATTTTAAATCAATTTCTATATCATTTTAAAATTCCTTGTTTTATTATTTTTAACTCCTTGTTTTTATTGCTGTGAATGATTATTTCACTTTCTTTTATGTAAAGCACTTTGAATTACCACTGTGTATGAAATGTGCTATATAAATAAACTTGCCTTGCCTTGCCTTGCCTTGCCTTGTCTTGCTTGGCAGGGGTGAGGTCGGTGCACGTCCTGTCCTTGACGGCTCATAGCGTAATTAATAAGCATGCTTGAGTTCCTCTTGGAAACTTTCATACTCCTCTTTGAAGTAGTCGAGCTGTCGTGTTAGGCGGCTGATCTCGTTTCTTGACTCATCCAGGTGAGCTTCAAGGGCTTTGATTCTGCTGTTTTTGTGCCTAAAGTCAGCCTTTGCCTTCTCCAGTAGCTGCTCTGCATACTGTAGCTTGTCAGAACGATCAGCGTAGTCTTCTTTGATTTGCTTCATTTCGTGGCTAGTAGCTGCTAGAGTCTCTTTTAGCCTGTTGATCTCCTCAGCTGCGCCTTGTTTCACCTCATCAGTCCTTTCCTGTCGTTCCTGAGCTTCAAGTTCCAGCTGCTCTATGCGTCGTTGTGCGCTTGTCAGCTTCTGCTGGCGTTGTGCAGCGTGCTTGTCGCTCAACTTGAGGGTGGCGATGAGTGTGTGACTTAAGGAGCCGATGATCTTGGCTAATTCTTTGTGACTGTAGCTTTGCCTTGGGTCAGCAGCCTTGGGGAGGAGGCTGTCTGTCGCACCACTTAGCCATGTTTCCAGATCCTCCCAGTGACTGACATGTTCTGGCGGGGTGAGGGAGATCTCGAACCGAACTGACACAGACCTTGAATGGGAAACAAAGCAAAACAAAACAAAGCAAAACAGGGGTGTAAATGTGCAAAGTATAGTGTATGCTAGTGTTGAGTGTGATTCTTTGCGTCTGTGATCCTCTGGTGGGGTGCTTCTGATTTGTAGTCTCTGTGGAGAAATTATTGAGTACACATAAAGGTAGCACAGCTGGGAAACAGAGAAAGAAAATGACACTAACAGAATAAGAAAAAAAGTAATAATTGGATACTTCACCTTTTCCTGTAAGAGAAAGTCTCCTTGTTTTTTTTCAAGGAAGGGGGTCAGTCTAATTCAAAGGTGAGGGAGAGGGACAAGAACAAAATAACTCTTACTGGTAGCAGATTTTCCTCTTGTCACTTTTTTTTGTTAAGTCTGATTTAGAAGGACGCTTCTAGTCAGAGGATTGTAAGCGGGTTTTCTCTTTTGTAATAGGACAGTGATTGCTATAAAAAAATTCTCCTGGATGGAGGAAAACAATAGCAATGACAGTACTGGTCCCTTAATGGCTAAATTTACACCACAACGTTGGTTAGCGTGTCTCTCGTGCGTGCTTAAAAATTTGCTGATGCCTATCTTCTCATTGACCTGCTTTTAACTTGGAGGGGTATAATTTCACAATAGAGGAAGGTAAACAGAAAACAGTTTTGAAACGTCGTTCTCAAGTTTCACAAATACCTGTTCAATTACGAAAGTTCTCTGCTCACGATATTCACACAGGCAAAATCTAAGCAAACATTAGCAGTAGTCAAATTAGAAGATAGCAGCAGGGAGGAAAGATAAGAGAAGTGAGGATTTACTCCCAAGGTTAGGACTAATAACAAGGGTGGCTACGTGGTGGCACTATTTAGTCGATACACTTAGGGGGTTGGTTTTTCTGTTTTACAGGGTAAAATGAACTGACCTAAGTTTTGAGGAAACCTTAATTTCCTTTTGGGGTTTTTCTAATTGGAAGGTTAAAGTCCTTATACCCTAAACTTGGTGAGAAATTACATTGCTTCCGTGGTGCCCAGCAGCAAGGTCCCCCCCCCCGTCCGAGCGCACCAGGTGAGCTCCTGTAAGGGTCTTGCCGAACACTCCGTCCCCACTGTATTGCAGTGAGCCTCTCAAACAGACGTGTCTTTTAGCACAACCGGGCCGGGACTCGGGTGAGGCATGTCAATGACTGCTGTTCTGAAGAGGGGCGGGGCTAAATCCCAGGGCTATTCGTCAGCGTGGACCCGAAGTCCGAAGTACCTCGTCAATAGTTACCCGGGGTGGTATATCCGCACCTTCGCCCAGTCAGCCTGTTGACTCTTCCTCCGATACCCGATTGCTAGGCCTGCTGCATGCCTTCACTTTGCAATACTAGAACAAAGGTATTCGGTTTTCCCCCCAGCCCGCACCAGGTTACGTCGGAACAGGTGACTCTTCTTGCTGTGACCCACGATGGAGGCAATGTCACTTCACCAACCCAGCACTAGGGGGAGCGCTATCTACTATCAGGCCTAAGTAAAGGGAACCTTATTAAAATTTAGCTGAGTTAATCAGATCACCTAAGGAGATGAAGTACAGCCTAACAGGTCAAGCCAGACTTGTGTTGCGTCTGAAATTAGAATTTCAAATTAGAAGTTGTGGTTTCTAATTAAAATTTTATGATGTTATTAAATTGATAGGATCGATTAGGATTAGAATTACAAGAGCAATCTACAAATGAGTTGATTAGCCAATATTGTTGCAATAGGTAAACAGGAAGTGTAATTAATTATTAAGTGTAATTAGAATTTTTTAATTCATAATTATGAAATTAAATTACAGATTCCAAATCTCTAATTTCAGATCCCTAGCATAACAAGTTACTAATTCCTCCTTGTGTCATTAACATCAAACCAAATCAATCTGCCCACCCTAATTACTTGTGAATGAAATAAAAAATGTCTGGCCCTCTTGATAATGACTAAGATTTTAATGTTGTCAAATTATAAGAGCACTTATGATTAATCAGTGGCTATTGTTGCTATGTGGAAGTAGGAACTGAAATTATTTTATGAAATGAAATTAATTTCAAATTTGTAATTAATTATGACATTACATAAACAATTTAAAATTCCTAACAATAGCAACGTATCCACTGATGTGTTTAAAATCAGGAGAGCAGTTATAATTGAATTAATCACCGTATTATCAAGGTAATGAGGTAGTACCGAATTATTTTCTAATAAAACCATCAGCTATTAAACTAATAATCACTAAAAATAAAGACCTTAAACAAACGTTTATTAAAACCACCTACTCTGGGTTTGAGCCATTCCCGAGCTTGGAGCCCTTCTGCAGGACAGCACGTCAACAACGTATTACCATACTCGCCCAATACGCATTACGTTTATCGTGCTAATATATGTAAGTGTGAAATTGTGTAATTTATTTTCAACAAAAATAATTGGCTAATTTGAGGACAACTGGCAACAGCTGGTCTTAAATTCTTTAGACACAGCACACCAAACGACGTTGAACACCGACTGACTGAGCGCAAATGACATTCATAATCGGCCTGACAGTAGTGTGTTCCCGGCTTCACAGATTGAACCGGATCACGCTTCGAACTGAAAAGTCTTACTGTTACTTAAGGACTGATGGACGGGCTCTCTCGCAAGTCAGTGCAAGTTTTTAAAAGTGATTTCTACAGAATTATGCATTGCTGCTGTTTTTTCTAACACACAGCTGCAAATTACAGTCCAACTGAATGGGTGAACACGCACAAATTTACAGGCGCGACATGCCCGAAACAGCCTGGATAACAATTGGCTAACACTGCTGTCTATCAAACTCATCAAGAATTGTGCAAAAAGAAATTTTATTTATTTTAGTTATTTGAATTGTTATAATAGTTCTCTAATTGTGTTAAAATAGATTAAACAATAAATATCTAACAAATATTATATTTGTATAATAAACTGGGGGGCCTTTCTAATAATAGCAAATATGCTATTATTACAGTTTTAACGGAGTGTGAGATTACAAATTTTATTTAAATGTTTAACTTACATTCTTATTATTCACTTCCTGACTAAGAAATTGTCAGGTGCTTGAGATCGCTTCCTGACCATTGAGCTTGAGACAGCTGTGCCTTTGTCTCTATGATAATGGTAAGTTCAATGAGTCAGACTACTGAGACTCTCAAGCTTTGTTCTGCAAATGGCTTTCTGGCCCAGACTTCCTGGCCCAGACTTCCTGGCTCCCTGGCCCAGACGTGGAATCGTTAGTTTGATTGGATTAGTGTCTATCTTTCGGAGCCCCCTGGCCCAGACGTGGATTCGTTAGGTTGATTGGATTAGTGTCTATGCATTTGATTATGTTGATGAGATTAGAACCACGGGAAGTTTAGCAACAAACTAACGCCTCCCTCATGTGCTTGCTTTGTTTGAATTTGTCTCCACCTCCAAGAATCCCTCCTCCAAAAATGCCTATAAAATAACCTTGTAAAGTTACTTAAGATTGAGATTTCGATGACTACAGATACCAACAGCTTGTGTTCTCAATAAAGAATCCTGCTGACGATCCAATCCGAAGTCTCCTGGTCTTTTCTTCTGAGTTTCCTACACTTTAGAAGAACCAAGTTCACAACAGATGGTGCCGTGATCCGGATAGAGTTCCAGATTCCTCACCTGAAAACTTCAAGCTCAAACAAAGATCTGCATCCAGACTGCACAAAGCTGAACCAAAGATTCCCAGACTGAATTTTTCTCTCAACCAAGGGTTGTGGTGAGTGCTGTCTCTAATCCAAAAGAACCTAAGACCAGTACAAATTTTGTATCCTCTGTGCCGTCAGAGAAGAGTTAACATACATCTGTAGGGTTTGTTTAACTAAGTTTATCCTCTAAAGTTTTCTTTTAGAGATGAAAGTTATCCTCTGTTTCAGGCAGGGAAGATTTGGCATTACGTGCTAATAATTTTGATATTGGTTATCCTCTGTTCTTTCAGGCAGGGAAGTTTTGGCATTACGTGCTAAAAATTGGTTATCCTCTGTTTCAGGCAGGGAAGTTTAGCATCATGTGCTAAAAATTGGTTATCCTCTGTTTCAGGCAGGGAAGATTAGCATTTCGTGCTAATAATTTTGGTTTATCCTCTGTTCTTGTAGGCAGGGAAGTTAAGTGTGAAGTGTTGGTAATTTGGAAAGTTAACAATAGTTAAGCTTTTTTTAACAAGTGTACCCTCTATTGATCAGATAATTATTATTATTTTTATTTTTTTTTTGTGTTTGTTTGTGTGGTACAGAAGAAACTTACAAAATGGTTAGAAGGAATGCTAGGCTGATTCCAACCACAGAAAAGATTGGTCTTGCGACTCCTTTGTGGTCAGATAGTGAATTCAAAACGCTGTTAGGGGAACAAATGGACCTAATAGTCACTGAAAAAGTTAGACAAGAACTAACGCAGAAATATGAGATTCATCCAGACAAGACTTGGTCGGTAGATGAGTGTAAAAAGGTACTAGGAGCAAGTATTCGTAAGAACAATGTGAAAGGCATTATCTGTTGTCACAGAGAATTCAGTGTAACACTAGCTACACAACAGTCTCAGCGTAACTCAGAGCTAGAGAAACAGAACAATGAACTCCGTGCTAGAGTATCCACTTTGACTAAGAAATTGAACCTCAAGAAAGCTGCAGCAAAAACTGATGTGAAAGTCAGTCAGCTGATAACATTTACCTGATTTACAAGGTTTTTTTGAAACAGATGTAGCTCTCCAATCAGTAACTGATGTGCCTGTAAATTCAGTCAATGTGTGTGGTGCTAGGAGAAGATCTCAGGGAATTGAGGAAACTGATAGTGTTCCTCTCAATTCTTCTGTTGTGCAAATACAAACTGTTGCCAAAGCTTTATGTCCTAAAGATATAGAGAGACTATCTCAGAGTTTACCGTCAGCACGCACACATTTTTCTGAATTTAGAAGAACATTGATCAGTAAAATGCGTCTTTATGACATGTCGTTGGCAGAAGTCACGCAGCTGATGTCACAAATTCTAACTGAATCTGAATTCAACAGTTTTGAATCTGCTGTTACTTCTGAACTGCGAAATGCCAGTAAGGGTGATTTAAGAGAAGGTATTTTGAAAATCCTAAAGAATATCTTAGGACCCAAAATAGATTGGTCTAGAATTACTACCTGTGTGCAAAGGAAAGAAGAAACTGTGAGTGAATATACTGAGAGATTTTGTCAGTCAGCTGTAATTTACAGTGGAATTGTTGATGACCCTGAAAGTGTGCTAGATGACAAGGGACCCCTGGTTCGTATCTGGTCAGATGGCCTTGTAGCCGAATACAGAAAAGCTTTACCATTCTTAGATCTAACTTGGTCTAACAGAACTCTCACAAGTAACCTAGACAGGTTAGCTACATGGGAAAGAGATGCTGATGTCAAGGCAAAAGTAAGAGTAGCAGCAGCTACGTTTAACACAACAAAACAAGACAATAGATGGTTTAAAAGAGAAAGCAAATGCAAATACTGTGAAAAATTAGGACATTGGGAGAAAGAGTGTAGGAAGAAGTTGCAAGATAGTAAAAGAAATGCTATGCATAATTCTGCTCCTTTTCAGCCTGCCGACAACCCTGAAGTAGTTCCGCCAGTGACCACTGAAACTGTAGGACAGCTAGTTCAGGCTCTTTTAAGAGCACAACAAGACCAGGAAAAAAACTGATTGTTGGGGCTGTGAGTAGCTACCTTTCCCTGTAATCCAACACAATGACCAAAGCATTTTTGTGAAAGGTAGCATAAAGAGAAAGAGATTGATTTTTTGCTTGATACAGGTGCAGAAATTACAGTAATTCCTACAAATTGGCACAAGGTTTAAACATCCCATACAAGAAAACCAAACTTTGTTTAACTGGTGTAATAGGTGAAGATTCTGTTTTGTATGAAACTCCGCCCATAGAGGTACAATTTGGCCCAAAACTCTGACTACAAAATTGCTATGCGCTCCATTAAATACAGGTGCAATTTTAGGCATGGATCTTCTGAGACAAATAAATCTAACTTTAGACATGTCCTCAGAATCTACTAGCATAAAAATTTCCTCAGCACAGATTTCTACCAATAATGCAACCCCTCCCGAGTATGCTTTCTTACAGAATCATCCAATTTGGGCTAAAGACAAGGATGATTGTGGGTTGTTGACAGGTGTAGAACAGTTAAATTGACAGGAACTCCACCTCCGGTCACCAAACAATATCCGATTAATAAGGAAGCTATACAGGAATCAAACTTATTGTAGAAAATTTGCTGACGCAGGAGGAGTGCTAGTTAAAACGAACAGTCCATTTAATTCATCCATATGGCCCATCAAGAAATCTAATGGGACATGGAGACTTACAATAGACTACAGAGTAGCCAATAAACATATTGATAAAAAATCCCCCTAGTGGCAGATCCATCTATAATTTGTAATGGCTTACCATTAGATTGTAAGATTTTTTCAGTAATTGATATGTCTAATGGATTCTTTTCTGTACCGTTGCACTCTGACAGCCAGCCATGGTTAGCTTTCACAGTTGACTATGAACAATACCAGTGGACACGATTGCCACAGGGATTTCAAAATCCCCAACCATATATCATCAGGCTGTCAGACGTGATTTGTGTGACCCAGAATGTCCGGTAAAACAGTCCACTATGATCCAATATGTCGATGATATTTTGATTGCCTCAACAGATCATGAGGTACATCAAACTGAATTGGCATCATTGTTGGACTATTTGCATAAAAAAGGACACAAATGCAGCTTTCACAAAGCTCAAATCGCTAAAAAGCAAGTCACATTTCTGGGTCAAACAATTGGTGCAGGAAATAGATCCATTACACAGGATCGAGCGGCTTCAGTCAAAGCCATACCTCCGCCTACTACCATTAAAACACTCCGCTCATTTTTAGGAACAACAGGTTATTGTAGACCTTGGATTGAAGACTATGCCTCGATTGCTCAGCCTCTCTATGATTTGTTGAAAGGCCATGGTAAAGATTCAGATACTGTTTGTATGGAAGAACTTCATCTCAAAGCTTTTAATGATTTGAAGAGAGCACTATGTCTAGCACCAGCATTAGGAATTGCCCAATCTGATAGACCCTTTGTGCTTTATGTCCATGAACACTTAGGCTTTATGACTGCATGTCTAATGCAAGATCATGGGGGCAGCTTACGCCCAATTCATTACTATTCCGGTAAACTTGACATAGTCGCTCAAGGTATGGGCCCATGCCTCAGAGCAGTACAGGCAGTTCATCTAGCGCTTCAGGCTTCATCAGGAATGGTGTTAGGTCAGACTGTAAACGTAAAATGCCCTCACGCAGTGTCCGCACTAATGAATCAAGCAAAAGTCACTTCTGTCACCTCCTCCGTTGGGGAAATTGGTTAGCAACTCTCACAGCCCCGAATATTGTTATACAGCGTGCACCAGTCACGAACCCATCCTCATGTATGATGTCTGCAATGACTGAATTTGTGTTAGAGGATGAAGGCGAAATGACTCATGATTGTGTTACGCTTGCATATGCAGCGACAAGTGAAATAGCAGAAACTCCCATAGAGAACGCAGAATTGGAGTTGTTTGTTGATGGTTCAGCTCAAGTTATTGAAGGTAACAGACGAGCAGGATATGCAGTAACTTCCACCACTGAAGTAGTTGCTTCAGGTCGTCTTCCAGATCATTTTTCAGCTCAAGCTGCAGAACTAGTAGCCTTAACTAGAGCATGCACGCTAGCTTCAGGATCGGTTGCAAATATCTACACAGATTCCAGGTATGCTTTTGGGGTAATTCATGATTTTGGTGTCATTTGGCAAACCAGAAAATTTCTAACTTCTGCTGGATCCCCATTAAGCAAGCTGGATTAGTGAAAGATTTAATGTTTGCCATGAAACTCCAAAGAAATTAGCGGTGATCAAAGTGAAAGCACATCTCACAACTAATACTACGGAAGCTAAAGGTAATGCTCTTGCTGATGTAGCGGCTAAACAGGCTTGTTTCTATGCAACTGTACAAGTGTGTTCAGGTAGTACAGCACAGAAGACAATTCTACCTCCTGAATCAATCGTTGATCTGTATAAAGACGTTCCTCTATATGAAGCATGGACATGGTTAGACAAAGGAGCCACTGTGGATTCATCCGGCTGCTGGACCAAAGGGGGAAAGTATGTTGCTCCCGAATCACTGTTGCCATATTTGGCTCAACAAATACACAGTTTGGGTCATAGTGGTCCAGCAACGATGAATCACAGGTTCTCAAATCAATGGTGGAATCCAAAATTCAGAAACGCAGCCACTGAAACAGTCAAGAGATGTGTTACATGTCAGAAAAATAATGATGTACCAGCAGCCACTACACCAGCAGCACATACCCAGCTCTACCAGGGCCATTTCGTCACCTGCAAGTTGATTACATATCGTTGCCCCCTTGTAAAGGAAAAACTGACGTTTTGGTAGTAATAGACAAGTTCTCAAGATGGGTAGAAGCTTATCCAACAGGGCGTGCTACAGCTGCACATACTGCTAAATGTCTTGTCACTGATTACATTCCCAGATGGGGATTAACAGATTGCATTGACTCAGATCAAGGTACCCACTTCACAGGACAGGTAGTCAAGGAAGTGTCTAGAATGTTGAAGATTAAGTGGAACCTTCACTGTCCCTATAGGCCACAAGCATCAGGACAGGTTGAACGATCAAACAGAACAATCAAAACCAGGCTTAGCAAAATGCATCAGGAAGGAGTACCATGGGTTGAAGCACTGCCCGCAGTACTGTGTGTAGTATGAGAGCATCACCTAACAGATCAGTAGGACTGAGCCCTCATGAGATTATTACTGGACGCCAAATGCAGATGCCAGGTGTGATTGATCTTAGAAATGCTGATGTGCACATTGCTTCAGATGCCCTGATCGCTTACTGTGAAAACTCACAAAGGCAGTGCAGAGTGTCAAAGAGAGAGTTGAGTCGTGTTGGCAGACTCCACCAGAAGGTGGACACACAATCATCCCAGGTCAATGGGTCATGATAAAGGCGTTCAGAAACAAGCCATTAGAGCCTAAGTGGTACGGACCACATCAAGTGATGTTGATTACAGCTGCTGCAGTATTTGTCCCCCAGGGAAGGAAAACCCCCATACCCAATAACCACACTGTCAAAAGTTCATACCCCCTCCCCATTGCATTTCTCCCCTCCCTCCCCCTCAATTTTCCAGCCACATCCTTTGGGGGGTAAAACCCAAATTCAAACCCCCACCCCAAAGAAGAAACCACCATAGCAGACTTATATCCTTTCCAATCCACTTTCCCTCCTTTTTCCTCACTCCTGCACAAATTGCTCTTCAGTTCTTCACAATAAATATTTTCCAGAGGATACAACCATAGAGACCAATATCTAAACAAATTAAAAAACAAACATATCTCACCCCCCTATCTTTAAACATATACCATCTCCTCCTCAACTCCCCATTTTCTTTCTCCCTCCCAACTACCACATACAATGGCTTCCTCTCCATAACCACATCCCTTCCCACCTACCACCTTCCCCATCAACCTCCTCCAAACCCCACACCTATCCAACATCTTTCACAAAAGAAAACCCAAGGAAAAAACAAAAAAAACTAACACAACCCTCACATACCAACCATCCCCTATAATTGATCAGTACTAAAACATCATGTACATCACGCAATTACCCCAGAAACAAATATTCTTAGAGCTGATGAATCCTGTCAAGAAATACTTCTTGTTTGGAACAACGTTTTTGCCCCCACGCACCCAATTTAGTAGGAACAAAATCTGGCACACCCATTCCATATGTGATACGTTACCATATCATACACCAGTATTACCATCAAACAACTATTACAACGTACCTTTATCCCCACCTTCCCTAACTTCATCACCCACCCCACCTAACTTCAGCTATCCCCATCATAACAAATTATGCCATTGCAAAAATTATGCTCCAGCATCGACCACTGGGTGAAATTCCTCGTGAACGTTGCAGCTTTGTGATTGAAAGAAGAACCGAATTCAATGTGTACGTTACTACATCAGATACGAAAGAGGAGAATGAATTAAAAGAGTGTCTCTACGGGAACCCATCCCTACCGAAACTTTTTGCCATAAATCAGTGGTGTATGATTCCTCCACCGACTGGCACTTTGTGGTTATGTGGGACTTCTGTCTACAGCATCCTACCCAGCCAATTCAATGGCAGGTGCACCCTGGTTTATGTCCTACCAGCCATCAGAGAAAATACACACTCCACCTCAAGTTCTCCACATCTACAAAATTCAGCTTCTACCAACAAAGATGGCTGCATTCCAGGACTCACTTGTGTACAAACGTGGTGGTCAAGAACTCTTGGAGCATTAATCCCATCGTATGGTGTCATGCAGGCTCTCGATCAAGTCAGAAGCCTGTTGGATTCTGTACAGAAATTGGCCAATGATACGTTTTTGGCCCTGGGCAACATCAAGGACACTCTCGCCTCGCACAAGATGATGATCTTACAGAACAGAGTGGCCTTGGATTACATTCTTGCAACACAAGGGGGAGCCTGTACCATTATCGGTCCTGAATGCTGCACGGGTTAATGGATCCAACAGAGAACTTGAACAAAATCCAACAAGACATTCTTGGTCTTTCAGCAAAATTACACCAGATGACTGAAGATAATTCTTCATGGTTCGGAAACTTGTTAGGTAAACCCTGGCTATGGATCAAGGAAATAGCAATTCTGCTGTTGTTTCTCCTACTTGCGTACTATCTATGCATCCACAGTATCAAGTGTTTCTTTCAGCAAATGACTCCCGCCTCTCACGAGGAAATGACAGTTCCAACCAAAAAAAAAATTATTACCCGTAAGAACTTCACGGACCCTAATTGCATGTTTTGTTTCTGTGTCAGCATGCAATTACATATAAGCAACACAGAACATGTACTATGTGCCTGTAACGATTACAAGTTACAAGAATTAACTTTTAAGTGTCTAAATTTGTATTTTGTGAGAGTTATTAGAACTCTCAAAGGGGGAATTGTGAGATTAAAAATTTTATTTAAATGTTTAACTTAGATTCTTATTATTCACTTCCTGACTAAGAAATTGTCAGGTGCTTGAGATCGCTTCCTGACCATTGAGCTTGAGACAGCTGTGCCTTTGTCTCTATGATAATGGTAAGTTCAATGAGTCAGACTACTGAGACTCTCAAGCTTTGTTCTGCAAATGGCTTTCTGGCCCAGACTTCCTGGCTCCCTGGCCCAGACGTGGAATCGTTAGTTTGATTGGATTAGTGTCTATCTTTCGGAGCCCCCTGGTCCAGACGTGGATTCGTTAGGTTGATTGGATTAGTGTCTATGCATTTGATTATGTTGATGAGATTAGAACCACGGGAAGTTTAGCAACAAACTAACGCCTCCCTCATGTGCTTGCTTTGTTTGAATTTGTCTCCACCTCCAAGAATCCCTCCTCCAAAAATGCCTATAAAATAACCTTGTAAAGTTACTTAAGATTGAGATTTCGATGACTACAGATACCAACAGCTTGTGTTCTCAATAAAGAATCCTGCTGACGATCCAATCCGAAGTCTCCTGGTCTTCTCTTCTGAGTTTCCTACACTTTAGAAGAACCAAGTTCACAACAGGAGGATGCTCTCACTTTCTTTTACGAAAAAGGAGTTTCAAGTGTGCTATTCAAGTGCGTTTTTCAGTGCGCTATTATACTTATTTTAAACTAAAAAAAAGAAAGTATACTTTCAGTCTACTTTTTATGTACTTCTCATAAGTATACTTAAAGGGTCAATATCACCATGGAGTGCCCTTCAACCCTCACAATACTGAAAAATATGGTTTTAATTTCCCATTCACTTTGTCATATCATAAACAGTAGACACTCAAGTATTATAGAAACATATTAGCTGAGCTCATTTTTTTTGTAGATAATTATAGGCCATTATTCAAAGCATAAACCATAAGATATGTCCACCCTGTCATGGACATATATTTCTGTTAAATACGTTTTCATTGCAAAATTAAGTTGAAAATTATATCTTCTGAAAGGTAAAATATGTCCCTTTTCTAAACAGGGTTATTTGTTTGCTTTCAAATTATAAATACATAAAATATTTTATGTAAACCATGTGTTTTTAAAGAAACTCATACAATTCACACATGTATTTTTTCTTATTGAGAGAAAATTGAGAGATATTTTAATGCAGTTTTGTGTTTGCATGTTATTGCCCCCACACCTAGCTATTGAACACACTGGATCAGACAGATATGATTGCTTTATTATTTACAATATTATTGTAAAATATCAAGATGACTATAATGGGTCAAGCTTTTATTAATAAGTGCAAGCTTTTATTAATAAACAGCCCCCCTCACAAGGAGCGGCTTCCAGATGCTCCTATCTTAATATAATCCAGGAGGGTGGTGGAGCGGAGGCGGAACAGGGGGAGGGACGGAGGGCCAGGTCCATGTGGAAATGGAGAGACTGGGGATTGAGGCAGAGCGGACGGGACAGGAGCCCACCGGGGTGGAGCAGACGGGACTGGAGCCCACCAGGGCGGAGCAGAAGATCTCCACAGCAGAGCAAGTGGAGCAGAAGGCCACCAGACCGGAGCAGAAGACCACCACGGCTGAGCAGATGAAGCAGAAGACCACCACGGCGGAGCAGAAGACCACCAGAGCGAGACAGCTGACATCCAAGGTGGAGCAGACAGAGCAGGAGCCCACCAGTGCAGAACAGACAGGGAAGGAGACCTCCACGACGGAGCAGGAGCCCACTAGTGCTGCGCAGATAGGGCAGGAGAGCACCACAACGGATCAGGAGAGCACCACGACAGATCAGGGAAACACCACGGTGGAACAGGAGAACACCACGACGGATCAGTAACCCACAGCAGAGATTGGAGCCTAGGGAAAACTGAGACACACGAGACAGGCATAGAATTTACGGTCTCAAGGACCGAGGCAGGGAACACAAAATGTTCATCAGTAGTTTCACTGGTGGCAACTGAACGGGCAGACAGATCAGTGACTGAAGTAGGAAAGACAGACAGTTCATAATTAAATGCATTGGTAGGAATGGGATTGACATATAGATCACAATCAAGGGCATTGACAGAGGCTGTAGTAGACAGTTCATTTTAGTTGTCTTATCTGAAGCTGGACAGACAGACAATTCATACTCAGATTTGACAGCAAAATTTAAACCAACAGACAGTTCGCAATTGGATGCATTGGTTGACACTGGATTGGCAGACCATTCAGTGTTTGAAGCTGGATACAAAGAAGGTTCAATATTAAACTTACTGACTGAAACAAGGTTCAAAAACCGGATTGTTCACTGAAACTAGTTCATGATCAGATTCATTGACAGAAACGGAACAGACAGATAATTCAGAAGTCAACTCAGTGACTGACACAGGATGAATAGGCTGTTCATTAATGGTCTCTTTTACAATGACAGGGTTAACAGGGCATGCAGAGGGTTCATTAAAGGCTTCCATGGCAGTGATAGGGTTAACGGGACAGATATGGGGTGCATTTATATTTTCTGAGCTCAAGACAGACAGTTCAGGTTTAGATTCCTTGACAGAGACAGGCAAGACAGTTTGAAATTGTTTTTCGATTTGAAAATGAAAACGTTCTGGAGAGTGATTTTGAGCCTCTCTGTGATGGCACTCCCGAGGCGATGCCCGCCCGCAGATCTCAGACTTCTTGAGGGGATGTAGATTGTTATAAGTGAGTGGAAATAGGAGGGTGCTGAGCCTGTGGCTATTCTATATGCAAGCATCAGTGTCTTGAACTTGATGCGAGCTGCAACTGGGAGCCAGTGCAGGGAGATAAAGAGAGGTGTGACATGGGCCCTTTTGGGTTCGCTGAAGACCAATCGTGCTGCTGCATTATGAATCATCTGTAAAGGTTTGATTGTGCATGATGGAAGTACAGCTAGAAGAGCATTGCAGTAGTCCAGTCTAGAAATGACAAGGGCCTGGACAAGAAGTTGAGCTGCATGCTGTGTAAGGAAGGGCCTGATCTTTCTGATGTTGTGCAATGCAAACCGGCAAGATCGAGCAGTTTTTGCAATGTGGTCTTGAAAGTCAGCTGGTCATCGAAAATTACACTAAGATTACTGACCGAACTTGATGGGGTAATTGTAGAAGAACCTAGCTGGATTGTGAAATCATGCTGTAGAGTTGGAGTGGCAGGGAAGACAAGAAGCTCAGTCTTTGCCAGGTTGAGCTGTAGGTGATGTTCTTTCATCCACGCAGAGATGTCCTCCAGGCAGCCTGAGATCCGTGCAGCTACCGTTGGATCATCTGGTCGAAACGAGAGATAGAGCTGTGTGTCATCAGCATAGCAATGGTATGAGAAACCATTTGCTTGTATGATGGGACCCAGTGATGTAGTGTATGTGGAGAAGAGGAGGGGTCCAAGAACCGATACCTGAGGAACCCCAGTGACCAGTTGATGTTCTGTGGATACCTCCCCTCCCCAGGCCACCTTGAAGGACCTGCCAGTGAGATAGGATTCAAACCAGCGAAGTGGAATCCCTGTGATGCCCAGTGATGAGAGGGTGGTCAGGAGAATCTGATGGTTAACAGTGTCAAAAGCAGCAGATAAATCCAGCAGAATGAGAACTGATGATTTGGAATCAGCTTTTGCAATTTGCAGGGCTTCAGTGACTGAGAGTAGCGCAGTCTCGGTTGAATGTCCACTAGGGCTGCACGATATCTCGCATGCGATATCTAATGCGCATCTTGTCAGTAAAGCCGGTCCTGTAATCAGTGGTAATTTCTATCACATGCTTGATTTCACATGGCGCTGCATTTACTACACAGAGCCATTGTTCACTGACAAGCTGCGCAAATCCAGGTTGATAATGAACGTGGTTTCCGCTGATTACAGGACGGTCTTTACTGACAAGATGCGCATTAGATATCGCATGCGATATATCGTGCAGCCCTAATGTCCACGTCTGAATCCTGATTGGTTAACATCTAGTAGATTATGCTTTAACATAAATGAGGATAACTGGTTGAAGATAGCCTCCTCAGAGATAGCCTCCTCGGCCGGTTCAGAGCAGGGCAAATGTTCAAAAGTGGCCCCCGTGGCCATGACAGAACAGGACGAGGATAGATAAGTGGATACCACTGACACCTCTGGAAGTTCTGCAGCAGTTGCCACCACCTCTGGAGGTTCTACAGGTGAAAACTCCGGACACAGGGAGAGTTCAGTAGCGGTCTTTTTGACCGCAACACGACAGGCTGAGAGTACATTGCTGGGCGCCACCACCGTACAAGGAGCTGAAGTGAGCACCGCCACTTCAGGAGGTTCTGCAGCATGTGCCACCACCTCTGAAGAAACTGCAGCGAGTGCCATCGCTTCAGAGAGCACAGCAGCGAGTGTCATTACCTCAAGAGGTTCTGCAGCATCAGCCGCCACCTCTGGAGACACCACAGCGAACGTTGTCACCTCGGGCAGTTCTGTGGTGTTGTACACAGCCCAAATGCAACACAAAGCAATCCCCATCATGGGAAGCGTGTCGGACAGGGGAATTAGTGCAGGAACAGGAGGGTTAAAGTGAGTGGGTTTGGGGATACCAGCTGCGCGTCTAGGCACCAGCGGTGCATCCCTCACACTGGAAACCAGACTAGGAAATCGAAGCACTGACCTTGAATATCTGGGTATGACGGACAAGACGTCACAAGACTCTGGATGATCAGCTGTGACGTGACGTGGTTCTGGATGGTCAAGCGTTGAAGTGAAGAGACTCTGGAAGATCAGCAGAGATGTGAAGAGACTCTGGAAGATCAGCGCAGACGTGAAGAGACTCTGGAAGATCAGCGCAGACGTGAAGAGACTCTGGGAGGTCAGCGCAGATGTGAAGAGACTCTGGGAGGTCAGTGGAGACGTGAATAGACTCTGGAAGGTTGGCGTGACTTGACACGGAGACGTGACTTGTCTCGTGACAATCAGTTGAGACATGACTTGACTTGTGAAGATTAACTGTGACTGGGCATGACTCTGTATGACCAGCTGTGATGTGGTGTGACTCTGGATGACCAGCTGTGACGTGGTGTGACTCTGGATGACCAGCTGTGACGAGAAGAGATTCTGGAAGATCAGCGGAGACGTGACTTGACTTGTGACGAACAGCTGAGACGTGACGTGACTCGTGACGATCAGCTGAGAGGTGACTTGACTCGAGACGATCAACGGTGACTTTACTAGACTCATGACGATCAATGGTGATTTGACTGGACTCACGATGATCAACTATGATCTGACTGGATTCACAAAGATCAACTATAACTTGACTTGGCTTTTTAACATCAACTGTGGCTTTACTTAGCACTTTAAGATCAGCTGTGACTTGAATTGACTTATGACCTGCAGCAATGACATGATGGGGTGTTGTTGTGGCCGCCATTTAGTGAACGGGCTCTGCTGTCACCACCATTTTGTGAGCGCACTCTGGTGCGTCCGCCATTTCAGTCACAGATGCGGTGTCGCATTCCTCTTCCGCGACACCCACAGTAAATAAAGAGTCAGCACACAGCAAAGTATAGTCCATAATGTCCTTTAAAATATAATTAAACTTCCCTTCAGGTAAACACGACTTAATTGGCTCATTTAATCCAAAACTAACAATTTGTTTTAATATGACCTCATCAAAGGGTACCCTGTAAGTTATCTCACAGAACTGAGTGATGTACTCAATAGATGCACTCCCTTGTCTCAGGTCGAGCAGCTGGTCGAATGGATCCATACAAGGCCAGGGTTCCTTAGAAAAGCCGCTGAATCCTTGTATGGCCGGGTATTCTATAACGGGGCGAACGAGACGAAGCAAGCGGATCCAAGTAGGGGTCGACCGATTATCGGCCTGGCCGATTATCGGCGCCGATATTAAGCATTTTACCGATTATCGATATCGGCCATTTTAAAAACAGATTTGCCGATTATTATTATTTTTTTTTTTTTATGCAAACAAACATACTATTTGCAGGTGACATTATTTATTGGTGAATAAATAATACAGGTGAAACTATTTAATGTTTAAATGCACTATTTGGCTCGATGCATCCTGTCTGAGCTCAACACTCTGTGAGAGTGAGGCGATCTCTCAATCTCTGAAAGCAATCTCCGCCCACCGCTTATCTGATATGTAGGGAGTCACGAGTCCAACCAATCAACGCGGAAAACTGAAGGCAGTCTCACACCGAAAGCACATGCTAACTGGAGCTGCCTCAGTGATCACGCATCAGTTGTCTCTCAAAGGTAAAGCAGCAGCAGACGTTGCTGAAGTTGCAAAACACCTCAATATAACCTATGATGTCCACGATGCGGAAAATGCGGGCGGAATCGCGGAATGCAGTCATATAATGGACTTTACCGTATAACGCGGAATGTCATGGAATGTGTCGAAGTTTGGATGAATTAATCAAAAGTAGGTCAGTACACTTAAATCGACTCGCGCTATGGACTAGTATCTATAAATATTAAGCTGCAAAAACACTATTTAAATATGAATCCTGCATGTTCTGCATCTTTGTTAATGAATGACACAGACGTGCGGTTTCATTTACTGCACACATACATGAAGAGCGTGTGAAGCTCGCGGTGTTTTCAGCATAAATGAGGACATAAATACACGAACAACATCCCCAGAACTGCTCGGAGAGTCACTTGATGAGCATTTGACCGTTTCATTTGAGTAAAACGATCGTCATATCATATATACATAGGCTACAGAAACCTAAAAGGTTCTCATGGCAACCTGTCAAAATATAAGTTCGGTTTAGCCGAATATATTACTGTATACGTAATACAACTACAACAATTATTACAACTTTTGTTGAGAATAATCACACAATACGCTAAATACGTTTACTTTAAGTTTTACAAAATGTTTACAGAATGCTTCTGGGTGATTTCTGTACTTATGTTATTATTAATATTATTAATATTACTGTTTATTTAATGTTGTTGTTATTAACAGTTTTCAGAAAAAAGACATGTTTAAAAGCATTTAAAGAACGTTTTTTTGTCAGAGCTCTTGTTATTATTAATTTTGGCATTCATTTTCATTTTTACACCAGACACGTATATCGGTTCAAAATATCGGTTATCGGTCTACTTGATCTGTAATAATCGGTATCGGCCTGAAAAACACATATCGGTCGACCCCTAGATCCAAGTGCAAGCTTTTATTAATAAACAGTCAAACCACAGGCAGGATCAACCAACAGCAAACGGATATGGCACGGGCAAGACACAAGAGTAATCCTAGGGCAAGCGTGGGTCTTTGAACTGTGAAATACGGGTGAACAATATCCAACAGGGCAAGGCAGAGAGATAATCCAGGTACACGAGCAGTAGTTCAAGAGAGAAGAGAGGTGCAAACAGAGTCTGAATGGCAAGGCAAAGGGTTAATCCAGGAAACACGGGCAATAATCAAAACACTAGAAAACACACAAGGAAAGGCAAGACTATGATAACTAAGTGGGCTCCGTAGAGTAGCTATCGCTAGGAGAGTGATATAAGCTATACAATACTCGGCGATGACAGAGAGGAAGTCCAAGGCTTATAATGCGTGTCTGATGAGATCAGCTGTGTAATCAGTGCGATGTGAGATTGGTGACAGCTGTGTGTGTTGTCAGTGCAATGGATGATGGGAATTGTAGTCCGTGGGTGACGTGCAACAGTTAGTGTGGTGCAAGAGTCAATGTGGTGAGCGAGTGACTTCTGGTGGTGAGTAAATGGAAATTCATAGACCAGATTCGTGACAATGACAGGGTGGACCAGCACATGATGGTGTGGACACATAATGCAGAAAACACAAATCAACACACAATCAATGCATTTTCCGCCACCTACTGGAATGGGGTATGGATCACATCATGGTTGAAGACATGGTTAGAAAAAAATATATAAAATAACACTAAATCATATTAGTCAGTCCAGAATATTTAAAAAGAATACCTAAACAATAGGTGAATTCTATAATTGTTTTCTTTTCCCCCTAATATTTCTTTAAGTGAATAATTTCCTTATTTATTACCCAACCTAAACTGTTTCTGAGTCTTCTATACTCATACTCCCAACAATTTTCTAGAACCTTTTTTTAACTGGATGTTTTTCGCCATGTCCTTTTACATTAATCCAATATCTCATTCTTAGCTTCCTTCTACGAATTTCTAGTAGCATTTCCCCCGTCTCTATTTTAATTGCTGATACTGGAGATTTTCTAAATGCTCCACAGCTGATCCTTGGAGCTTGAGTCTGGATTGCTTCAATATTTTTAAGCCATATTTCTGATACAGAGCTGTAAATCAGACTGCCATAATCTATTGCAGATCTTATCAGTGTGCTATATAATCTTCTTAAAGACTCTTTACTCGCTCCCCACTCAACCCCTGCCAGGCATCTCATTACATCTATTCTGCTATTAAGGTCAGATGTCACTCACTACGACAATGTCAAAACATCAGACTTGCTTTATATTTATAGCACTGTTTCCTCTATTTTGTACTTCACTGTTTCCTCTATTTTGTACTACTTTTCTGTACAGTATGTCTTTTGACTTGTTCTAAAAGCAAATTAAACAAATAAATAAGTGAAGTGAAAGTGCAGTGTGGCCAAGTATGGTGACCCATACTCAGAATGTGTGGTCTGCATTTAACCCATCCAAGTACACACAGACAGTAGTGAACACACACACACACACACACACACCCACCCGGAGCAGTGAGCAGCAATTGGGGGTTTGGTGCCTTGCTCAAGGGTCTCACCTCAGTCGTGGTATTGAAGGTGGAAGAGAGCGCTGGTTATTCACTCCCCCCCACCGACAATTCCTGCCGGACCTGATACTCGAACCTGCGACCTTTGGGTTACAAGTCCGACTCTCTATCCATTAGGCAATGACTGTCCCAAATAAATAAAGAATAACCATCTAAAACTATCTAAAATAATATTTAACTGACTTAAAATAGGTGCAGATGTTTTCTCTCACACACTGCAAGTCCGCTGCTGCTGTTGGCCCCCCATTCTTAATAATGGCTCCAAAGCATTTCAGTATTTCACTTCTTTTTGTATGCTCTTATTTATTTATTTATTTGTTTTGGCCTTTGTTCATGCTTTTAGCAGACAGGACAGTAGAGAATTACAGGAAAGTGTGGGGTGGAGAGTTGGGAACAGGATTGGCAAAAGACCGCGAGTCGGGACTCAAACTCGAGTCGCCACAAGTGCAGTTGCACTATATGTCAGTCCGTTAACCACTCGGCTATCAGTGCCAAATTATTTGTGTTTGTTACCCTGAACGCTAATGAAATCATGCAGAATGCACAGAATTTCACAATTACCTCTGCTTTCCTGGGTTTACCAGCCATCACTCACATGTACACTCTTCACTGATTGGAGAGAATACCAAAGGTGTTATACACTACTCTCTTTGGCCTAAACGGATAGTAGTTGTACACCCTCTTCTCTGTGGTGAACTGCTGTCCTGGAAAGGGCCTTGTCAGACTGTTTTGAAGTGGGTGGGCTTCATCTTCAACAAATACATGAGGCATAGACCCAAAGATTTCTGCCATCTCAGTGTGGTATGGAAATTCCTCAAACCAGGACTGCAAAGCTCTACAGAGAGTCGTGCGCTTAGCTGAGCGCATCTCAGGGTCTACTCTCCCCTCTCTGCAGGGCATCTACCTCAAACGCTGCAAAAGCAGAGCTGCTAAAATCCTCAAAGACTCAACTCACCCCGGTAACCATCTTTTCTGTTTACTGCCATCTGGCAAGCGCTTCAGGAGCATGATGGAAAAGTCTGAGAGACTGAGGAGGAGCTTCTTCCCTCAGGCCATCAGGCTCCTTAACACATACCCGGTCTCATAAACACTTACAAGATTGTTAACTGTAAAACTTATATTCTCACCACCCGTATTGCTGCTTTGTGTGCATACCCTGAACAACCCGTCTGCACATCCCTCTTATTCACATTACTATTTATTAAGTCCCAGTACACTGTTTTTTTGCACATCTTATTGTTTTGCACATCTCATTGTTTTGCACTTTTTATTCCATTGCACATTTTATTCTTATTCTCTCTTTTTTACCATATATATGCTCTTGTGTTGTGTTACTTTTATATCATTTTTTATTCTTTTGCACTGTCCACTGAGCGGACCTGATTTGATGTACATTTCACTTCTAATTATACCCTGTATAATTTATTATGTGACAAATAAAGAAACCTTGATTGAAAACCTTGAACCTTGAACCTTGCCACTGGCAGTGGTGTATCCATTGGTATGGCCAGCTTTTCCTATTTAAGTATTTTTCCCAAAGGGCAACTGAAAAATACTTTTTCCTCACTGTTCACTCCAAATTCCCCAAGAACAGCACAAAACTGTTAATTTGCATTGATTAATGCTAGAAGGATAATGGAGTGTATGCTTTATGTATCCTTATAATTGTAATACAATGATCCAAAATACTATGGAGCTTGTATCACAACGTTTACCATGGAGAGCTCTAATGCAATTTGTGAAGTTCCACTTCTTATGAAACCAATTAGCAATTTCCACACAATTTTTTATTGTTGGTACTGCCATTCACCAAAACATTCCAGATAATTAATATTGATAATAATAAAGAAAGGATTATTGAGCAGCAATTGATATTAGAATGATTTCTGAAAGATCATGTCACACTGAAGACTGGAGTAATGATGCAGAAAAATTCAGCTTTGCATCACAGGAATAAATTACATTTTAATATTTATTACAATAACAACAACAGTTGTATTAAACTGTAATGTTTCACAGTATTACTGTTTTATTTTTATGAAATAAATGCAACCTTGGCAAGCATAAGAAACTTATTTAAAAAAAATAGTAAAAAAAATTTTTGCGCTGTTATGTAAAGATATTAAAATGTTGATCTCTGAAAACAGAAACTACTTGTCTAGTAGTAGGTAAGCAGTCTGTCACTATGTTAGTTGAAGATATTTATATTAAATATAAGACATTTTGTTGTCTGAATATGCAATATTCGTCTTTTGGTACGAGCTGATGAATGAGGATGTTTTAGTATTGCATAATGTTTGTTTATCAATCTGTGTAACACAATCCTCTGATTTTACCCCCAATCCATGAGAACGGAATTTGAGGAAATGGTTTGGATCCATGCTGACCATGGCAGGATCATGAAAACCAACAGGACAGTTTCTGTTAGCAGCATCCCATCTGACACTCATTCAAAAGGTCAAAAAGCCATTTTCCTTTAAAAAAGTTCAAGGGAAGACATTTTCTTTCTCCTCCACAACATTTTAATTGACTTATATAACTTTTTGAGGTGTTTCTTCGGTGGGAGCTTTACATGACGCATCAGACACAATAATCTTCAAATGAGAAAATATTGTGACTATCGGTTTCAGACAGGAAGAAGCATTACTTTGTATCCACACATCGCGGGATCAATGCAGTGAGCATGTTTTCTTTGCTTAAAGAGTTTTTTCTCTCTCAGGGCTGATACACAGAGGCTTTTAGTGCAGTGGGAATCAGGAATGCCCCGCTCGCTCCACAGCTGCCAACGGAGCCCATAGTGTTCTTGTGACAACATACATCTAGACTCCCCCCCTCAGGACCTCGGTCTCCTCTAGTCAGCAGCCTGCCTGGGAGTTTTGTGTACTCTCATTATGCAGCATGAGACTGCTTGCTCTGTGAATCTGTACAGTCGGGAAGTCCAATTAATTTTAAATGAACCAGAAGCAAAAAATAAAATGTTTTTTTTTTTGAGTCACTTCTAGGCTTCCCAGAAATCCTGTGCGATATTTTCTAGTAAGCTATATAAGTTATACTACCATTCAGGGTTAGGTTAGGGTCAGAAAATGTTGGTTTGTTTTGTTTTTAAAAGAATTTAATACTTTTATTCAAGGATGTATATAGTGCTTAATATTTTCTAGTAAGTTATACAAGTTAAATTACCGTTCAAAAGTTTAGGGTACCGAAGTTTTCTTGTTTGCATGTTTTGTTTAGTTTGTTTTGAAACAAATTAACACTTCTATTCAGCATGATATTTTCATTTTAATATGTTTTATATTGTAAAGTTACAATAAATACCGTTGTCAGTCTATACCATTTTGGCTCAGTATGTTTTATGTTGTTTTTGTTTAAGAAATTAATACTTTTGTTCAATAAGGGTACATTAAATTGATCAAATATGACAACACTTTCAACTTTGATGATAATAATAATAAATGCTTATTTAGCACCAAATCAGCATATTAGAATGATTTTTGAAGGGTCATGTGACACTGGAGACTGGAGTAATGGCTGCTGAAAATTCAGCTTAACCATCAAATAAATAAATAACATTTTAAAATATATTAAAATGTTTTGACTATTTTTGACCAAATAAATCCAGCCTTGGTCAGCATAAGAGACTCAAATCAAAACCTTACAGACCCACACTTTTGACAGTGGTCTACATGTGAGTGAATAGAAGATGACAAAATTTTCATTTTTTGCGAAAGGTTCAACTCCCACCTTATGAGGCCATTTTTGACTCCACAAGTACGTCAATCCAGTACACATACAGCTATCTAAGCTATCTACTGTAAATTAAGAACCTTGGAATATGATTTTTAGTAAATTATATTTAATGAGTTGTCTTAGCATAATATTTATTAAAACTAATATAAACGAAATATTGACCTTTTCTGAATAAGGTAAATAGTGCTCAGTGTATGACTTTGTACAAGTGTGACATAGGACAAGGAAATGCAAATACAGACAATTTCTGGATTCAATTAGATCCATTTGAAATACATCTAGATTTTTTTTTTTACTTACCCAATATTGGCTGTAAGGCATGATTTTTTGTAAAAAAAAATTGTTTTGAAAAGTTGTTTTGAAATAATTCTAAAAAGCAATTATATCCCAGACGAGATGCAGGAGCCGTGAAACTAAGTTTATTAACCTTTGTATTAACAGAAATATATTAAACAAGTGGATGATCACAAGCAAGGGAATGGAAAATACTTATTTTTAACAGTAACTTGTGGCCTTGAAGACCTTGAATGAAGACATGTTTACACAACAATAACAAATCAAGTGACAAATATACAACGTAAGAAAAACAGAACATGTCCTGGCAGAAAATTACCAGTACCTTTTCCATTAACTTTTACAGGGATTTCCTTCAACCCTAAACACAGCACAATGCAAACCAAAATTCTAAATACATGTAAACCCCTGTGTAAAATCAATATGAACATTTCTTTCATATTAACATGGTACATTGGGCCTTATTTTTACAGACTTTTTTTTCGGAGTGTAATATACCATAAAAGTAATTCAAATATAAAGAATATATAATACATGTATAAATGTATATGACTATATCAATGTATGCACAATGCATTAAGATGTATGTGAAATGTATATAAAGAAAAATAAATAAACCCAATATAATTGAAAACAATACAGGTGTGCTCTCTGGAAGTGAATGCATTAGAGGCACTGGCTCAAAAACCTCTCACATAACAAAAATCACACCATTGCTTTTATAAAATTCACATCAAGCACAATCAGGCATTTCTGCTAAAGCACAGCCCAAAAACATGCAACGTTAATGATTAAAATGTTTGTTTATATTAAAGTGTGTAAGATACGTTAATGAGGCAAACTGAAATAATGTCAAAGAACTAATACAGGGCTTTTGGTCCATGCATTGGGTCATCAGTTTGATCCATTAGATTTGATCCACTTTGTTCCGTTTGATCCATTTGCCTCCATTAACGTCAAGTGCAACTGGTCCATTCATGGGAAAAATATTTTTTTATGTTACGCTTGTGTCAGAATCTTTGTGTAACTGTCTTCTGAAAAATTGGACTGAAAATAGTCCAATTTTGTTCCTTGTTCTTGTCCAGTTCACACTTCTTTCACGTCAGACGGTGAACAAATTACTCATGTCGCATTCTTAAATTGGCAAACATTAATAACAACCTCCTCTAGAGAGTCAATTTTAATAATAAGCAATTTAACAAGTAAATTTTAATAGAGAAGTAAATAGCTAAGTTTTGTTAACAATACTTTGCCAGTGAAAAAACCGACTTGAACTTAAATGAGACGATAACGTTTCTCTAGATTACAAACTGTTGAGACAAATTTTTTCAACAGACTGTCTGATTTACAGTCAGTCAGGTACACATCTTTACCTAGTCGAGAAGGAATGTTATATACAAGAGAGGCTTCGCATATAGCTTGGATGACATTTTAAACGGATAAAACCTTAACCTACACGAATTTGTGTTGTTTACAAATCGATGGTAGACTTGCAAAGAGCTACTCCGTGGATTGTCGAAGAATCCTTCTGAGTGGGCATTGCATGTATGGCAGGTAAGTTTGTTGGTAGTAAACAATACAGCTAGTTACATTTTACGTAGCTTAGTGCCACTCTTATGATAAATGTCTATTTGGATCTATGGAGAGGTGTAGTCATACGATTTTGGCTAGCATCAGGATGGACTCTGAGTGGCATGACTTCAAAACCAGTGTTTTCCTATAAGAAGGGGAGTATTTTAGCAATTATTATATTGAATAATTAATTGTTATTAATAGTTTTCACATTTTAGTGTGAAATTGGTGTTTTTTATCAACATTCATATATGATTTTCCTTCTATTTATGTAAAGTATATTTAATACGATCACAAGTAACTGACTGCGATTTCTTGAGGCAAGAAGATCAAGCTACAGCTCCTCTGCTTATAAATCCAGTGGCTCACCAAAAAGCTTTTTAAAGCTGAAAGTAAGTTATCTCTAACAAATCAACCAGTTGTCTAATGAAACGATTCAGTACTATATATGGCAGAGTAGGTAGGTCTTTTCACACTTTTAGGAAGTTGTGCCCAGATCTGTCATGTGTGACAGCAGTGAGACAGACAAGCTTGAGTCAGGTAGTCAATTTCACCAGACAGTCAGGGAGAAACACTCAGGGGAGGATTTCAATGTGTTCAGCAGCTTAGCTCAGCCCCCAGTTAACATGGTAGTGCTCTGAGATGGCTAAAGTGATCTTTTATGATGCATTCATTAATGAACCAGATCAAGTGGTAGAGAGAAACACATGGAAACAGAGTATAGAACCACTCTGGCATGATGCACGCAAGGTGCGCATAACAGCAAGACAGCCAGCAAGGTGCCTCAGCGTGAGACACTGACCCGGCTAGTTTCTCATGAACACCTCTACCCAAAGTTCCAGGGATGTTGCACAAGTATAAAGCGAACTTGCTGAAGCAATTAGGGAGATCTTTGATGGACAGGGCTGGTGCTGTGTGCAGGAGCCATGGCTGGCAGCAGCCCTGATGGTATCCATTGATTACAAGTTGCTAGAAGTAAAATGCCCATCACACCAGTGCTTGCAATCCCTAATGATGCAATCACTTGCCACAAACCAAGACATCAGAGTAGGGCGGGCAGTACATTGTGAACCCAAAAGCCCCAGAGGTTATACACGTTACAGTTAGGACACTGTCTCGGGTTGAAAACATCTGTCTTGTTATTTGGACCCCAGTACAGCATCTGACATGTCTTATGACAATTTTGTCACCACATATATGCAAAGGTAGTAGCTTTACTTTAAACACATGCTACCAAAAGTTGTGGATTGTTGAGGAAGACTGCAGTTGAGTGACCGCTACATGAAATGGTCTCAAAAGCACTCATAATGCTTGATTGAAATCAGCTAACAAAAAAAGGCTGTGTTTTTCTTAAGAAAGATTGTTTGTTAGCTGACATTAAATAATAAATACATTAAAAACAGCAGGCAACATCTACAGTACTTTATTCATCAATCAATAAAGCAGCAACAGTTGATAGTATTCATGATTGAATCATAATTTTCATTTTATAATTACAATCTAGTGAAACATTGTGATACACAAGTGCAACACTACAATATAATTGCATGTTTTTGTTTATTATATTCATGTATTTTCATTTAATATATTTATTAAAAAAAGTTCTCTTATCATTATTTGTGTTCAGTCCCTTTGATACGAGTGGTTTCCCCAGATTTGAAAGTGTGCACAAACAATGAATATTTTTATCTATTGTGCAAAGACTGTTATCATTTCTCGTTTGACCATGTGACGGGCAGGGTGTTCGCAGAATTCGAAAACTTCAGTTTTCCTATGGCCCTTTCCACATGGATTCTCATCGTGACTAGAGTGTATCATCTAATCCTGTCAATCTTCCCTTTGTCAGATGCTGGTACATGAAGACGGACATTTGGTGGAAAATATTCAGGAAAATTGGCCGTCGATCAGCCATTACATGGTCTCCTTGTTCAAAGGTCAATAACCGAATTTTTTGTTATTACCTTGTCAGAGCACACGACCACCCGATTGATAAAAATGTAATAGCTCCTGTTGGACTAATACCAACAAGGAACTTCACAGATTATGTGATTTGTAGTGTATGTGATTGCTCGTGTTTGCAAACTAGTGGGCTCTCAATAAAACTTCAGTACAGTCTATTATAAATCTAACTTGTTGGAAACCTGTAGTCTTGAATATAGATTTCTTCTGATTTCTTTTCTGTTGGCCAGCGGACAAGGCATTGTAATTCTTTTAGCCATCACTGAGCCATTCATGAAAGATGTTTGAGACAGTTCCACAACTCACTCTGAGCGAAAGCAGGTCTTGATGAGTTAAGCCTAGACGCAGCTTCATCAGGACTACAAGAAACTGCTCGAAGGGTAAGTATGGTTGAAGATGCATTCCATATTGATGCCAGGTAGTGAGGATGTGAAAAACACAGAAGCAGATGGTTCCAGTGTAAAAAATGAGTGTGCTTGTCATCATTTAAAATAAAATCGGATAGACTGCCAAACATATGATCTTGTAGTCGTTTTCTTGAGACTCCGTTTCTTCTCCAGTGAAGCCATTTTTCTTTTTAATTCAATGTTTTCATTTGAGTTGGTCAATGTCTGCCATTGAAGAATCTCAGCAGTGCATCCTTCTTCAGAGTAGCCTGGGTGACTCTAAGGAAGGTGAATCCATGGGTCAACCACATGATCTCCTCTGACTCCTCTGGTATCGCTCACTTCTGTGAACCATCAGTAGTGGTGTTTTTGTGTGAACATTGATGGAACATAATCAATGGCATGGGTCACTGATGGTGCACCTAAAATAAAACAAGTGACAGGAACAGTTAGTGTTCACAATACTGCACCTTGCTGCATATACACTTTGCATAATCCATAATTTTTGGTTACATGCACATTTTTGTGGTAGCATTCTTTCTATGATATGCTTAAAAATTATTAAATATTGTAACTACTAGACAATGAAATTGATCGCACTCAAATTTATTTGTAGCACTTTTCACAATGCAAATTGTTTCAAAGCCTTTACGATAATAATATAATTGAAATGTAGTAAAAGTCCTTTAGTAATTTTTAAGCTTCATTATAAAAGCATGAATTATTGTATTATGTCCCAGGGAGCAAGCCAAAGCCGACTGTAAATACTGTATGTTATTTGTAGATGATTGACATTGTGGTTCTTATGTTTGGTAGATATCAGGTAAGTAAACGTTATCATTCATACGCTAGTTTAAATCATAGCTAAGCGAATCAACACAGAGCAAATGTTACTGTGAAATTATGTATCAATGTTATTATACGTCTGTAGCATAAATGTAGCTAATTCGTCTATTGCTGTTACTGCTTGTCAGCTAGCTATCTTTGGCTTATCGTGAGTTTGTTACCTGTAACGAAGTAGGCTACAGATCTGAATTCTTGCCTGGCAGCCAAGCTCTCCTGCACAGCGGTGATCCTGCTTGCAGTCACCTTGGTCTTTAGGAAACGAAACATTTTTATTTTCGACAGCATTCGTTCCAGAGGTCAGGTTGCATCCACAGCACAACAACCTGAGCCCAACTTGTCTACTCATAACCTTAACTTTAATGCGTTTGTTGTCGGGCCATATTATTATTTAGCCAGAACGTAAACACAGAACAGTTAACTTAGGGCCAGAGTAACCGTGGCAACGCGCGTGAGGCCGATGACGTTTAGCTGACAGTAACTGGAAACCTTACACTTTGTCAGGTCTTTTGTTTGTCTTTCACAGCAGAAAGGGGAACTAAGTTGGCTGCTTCTTTGTGTCCTTTAGTTGAAGAAGAACGTGCTCATGTCTCTGCAATACATCACAATATTTTTAAGTTCAGGGTTCTCTCTTGACTCAATGGTAATTTTACCCAAGAAGACTCGAGTAAGCCGAGTAAAACCTGCCTTAAATGGTATTTTTTGCAGTATTTCTATGACTGTAGCTGTAGATAGAAGTACACCAAAATGACAAGCCAATGTAAGAAACCTATCAAGACTATCTGGCTTGATGGGATCATTGTTGTCTTGTCCCTGTTTTTTGATGCAATAGTACCTGGCAAGGAGCTGGAATATCGCTTATTTTTCTTTGAGGCACTCTGCTGCATTGAGTAGAACAGTCTCTTCCATCCCTGGGGTCTCCTTCATTATATCTTGGATAAGACGTGAAAAAACGTTGTCATGCTTGGCTGAATATTGCCTCTTCATCAACATGTCTTGAACATCCTGCATGAATTTTTGTTTTTCCAGAGTTCTCTCATAAAATAAGTCGGTTGTGAGCAGAAGGTTAGCAATTTGTGCTTTTGTCACTCCATGAGAAGCGGAAATCTCTTCCAAACAGTGTTGAGCAACACTTGGGTTAATCACCCTCATAACCTCAAAGGTCCCTTTGGAAAAAACTGTGCATCTTTTCAAAAGAGAGGAAAACTTCTCAAATGCATCTTCAACCCTACACGATTCAGCTTCTGTTTGCAGACCAAGAAACTCTTCACATGTAGAGACCGACAGGAATGCGTTCTTGGAGTAGACATGCAAGAGGACAAGTACAGCAAAAAGTTGAGCATGCTTCCGTTGAAAGTTGAAGTCCTTCAGGGTATTTTTCACAACACCCCGAATATAGTCAGTTGAAAAGTTTTTCAAAACCATGGACACATAAAATGTTTCGGTGCTTCTGTTGTTCTTCTTAAACTCCTCCAGCTTTTCCCCAAATAGTTCCAGTTCCCTCTCAGATAAATAGTGTGGAAGGAAAACTGCATCACCAGATCCTTCAGTTGGTTCACAGGAGTCAACTCTCATGCAGTTGACAATAATGACTTGTGGAGATTTTGAAAAAATGTACTGGTTCAAACATTCCTCCTCAATTTGATGTTGGAGTGTTTGTACATTGCGAATGTCTTGGAAGTGATCAGTCATGAGCAAAACAGGAAGTCGTGTAGGTTGCTCTTTTGTCTTGTATGTTAGTAGCTGCACTACCTGTTTGGCTGCAGTAGTACAATCATCTGTTGTGTCTTTCAGCACTGCACAGCGGAATCCTCCTTGAGTGTCCATAGAACATGCATGGCTAATGTAGTGCCACCAAATCCTTGAGCATGCTCTCTTCTGATTCCACATATTTGGAATAATAGTGTTTACAATGTAGTCTAACTTGTCACGTTTGATGACTAACACTAACCCAGCCTGTTCTGAGTAGTAGAAGTTCCACCAAGACGCCTTCCCTCCCTTATAAAAGTTCTCCTCGTGTAGCTGTTTGTCTTGATGTCCTCCATCGCATTGGTTCACACAAAGAATACTGAGCATATGTAAGGATTCCTCGGTTTTCTTGAATAGTGCAACCTTACTGCCACCACTACAAGGCAGAAACCGTATTGATTTGCAAAGCTCTGACCACAGACTGAGGACGGTGCCATTGATTTCAGCAAAACTTAGCTCATAAATGCATTTTGACATGTCACATTTATGTCGTTGCTTGACGAGATCATTCCAGTAGGTGTGCGATGTTTCATTGTCACTGATGCATAAGATTTGGGTTTGTCCCATAAGCTCCTGTAGAAACATACTGAAGGTCTGAAACAAAGGGTCGCTGTCTGTGCTCACCTGACTAAATGGCAAGAAAATGACAAGCAATTTCTTGCGAGGCAGCACTTTTCGGCACAGGAAAGAAACTACATCACGCACAGATGATCCTTTCTCAGTCAACCAATTCTCCGCATCTGAGGGCGTTTCCCCATTAATGCCTCCATTACAGAAAACCCAGCTTGTGATTTTAGTCAGCTCTAAGCTGCTTGCGATGTCTACAACTGCACCTGTATCTTTATACTGAGCAGGTAAATGATTGACATGTTTTTTCTCTTTGAGTAGCTTATTCAAGCCATTCTCAGCGGATTGAGGATCAAAATCCAAAACAGCCATTAGATCCATACAAAGAAGGAAATCCAGGTTTTTCAGCTGAACAGAATGAGACTTGTTAGCCACCACAATGTACGACGTAAAACGTGACCTGTCCATAGAATGTGTCCCTCCTGTTATCATCTCACTCAACGCAGAGCCATGTGCATGGATTTTGACAACAGAGAGATGCTTTTCTTCAGCATCCTTCCTCTCCTGGGACAATCGTGGATTGTTAGCAGTATATTTGTCTTGGTCCTCCTGCTTGCTGCTGCTGCCGTCTCTTATAAAAAAAAACTCGCCACCTTTCTTCTTTTTAGCTTGTTCTTGATTTATGACCACATCAAAAGTCTTAAAATAGAAGTCTTGACAGACAATGGAGGACGGCTCAATGTCTACCTCAATAACATATTTTCCTGAGAATGTCATGTCAGCTTTGAGAACTTCAACAAATCGAGGGGGTTTAATACACCTTTTTGCTATTTGAACATTCTTTTCTCTTTCTGCTATTTGAACATTCTTGTCTAATTTGAAATGTCTTTCAATTGCATGTTTCTGGAGTAGATCGAAATCATCTGTTTTCGGGACGCTAACACCCAGAATTTGTCCATGTGGATCGTCTTTCACTCCGAAATGAATGGTGCCATTTGTGCGACTATTCATACAAGCTGCTGCAAATCGAATTACTTCATAGGTGTATTTCTCCGTTCTATGCTTTACTTCTATTGCGTTGGTCAAGGCTTTGAATTCATGGCATGGTTGTATGAAGTCTTTAGGACCAGTTTCAGTTAGATCTAGAATGCAGTTTTCTGTGTAACTGTAAGTAGCATCATATCTATTGAAAGGGTAAGGCTTCAAGGTACAATACTGTCGAGTCTTTTCTTTCAAAAGGTCTAAGTTTTGAATAATCAATTCTATTGCATTTAATGGTAGGTTTCGCATTAAAAGATAAGCCTCCTTCAAGTGGAGAAGACCAGCTCCATTAATTCTATGACTGTGTAAAATGTCTGCATATCCTTCACTCATTTCTGTCTCGAGCATCCATTTTTTCACATGGTCTCTGTTCCAGTCACTGATGTCCACTGGACGTTCAGATGAAAGAGCTGTCTTGCCTTCATTTTTCTAAAAGAAAATCAGCAACTAAAGTTATGTTGTGTTG
Source organism: Ptychobarbus kaznakovi (assembly GCA_027422405.1). Classification (NCBI taxonomy): domain Eukaryota; kingdom Metazoa; phylum Chordata; class Actinopteri; order Cypriniformes; family Cyprinidae; genus Ptychobarbus; species Ptychobarbus kaznakovi. The sequence goes on along the minus strand of CM049812.1, from coordinate 18,085,430 downwards.
ATGCATTTGATGCCTGGATCTTAATTATTTAATAGAGTGGTAAGAAGATGCACATACAAATTATTGACCTTTTTGGTGCTACGTACCTCCGAATATTTTGAGGTGTCCATAATGAAACCAGAAACTCTTCTGATTAGGAGCTTATGATAAGAAATGTAAACATGGTATTAAAACCCAGTGTGTTGTATAACATAAATCATGATTAGATTTTTATTAAAAACAAGCTTTAATATTAATAATAATAATTAAAATTAGTAATGATTGACTTACCAAATCAAGGAACCGACTTGGATTTATGGGTCTTGTAACATTTCAGTGCCACCTGAAATTTCATAAATGAAGGAAATAAAAAAATTAAAGATCTATTCTATAAGACTTTAAACAATTTAATTATTTCAAACATGGGAGAAAGAAGGCAGGTAATATAAACTCATAATAAGCACATACTGTAAATGTGAATTGAAAATGTGTCTAACATTTCAGCTCGTATGTTATTTCCAGCTTGATATAGACTGTGTTTTAACCCTTTGTTTTAAGTGTTGTCTCATTACAAGTAAAAACAAAATGAAGCTCATTTACCCATGTATTATATTGCAGTCAAAGGACTTGATGTGTAGAGGAAATAAATTGAAGGAGGAAAATAATTTCTGTAAATATTACTCTACTCTAAACATATAGGTAAATGAGAATTAATTAGTTAAAGGTTGGTTTTAGGGGCAATTCAATCCATTTTGGTCAATTATCAAAATCAGCTTTGTAACCTTCCTGATATTGTGTTACTGTAGACTGATCAAACTAAGAGTCAAGCCAAAGCATGCAAACTTAGCATAGTTTAGTCAATAAATATTATATAAAATATGTATTGTGTGGTACCTTTAAATGTGGCTTTGCAATGTAGTAGATGTTATGTAACAAATGGTAAATTTACAGTACTTCAGAAACCTTTTTAAATCAGCCCTATTTCTTACCCTTTCCTGTGCTGTAAAATGCATGTAATTCAGTGTGAAAACTTTGATAAATAATGTTAAGTGTTAAAATGTATAAAAGTTATTAGAGTGAAAGCTGTTATATTTAGCCCCATGTCAAGTATCCTTGTTGTAGACTACTATTTGAGTATATAACGGCACAATTCTAACGCACAATTTTTGTGTGTATAGTTTAAATAGTTTTGTCTAAAGATATGGCTAATCAGTAAATGAGTTCTGATGAATGACACAAAAAAAACAAGTCAAAGAGTAAGACAAGCTTGTGCACATCCTGAATTCAGAGAGATTGTCAGCTGTTTTCTGCTGTTACCCAGAGGCAAAAATAAATTATAATGAACAAGTTTGATTCTGTCTGAATTCTTGAAGCTATCCAGAAGCAGGCAGTGTTGGTTTACACTCAAATATTTAGTAAAACATCAAACATCACTGAACAGATCTTTGTAACTGATTTATTTTCATTGGTTAGTCAAATATAAAATTAATAATTATGTTTGACATTTTCTTATGTGTTTCAGATTGTGATGTTGTTCACCAAGACAGAGGTTTCTTCATATCGGATTTTTGAGTATTATCTGTCCAAACATGGCAATAGAGCTGGACGTGTGTTGTAAAAAGAAAGCAATCTTGAGAAAACTTTCTCACACATGCATACCACTATTTCCTCAGGAAATGGCAATAAGTAGCAGAAATCACAATGAGACTGCCTCCACATCTCTTTAACACAGCATTATCTTTACATTTTTCAAACATTGGTATCAACACTTTCACAAATTAAGACTAGACCCACTAACTTTAGTTACCATTTACTTTAATTTTCAGTACTTCAGAAACCTTTTTAAATCAGCCCTATTTCTTACCCTTTCCTGTGCTGTAAAATGCATGTAATTCAGTGTGTAATATTTGATCAATAATGTTAAGTGTTAAAATGAATAAAAGTTAAAAGAGTGAAAGCTGTTATATTTACCTCCATGTAAAGTATCCTTGTTGTGAGAGTGAAGTAGGATATGAACTCAGTTTTGATCCTTCTAATTTTTCTTCTTCTTATGGGTGGAGTGAATATGTGGAAAAGAAAGAATTCAGCAAGGTTGCCAGATATTTGTGTTCAATATCACACACATTTGTCAATACGCTAGGTTGTCAATACTCTAGGGTGTAGGTTAAAATTGTGGATTTATGTTCACAAACTTTAGCAAGGCTGTTATTTTAACTCTTATCTACTGTAAATGATGAATATACCAAGAGTCAATTTTTTTCTGCAAGAATGCAATGGAATTAAGTAAAGCACGTTTCAGATATGAGCAGGATGTGTGTCTGTGCATTTTTAAAACTTAGACTGTGCTATTTGTGTATATAACTCCAAAATTCTAACACAGCTGTATGTATAGTTTTAATCGTTTTGTCTACATATATAGCTAATCAGTTAATTAGTTCTGAAGGATGAAAAAAAAAAAAAACAAGTCAAAGAATATGACAAGTTTGTGCACTTGTGCAGAGATTGTCAGCTGTTTTCTGCTGTTACCCAGAGGCAAAAATAAATTGTAAGGAACAAGTTTGAGTTTGTCTGAATTCTTGAAGCTATCCAGAAGCAGGCAGTGTTGAGTGTTTGTATACTGTTGCGTAATATGCATAAGAATACAATTACCCTGCCTCATTGTTTAATGTATTTAGTTAATATAGTATGTCTAAGGGTATATTATTTAGTTTATTTCCTGGGAAGGCCTCATACAGGCAAATGTGTAACTGCTGCATGCTGTAGAGGAAATTAAGGGTGAATCCCAATTCTCTGTCTTACCCCTTCCCCTTAGTTTTGCACGTTCACGTGAGAGTAAGGGCTGTCCCAATTCTGGTTTTGAACGAGGGGTAGGGCTAAGGGTAAAGGGTAGATACCCCTTAAAACCAAGATTTTTTGCGAGCTTACTTGAAACCAAGGGGTACCCAGAACACACTGCGCAATGTTGGACTTCAAACGTCCTGAGTGTTCAAAAATCGAAGGAAGGCTTCAAATATCAAAGTGTTGATGTTTATTAATCAGAAGTCACCAAAAGTACAGATCTGGGTTGCCTCAGACAAGATGCCTTACAAAGAACCAACCCAGGAAAAACATTTTCGCAGATCATTTATAATATCTGTCGACGTGTGTTGTCTTCTCATTGGCCGCCAGAACCGTCCAACGCTCCTCCAACCAGCATTCTCCTCCCTTTGTTCCCTTGGGTCCTGCAAAACAAGTAACCTACTCCTAGCACCCAAGCAATCTGATCTTATTATGTGTGTGTGCGTGCACATTCCACTGGCCTTCACTCCCACACCTCTACTCCTAGCACACTCTAATGGAGCACCTTAGTATCAGTTCTTAAGTTTGGTTATATCAGCAAGCACACTTCCAATAGCTTATGTAATAAACCCTACCCTATTAAACAAACACATATTAATATACTTTCGTATCCCATTACATGCACATATTTATTGATTACTTAATACTTAAAGGAGGATTATATCCTTCAATCCCTCTCTTGACCTCTCAAAGAGGTCACACATCGTTTTCCTCCTCATCATCATCACCATCCTCACTGTCTGGGTCTTGGTGTGCTGATAATAATGGCATGCTGTAAGGAGGTGGTGTCATGTCCTTTTTCTCTATTGCTGCTACAATTAACCGATTACATAATGACCTTATACATGGAATACAGCAACACCCACAGGTCACCAGTATGGCTACAAAAACCGCTATTGAGACCAGAATAGATAGTATGAGGGCCTTCCATTTACCCAAAACTCCGTCCAGCCACTGTCCCACAGGGTTATCTACTCCAGAATGTTCCTTCATTTCTATTGATAACACCCGCAGGCCCTCTAATGCTTTAGTGACTGATCCATCAGGTGCAGTATTATTGGGGATAAATGTACAGCACAGATCACCAAACATATGGCAGACGCCTCCCTTTTCAGCTAGCAACATATCCAGAGCCAATCTATTTTGCACTGCCATCAGCGATGTAGGAGCTAATTGTTCAGACAGGCCTTTCACTGCGTCTCTGGAAAGGTTAGCTAATCTCATAACATTGTAATGTACATAGTTTATTCTGTCAACATTTTTGTTAGGGGTGATTGGAAACAGTGCAGCAATAAGAGGTATGTTCTCGAATCCAGCTGCTATTTGGTCAGCTAATTTATATTCCTCAGGGACCCCCCTGGGAACCCCAATGATATCTATATATGTGGGACTGTTTAATGATAAGTCTATGGTGGCTCCACGTTTTCTTATCACATGACGTCTTCTTCGGTGTGTTAATTGCCCTGTCGTGCCTTTATTCATTTCCACTACCCTCTCTCCTATCAGCGTCAGAGGTGCTCCTAATCGAACCATAGCACACAAGCCTTTTGTGTTAGGCGGTACCCTGGTAAACAGGCGTCTGTCACCACAGTAGTAATAGAGGCCTGCTCTTGCCCACGGTCCTATTATTGTACCATTGTCTTTTATTATGACGTTACACCATTCTTCATTAATGCGTCCGTAATTAATTGATGCACTAGACGGTGTAAAATTAAAACACGTGTAATTATTTTGTCTGGGTACAAACGGGCCTGTTATGGAGTCGTTTGAAATTGGGGGAAATAGAGATGCCAATGTGGTGCAATTGGTTGATCCCACCTCTCTTGTTAATGACAACATACAGTTATATCCCCATGTATCATTTGGATGCAGGGGAGCTGGTTCAATGTGCAGTCTGGGTCTGGCACCTGCACATGCTACACAGTCATCTATTTTTTGTTCTTTGGCAGTGTTAATCAACCATTCTAACCAAAAATTAGTCTCTCCATATCCTGTTGCCTTTTCTATTATGTCTTCCGGGGTTAATTTAGTATAGTCTTCACCTACTATCATTTCTTTGGGGTCCCTGACAGCTAATTTAGTAACATTAACATTCGTGACCTGTGGTTCCCTCAAGTTAATCTTAACTAATCCTAGTGGATCCGACCCAGTCACATCTACTCCTAATATCAGATAAAACTGTCCCTGCTCATTGCCCCAACACTGGTTCGGTATTCCTGTGGGCTTTGATTTATATAAATCCTGTTTAAGTCCCAATATAGACATTGTTATGGGATTTTGTGTCGAGCTAAAATCTCTTTGTAATTTCAAATATCCTGCCATTTTTGCCTTTCCATCTCTGGTCACTTTATCTGTGGAACCTTGAAAATCCCTATTTGTTGCCTGTAGCACGTGGTCCCATGTAGGACACCACCTCTGATTTCCTGGGTATCCAAGTTGACACAGATAAACATCATACCCTCTCCATGAGCTATTCCGTCCTCCACATTTGATAACACTGCATAGATCAAATGTGAACGATGTGGTTGACCCCTTGGTATAATTTAGTTCTATGCCCCCATATTTTTTCAGACACGCGTCTGTGATGAGTGATCTTTTATGTCTGATTACATTACTTTTTTCTTGTAATTTTTTACCTCCAAATAGTATGCCTACTATAGTGATGGAGATGATGAGGAGGAAACCCATACATGGCCAATTCTCCCACAGCCTGTTCCTTAGCATTTTCTTTAAACACAACATTGTTATACACAGAATAATTAATAAAGGAAAAATCAAAACTTTTAAGACATCAAATCATACACTTTGTTTTTAGCTAAACATGAATCTGTGTAGTTTAAGACTACCTACCTAAACATTTTTATAATGAATATATGGTTATGACAATATCAACTCCTGTGAAGACTTTACTCAAAATGTTCTGTACTTTTTGGAAGTCTAGTTTGTCCAGACCACACCCCAGCCGGGGTATGGAAACACTTTTCACTCTATGTTCTACACACCAATTTCTCATGTGTTTCAAACTGTTGGTGAAATCCTCGTATGTGGGGAGATCACTGCATTTATTTTTCGTGATTAAATGAAAAATTGTTCTGCCGTCTTCTTCCTGTGTAACTACACATTCACCAGCTTTTTTTCCTTGTTCTCTCACTTTCTCCACCCCATACCTTTGCTTAAATGTCACTGCAATGCCGGCACCATATGCACAATCTGCACTTACACAGTGGGCCAAAGGTTCCTGTGGTGGGCTTGAAAAAATATCACCTTTCCTTTGAACCACCTCTGGTATTTGGTATGGGATCCCCTCAGCCTCCTCAGCCTTCACCTTTCCTTTGAACCACCTCTGGTATTTGGTATGGGATCCCCTCAGCCTCCCTCTCTTGGACCTGAGTCCTCAGGTCCACGGCAGTTTGTGCTAGAGACCTGCTGGGAGGATCACATGCAACACAAGCAGAAAGATGATACCATTTATCACCTTTACCGGCTAGGCGAACGCAATGGGAGGTTCTGGAGGTGACTCTCAGAGGCTCAGACCACCTGGCCTCATTCCACTTCCTTCGGAATTTCTTCAGTCTGACCCACTCAGTTGGTTGGGGAATTGGCTCTGGTTCAGTGTCTGGAGTGACCTGCTGGGAAAATTGTTTAATCAGAGCAGTTAGTTTGTCAAAGTAAACACAGTGTGACAATGGTGTGATTAGGTCAGGTCTCAGTGGCGTTGAAGGTCCAGGGAAAGAACGACCTGTAAGCAATTCAAATGGTGTAAAGCCAGAAATCCTGTTGACAGAGGAACGTACAGACATTAATGCCAATGAGAGGGCAGATAACCATGTCAATTTGGTCTGTGCACAGATTTTGGCCAATTTCAGTTTCAGTGTCAGGTTCATCCGTTCAACCTTTCCCTGGGACTGTGGGTGGTAGACCGCCCCGAAGGCATGTGTCAGCCCCAATGTCTGTTCAACTACCTGCAAATGTTCATTCTTAAAATGGGTCCCATTATCTGAACGAATACGTCGAGGAAAACCATGGTGGGGAATATAGTGGTTGATGAGACATTTGATCACAGAAGTGCTGTCTTCCCGTCCAGTGGGATAGGCCTCAGGCCAGCCTGTAAAATAATCAACAATGACCAGTAGGTACTGTTTGCCCTGGACTCTGGTGATCATGTCTGTGAAGTCAATCACTATTTCCTCACCTGGTCCACAGACTGGTGTGAAAGTGCCCTGTATTTGTTTGAGTGATGGTCTGACATTATGGGCTTGACAGATGTCACACGTCAGCACATAATGTGACACCATAGCTGACAGGAAGGGATGCCACCACGGTTTCAATGTTTTCATCATTTGCTTAGGGCCAACATGAGCAGGTCCATGAGCTTGTTTCAAGATGGAGGTAGTCAGAGCCGTGGGCAATGCTGGCCTACCATCAGGTGCCTGCCATAGGCCATCAGAAGCCCTTACCGCCCCATGTTCCTGCCAAACTGATTTCTCTTCTGGTGTACCCTTGTTATGTTCTGTAACCAGATATCCTCTGTTAAATGTGGGTAACAAGTTGTCAACAAGGTGACTTTTCTGTACCATCATTTGCATTTTGTATCCTGCCGCTAGTTTTGCTGCTCCATCTGCAGCATCATTCCCTTTGGTGACTAATGAGTCACCTTTTGAATGGCCTTGGCATTTGATGACAGCTACAGCTGCAGGAACCATCAAAGCCTCTAGCAACAATCTAATTTCACAGGCATGTGTTAGTGGTCTGCCAGAACTGGTGACAAACCCAGTTTGTTGCCATACAGGGAGTTCAATATGCACTGCTGTTACCACATATACTGAGTCAGTATAGATGTTCACCCTGTTAGGCCCTGCAATTTTCAATGCTTCAGTTACTGCAATTAATTCTGCCCTCTGCGCTGATTGTTTTCCCTGTAGTTTTTCTGCTTTTACTGTGATAAACCCCTGATCTGTTTGCTGAACTACTGAGAATGCTGATGTCAGTGTGCCCTCATCTGACCTATAACAACATCCATCTGTGAACAGGGTCAGATTGCTTGGGTCATCTGGTAAAGGGGAGGCTGTTAGGTTAGGTCTGATGCGACATGCTAACTCTGTGATGGGTGCGCAGTCATGTGGAACCCCATCTGTCAACAAATCAGCCATATTTACACCCTTGTGTGTGTAGGTTACATTGGGTGCTGCCAGACATTTTGCCAGCTTTCGTTGTCTCAAAGGTGAGAAGGTAAACGCAGCCGAATTCACAAATGACATAACTGAGTGTGTGGTTAGAACAGTTACATGATGACCCATAACAATGTGAGATGTCTTTTCAATTATTTTGGCCAGGCCTGCTACAAACCTAGCACAGGTGGGTTGGCGCTGTTCAATACAGTCTAGCAGGACACTGACATACATCAGTACCCTTCTGGTTCCTGTCTGTTTCTGAAATAGAATCCCATGCGCACTATTTCCTGTTTCGGACACATCTAGGAAGAAACCCAGCGAATAATCTGCACAATTCAAATGAGCTGCATGGGCCATTTCTGTTTTCAGTGTGATGAAAGCTTGTTCTGCTTCAGGGGTCCAAATTAGTTCTGCTTTTAAATTTTTCATTCCTTTCTCTTTTACCATCTGCCTCAATGGTGTGGTTAGAGAGACATACATAGGAATATAATTTCTACTGAAACCTGTCAACCCCAGGAAGGACAGCATATCCTTTACTGTTAGTGGCTTGGGGTGTGATGAAATACTGTCACGTTGGCGATGAGAGAGTGTGGAGCCCTGAGCTGTAATCAACCTTCCCATGAATGTAACTGATGGCCTGCTTACCTGCAACTTCTCCTTACTAACCTTAAATCCTGACACATACAGCTGTTGCAGTATCAGATCAGTTGCCTGCAAACAGTTTTCATTAGTAGTGGCAGCGAGCAGCAAGTCATCAACATACATTATCAACACACAGTCTGGAGGAAGAGTACATTTTTGTAACTGCTGTTTAAGCACCTGATTAAATATTCCTGGTGATAGAATAAAACCCTGTGGCAGTCGGTTATAAGAGTATTGCCTACCCCTATATGTGAATGCCAGACATGACTTACACTCCTCAGACAGTGGAATACAGAAAAATGCATTTGCCAAATCGATACATGTAAACCATTGGTGAGCTGGTGTTAAGTTCGAGATGGTGGTGTATGGGTTGGGAACAGCTTGTGTTGGAGTTACTACCATGCTATTAATTTGTCTGAGGTCATGTACGAGTCTGTATTTTTTTGTGCCTGGTTTTTGCACGGGAAAAATGGGAGTGTTCCATGGAGAGTCCCATGGAGTGAGAACTCCCTTTTCTAAAAGTCCCTGAACAGTTGATGCAACCCCCTCCTCTGCCTCTGTCTTGTTACGATATTGTGGTACCCAAATGGGTTCATTTGATGATAAATCAAAAGTCACAGGTGTAATGTTACACAAACCAACATCAGTTGGCCCTTGTGACCACAGGTCAGATGGCTGGACTGCAATCAACTGCTCAGCTCCTGGCCCGTCTGTCTGTTCCCTCCCATGACACCTAGATATTTGTTTGTGTACTAATAACCCTGTGTCTTCTGTGTTTCCTGTTATCCAATAAGATTTAGCTGTTGGGGAATACAATACCATATTGATGTCAGTGGGCTCCCAATCAGCAACAGCCCTTAACCTTTTTGTCATTCCTCCTAACTCCCGAGCTTCATGGCGTGGGTGTAGTGCCATGGAAATGTGTGGTGTTGCTGTATCTGCCATTTCGTACCATTTTAGCTGTTCTGGGGTCAATACAATAGGGGCTACTACTCCCTCTTTTCCTACAAAAAGGCCCTTCCCTTTTAAACACCACCTATCTCCCTTTATGTTGTTAAACATTTCCTGGTACATGACTGTGTCATTCCTGTCATAAAATAATGTACAGTGGAGCGGGTCAATGGGGGGTAAATAAACATCTATGTCCATTATCCATGGCCTGTGGTTGTTATACAGGGTTACTACACTCATCAGGGATGGAGAAATGTCTAGTTCCACCCAATAAATGTCAGCTGCTTCCTGCAATGGGCCTCCTAGCAGAACATTCTGTCTGTAACCTGTTCGAGCAGTCTGCGAACAATCAACCTTTGTACCATCTGGAAATGTTACTATCACCCCTTGTGGTGAACATAAAATACTGGCCCCTAATTTAATGAGTAAATCTCTTCCTAGCAGAGGCACGGGTGCATTGGAGGAGTAAAGGAAGGAGTGTGTAAGACTTTGATTTTCTACTTGGACTGTTAATTGTTTTGTCATTGGCCAATGCTCTAACCCACCAGAGAACCCCATAACTCCTACTGTTTTGTCACTTAAATCATCTAATGTGACCATACCTTTTGTTACAGTAGAGTATGTGGCCCCAGTGTCCACTAGAGCCTTTAGTGGTTTACTTTCAACCACTATCTCCATGAGGGGTTCAGCCATTCCCCCCATGGTGGTCCTCTGTGGGCCCCTTCAACAGTCCCCCGCATCTCCCTCCGGGCCCCATGTTGGGTGCATAGGCGCCTGTAGATTGGCTGGAGACGGATGCCGTTGCCCCGGGTATCGTGAGGTGTATGGTCTCCTGCCACGACCACCAGGTCCACCCCTAAGAGGACCCCATCCCCCTGCAGGTGGCCCTGTATTTTGGCCTCCCCTTTGCTTTTGGGGACAGTTCCTAGCCCAATGTGTATTCTTGCCACACAAAAAACATCCTCCTGTCTCTCCCCCATAGCATCCCCCGCCTCTACCTCTCTGGCCTCGGTTACTCATGTCTCCTTCCCCTTGATATCTGTTACCACCCCAATCATACCCTTGTTGATGTTCAAACCCAAAATCTGCAGTAGCTGGTGATGGTTCAAATGAGTTATTCGCAGACTGCTGCACCATTTGTTTAGTCTTTTTTGCACCACTCGCCTTGGCTAGGTCTAGCTGTAATTTGAGTAGCTGATTTTTTGTCTTCTCTAATTCTTCCTCATCTTTATGGAGTTTGTCTACTGTTCTGTCTATGTGGAACACCAAATGTCTCTCCCACACTTCATTAGTAGCCACGGGTATGTCTGGATTACCTTCCATAGCCTGTTTTACACCATTGGGGGCCCCTGACATCACTGCTGATCTGAAAATGTCACGTGTCACGGGATTATTCAAACTGTTTTCCTCAACCATCTGTTCCCATTCAGCAGCACACCTGAAATAATAACCTGATCCTGTCTCACCTGGTTTAATACGGAATTTAATGTTTTGGTATGTGGTAGGGGGCGTAGGGAATTGTTTTCTCAACGCCTTTCCTACGTTGGTACATACTGATGTATATGGATCACTGTTTGGTGAGTCAGTCATGCAGGCATCTATTTCAAAATCTCTCATTTTTGAGGCTGTAAAAATCTGCCCTAACAGACACCTCAGATCTCCCACCGCCAAAGTGGTTCCATGGCATAAGGCCATTAATTTGGTCAGCCATCTTCCTCCTCCTGAGGTGATGGGAGGCAGTTTTGCAAGAACTGTAGTCATGTCACTCTGACCCCAGGGCTGGTATTTAGGCCCCTGGTTCCCCATTAATAATGGGGCCTGAAATGCTGAGCCTAATTGTGTATAATGTGTGTTTTCTGCACCCCTCTCCCCATCCCAGTCTCTTGGGGTTCTAGGTGTAATTGGGGGCCCTAGTGGGGGCTGGCTAGATCTTGTCCTACTTGCAACTGGGGGTGTACATTCCCCATTCACATTCATGACACCTGTAATGACTATATTGAGGCCCTTAGTTTCTCCTACCTTACTCTCTTCATCACTTTCTTTTTCATTCTGGCTTCCATGTACAGACCCCTCCCCACCTTCTGGGTCTTCATGATATGAAGCCTCACTACACCGTGACTCTGCTCTATTGTGTGGATTGGCCCCAGGTGTTCTATCTAAACGTTCTGTCAGCACTCTTATCTGGTCTCTCATAAGATCTAACTCAGCCATTTCCACCTCCACTGCTGTTTCTTTCACTGTCACTTGAACCTGCTGTAAATCTTGATTAGGCACATAGGGAGGTGGCATTTCTGTTTCCACTCCCAGATATGGGCGTGGAGGTGGAGCAGACGCTGTCATATTCGAACCACTACCCCCCCTACTTCCTGGTTCTTTCCTCATTTCTTTCTTAGCTTTCTCTGCCTTCACATGCTCTCCGCCTTTCGTAAGACACAATGCAGTTGCAGTCAGTGCAATCTTTGTCCACAACCTGACCTCAGTTCTATACTCTTCTTCCTGATCACTGTGTTTTTTCTTATTCAACCAACTGACCTTACCCTTGTCTTCTACATGCTTTTTTATTCTCATATGCGCCCTTTTTTCCATGGCTCTGACCTTTGGTGCTAATGCCACGAACATGTTATCTGGATTATCCCACCCATTTTCAATACATATCTGACTCCATTTCTTTTCCCAAATTTTCTTCTCTTTCTTATAGTTTTTGGGCTCAGCCTGAGCCAGTAACATATTTACTACTTTGTCCCATTGTGTTGTGATTGGGGAACACCCATACTCCTCACATTCTCTCTCAAACTCAGACATTTTATATAACAACACACACTATAAATCAACAATTTAATATATACAATATACAATATACCAATATACACGATAGATTGCTAATTAAATATATACAATTTTATTTAATATATACAATATACAATATACCAATATACACGATAGATTGCTAATTAAATATATACAATTTTATTGTCCTATATTCTACGTGCCGGGGGACTCTAACCACCCGGTCTTTTTTAGGGCCGAGGGGCTTCAACCACCCGGGCTGGAGGACTCAAACCTCACAGACTTCCTTGCCGGAGGATTTTTAAATCCACACGGACTTCCTTTGCCGGAGGATTTTAATCCACACGGACTTCCTTTGCCGGAGGATTTTTAAATCCACACGGACTTCCTTTGCCGGAGGATTTTTAAATCCACACGGACTTCCTTTGCCGGAGGATTTTTAAATCCACACGGACTTCCTTTGCCGGAGGATTTTTAAATCCACACGGACTTCCTTTGCCGGAGGATTTTTAAATCCACACGGACTTCCTTTCTTATATTTATATTCTGATAAACATATACCAACACTTTGATTCACTAAATGACTATGACACGGAGTACAGTTCAAATTCAACACATAAATTTAGGATATCCAATTCGGCAGAAGTTTGATTTAACAGGTTTCTGCTTACCTTATTTTAGAGTGCACTCTGTGTTGAACTCAAATTCGCTCCGTCCCTGGTTTTCAAGTCTCCAAGGACCTTCTAGGTTTACTGCCTTTTTCTTCGATCACGTCGGGGTCACCAAATTGTTGGACTTCAAACGTCCTGAGTGTTCAAAAATCGAAGGAAGGCTTCAAATATCAAAGTGTTGATGTTTATTAATCAGAAGTCACCAAAAGTACAGATCTGGGTTGCCTCAGACAAGATGCCTTACAAAGAACCAACCCAGGAAAAACATTTTCGCAGATCATTTATAATATCTGTCGACGTGTGTTGTCTTCTCATTGGCCGCCAGAACCGTCCAACGCTCCTCCAACCAGCATTCTCCTCCCTTTGTTCCCTTGGGTCCTGCAAAACAAGTAACCTACTCCTAGCACCCCAGCAATCTGATCTTATTATGTGTGTGTGCGTGCACATTCCACTGGCCTTCACTCCCACACCTCTACTCCTAGCACACTCTAATGGAGCACCTTAGTATCAGTTCTTAAGTTTGGTTATATCAGCAAGCACACTTCCAATAGCTTATGTAAAAAACCCTACCCTATTAAACGAACACATATTAATATACTTTCGTATCCCATTACATGCACATATTTATTGATTACTTAATACTTAAAGGAGGATTATATCCTTCAGCAACCAGCAACAATGGCGGCCAGATCATCCAGAGAGTCCCATAAATGTAAGTATTTTCGGCTTGAATAATTGATTTAAAAATTACGACTGTCTTTTGTGCTCTACACAGTCTTGTACATATATATTTGCAACCATGTCCTTAACTGAAACGTTTTTTGAAATCGCTATTTTTCCACGCTAATGTTACATTGCTGATTTGCACACCAATCCTCATGGTATGTAATGCAGTACATTTTGTGGTCTGGAATTTCAGAATAGCAGAATGTTGACATGTTCTTATTATAACTCTCTCTCTCTCATTCATTCATTCATATATATATATATATATAGAGAGAGAGAGAGAAACAGCATTTCCACATTACATGGCCACAAACATTTGTGGATCAAGAAATTTAATCTTATAAATCAAGATTTATCTTGTTCCTTTAGAAGACTGTTGAGCCCTCATCCCCAGCCAGCACCTCTGCAGCCAGCAGTTCACATATGTCTGAAACCTCTACCTCTGCCATGGCAAGCCTCCCAACTCCCTCACCCAAAAAAAAGAAGAAAAAAAATTATCCCATCCTGGATTTCCTCACTGAGGAGTCCAATAAAGAACAGAGGCGCCACGAGGAGAGCGAGGCCAAGACAGAGAGGTTCTTGGGCCTCTTTGAAAAGATGGTAGATAAGCTGTAGGTTTTTTTTGTGGTTGCCATTTGCACAGTGTCTTTTTTGTTTTATACATTTGAGTGCCTTTTATTATATATATGTGTGTGACATTTCATTTATGTTTCTAATAGTTGATACTGGTTCTTTAATATAATATATATTTATAATGTTTTAGCCCGTTATGTTCACTTTATTGGGCAATAAAGACAGATTTGTTTACATAAAGTGTTTCTGAACATCAATGACATTCAAAACAGTGATAATTAAAACAGATATACAAAACACCATGCAGTGTATAAAAATATTTATTGCAAACAGACCCAAGTAGTACACAGATAAGAACATCTGCATTCATATCCACCACCACCACCAAAGTGAAAATAAAAGAACTATAAAATATATACATGCATATGACACCGTTGTCAGATTCATGGGACTTGCACATTGCCTGACACTAGGGCAGCCAGTCTGTTTCTTGTGTCATTCCCAGAGGTTTCATTGTATGCCCTGGGTTCACGGGAAGGTTGGGGGTCATGCCTATCCATTAAAATGTCTTCATCTGGAACCAGTGTGTCACCATTGTCCATACACACATTGTGCAAAAAGGCACATGAAGCAATTACCTGGGTTGCAAACGTGGGCTTCACCTCTAAAGCTCTAAAAAAGCGTTGACCTCCACCTGGTCTTCATCATGCCGAATGCCCTTTCAATTATGCTGCGCCCCCTTGACTGATAGTAATTAAATCGATGCTGTACTTGTCCATGCACTGGCTCCTTGAATGGGGTAATGAGGCAAATTGGAGTATCCAAACAGGGATACCCACCATCACCCAGAAGGATGTAGCCCATTGGGGGATACCGTCTCGCGGTATAAAAACTGCTATTTTTCATTACTCGTGTGTCATGGACAGACCCCGGGTACCCACATAAATGTCCAGAAACCTGCCATTAGAGTCACATATTGCCTGCATGTTGACTGAGTAAAAGCCTTTATAATTCAAATAGTCTAATCTGTGATGCTGTGGTGGTTTTATCCGTATGTGGTTGCCATCGATTGCTCCAACCACATTGTGGAATGCAGGGGTTCCTGAAATGTTGACGAATCCCTGACCAACTGCAGGCAGGTCCACTGTTAGAGGGAAGCAGATTGCTCTCCTCAGATTGTCCCATATGTTCTGGGCCACTCTGTGGATGATGCGGTGAACTGTAGTCTTTGGTACATTAAAGACACAGGACACCACCCGATAAGAGAGTCCATGTGCCAGCCAATAGGTGTATATGAGTACTTCAAGCTCATTACCCCAGCCATGGTTCTGCTCCCTTTGCAAAAGCCTCTGTAAGCTGTGCATCACTGTTCTGCTGAGGCGGAAATCTTGCCTCAGCTCAGTCTCAACATCGAACCACATGCGTAGTATAGGCATGTTGGGGTTTATGGCACAGTATCTTGTTGTAGCACCAGTCTGGAAAAGAAAACCATTTCACACAATTAATGGACTGAATTGTAAAAAATGTTGCCCCTTCAAACTGTTTACGTCTCCCCTTCCCCACAACAAAGCAAATAGTGGCTACAGTTACGTCTCCCCTCCCCCCAAAATAAAAAAATGTGAATAGAGTTGTCTCTCCTCCACAAAAACAAAGCACATAACAGGACTGGACTGGGACAAAAAAAAAACACACATAGCTAACAGTCATTACAAAATACTACTTATACATATAGATCTTTACTGGGTTCATATTACAATATAATACAAGTACATATAATTTACGCATGTCCAGCTCAGCTACTGTGTTGGTTAGTTCGGTTAATGTTAAATACAACATAACGTTGTTTACAACCAATCCATACACACCATAAGCTGATCCACCAGCATTCGTAGGCGTCGTAGACCTCTTCTTCTCCTTTGATTTCTGCGATTTGTTGCAGACAATCGCAAAAACATCACTAAAACCCACGCAATCAACATACACACACTTGCAGACGGCATCTTGGAAGTTTGCGATCAACACTTGTCGCCTCTGGTGACGTAGCAGCCAGCCAGTGACGATGTATGATGACGTAACAGTAACCAAGTGGTGTCCCAATTCATAGGGCTATGTTTTCACCCCTAGCACTTACCACTTGGTTTCGAGGGACAAGGGCTAGGGGTAAGACGAAGGGGTAAGGGGTAAGACCCTAAGCTATGAAATGGGATTCACCCTAATGGGACCTAAGAAATGGGATTCACCCTAAGCTATTGTCTTACTGCAAGCATGCTGTCAAAAAGCCTATTTTAGGAACTAGGAACTAAAGTTAATTTAATGTTTCCAAGGGGACGATTATTAGTGTTACTTGCCTGTGAAGACAGCTGTCTGTCTTTGTTTATGCTGCTGCTATGTTTTCTTTAATGTGTTCATATGATACAAGTCTGAACAATATTGTATGCAATTATTATATGTTATGCATGCTATTACTATTTCTAAGATGTTTACTGTTCGCGGTGTTCCGTTTGATCGGTTATTTGCGGCTGCGATTTGCCGCGATGATTCTGCTGAGTCATCATTATTATGTCAGTAGCTGTCACATACGTGTTTACTTATGTAACTACATATACAAGCGGGTATTACTCAGCTCGTTATTGTGTTAGTGTTGACCATATTGTCACTTTGAGTACAGACATTTCTGTTAAATATATTTGAGTTATATATGCATATTCTCTGATAAATACAATTGGTACTATGATATTATATTATGTCAGTTGATGTTAATGGCAATTTATAAATCTGTTAATAGTTAGTAATTTGTAATTATTTCCCTTGTTTCTTTGTAGACCAACATCTCATTTCATACCAGAAGCATATGTAGATGCATATTGGAGTAAAATAAATGTCTCAATCTGAAGACTTCTCCTGCTCTCCTGATTCTCTGACCGGAATCTGGTCCATATTTGGCCGCCTCAACCAGTTGTAATTTAAATGTAGTAAGCTTTACTACACATGCCTTTACTTTTTATGTAATACCTTTGTATTGTAACCAAATACTAATGTTATTGGTATTGTTTTATTGAGAAAGTGGTTTATTAAGAAAGACTCCACACATGATATTGTATTTATTTAATTGAGAAAGTGGTTTATTAAGAAAGACAACGCACATTATTGTATTTGTTTTATTGAGAATATGGTTTATTAAAGGGGTCATCGGATGCCCATTTTCCACAAGTTGATAGGATTCTTTATGGTCTTAATGAAAAGTCTATAACATACTTTTGGTAAAAATTTCTCAATGGTTGTGTAAAAAACACCTTTTTACCCTGTCAAAATCAGCTCTGTTTTTAGCCAGCCATAGCTAGTCCATGTGTTTTAAATGCTAACGAGCTCTGCTGACCCCGCCCCTCTCTTCCGTGGGGTGACGAGCAGTAGGGCTGTGCGATTTGGGGAAAATATCTAATTGCGATTTTTTTTGACAGATATTGTAATTGCGATTTGATTTGCGATTTTAAATTTGCAGTCAAGCTTCAGCTCAATATTGTCAATAAAGTGCAGCACAGTATGAGTATCGTTACCCTGCTAAAACTAAAGGGAAAAAAACAATAGAAACCATCACAGAAATTCTCATAGTTTCCATAAAAACCATTACAAAATTAATTTTTGTTTTGGGCATTATTCCAATAGTAATTACTGTTGTTCTATTGGTTCCCATCTGCTAGATTACATCCTACCAATAGAAAACATCAAATACCAGTAGACACCATTATAGTTTACATTAAAACCAATACAATTCCCCCTCTTAAATCCATTACATGTTTCTATTATGTTTTGGGAGGGGTTCTACTGTTTTTTTATGCAGGGAAGATTATAATGGTATTACTAATTTTACAGAATTTAACAGGAAATATTTTTTTTTATAAAGAACTATTTTTTTTGTCAATTATTAAAGTATTCAAGGTTCAAGGTTTCTTTATTTGTCACATAATAAATTATACACGGTATAATCAAAAGTGAAATGTAGGTCAAATCAGGTCCGCTCAGTGGACAGTGCAAAGAATAAAAAAAATATATAAAAGTAACACCACACAAGAGCATATATATAGGTAAAAAAAGAAATAAAATGTAAAATGTGCAGTAGAATAAAGAAAAGTGCAAAACAGTAGGATGTGCAAAAACAGTATATGGGACTTAATAAATAGTACTATAAACAGGAGGGCTGAGAGGGATGTGCAAACGACAGGAGGGATGAGAGGGATGTGCAAACGACAGGAGGGATGAGAGGGATGTGCAAACGGCTTCTTTTTTTTTTTATGTTTATGAAACTGAGTTTGTGTTAAGGAGCCTGATGGCCTGAGGGAAGAAGCTCCTCCTCAGTCTCTCAGTCTTCGCCATCATGCTCCTGAAGCGCTTGCCAGATGGCAGTAAATGGAAAAGATGGTTACCGGGGAGATTTATTCACCCCGTGAAAGTATTACGTGTCACACGGGCTGATTTATTCATTTTTAGGTATTTGGGATTTTAAGAACAAGTGGGAAATGTGCTGAATGTTTCATTTCATCCAAGAGAAATTGGCAAGCAGTTAGACTTACTTTACATTTGTTTTAAATGCGGAGCCAGATGCGCTCGTGAGAGACTTGTGGAGCAGAACCGGGCGCGAGACCGAGAGTATAAAAGAGCATTATGAGACAGGCTTCTTGTGTGGGGCAAGTGTAAACAGCTCGTCCGTGAGACGCGGGAGACGTGCTGCGTGGGGCAGAGTAGAGCGAGTATGAGAAGCATTCAGAGACACTGAATGAGCGGTCTTCTGAATTAGCGAACATGCATTATAAACTTATTTCAAATTAATCTGTTGGGGAGATCAAATGTGTAAGATAACGTTCATGTAGCCTACTAATAAAAACATATAAAAATGTATCTTTTATTCTCCAGTACTGAACGCAGAACTGATAAGGGAGCTCTTGATATGTGTTGTGACGCAGCTCTTGCAAATGAAATTGCCCTTTTTGTTCGTTGTCTGTCATTTCGAAGCTGAAGTTACACACGTTTTTCTTTAGTTTTAATTTGCCTAACTTTCGATCTGACCCTTTTTTAAATGGTGTGTGTTTACGCAGTAGCCTAGAGCAGTGCTGATCGGGGAGAATGGATGTGCGCTCACTCTATTGATTAGTAAGACTGCCACTCAAGGCTGGCTGTAATGCCTATGCTCTGGAACAGAGTAATATCGCGTCCACATAGTTGTAGAATAACTGTACTGCTTACTTACTACACTTACTTACTACACACACTTTATCGAGTTCAACTTAACTTTGGCTACCTGGAAATAGGAAAGTGCAAGAGATGTTAGTAATAACAATTGGTAAGTCTGATAAAAGAGAGAGTAGAAGTGCACTATGTCTCCCAATTAGATTTATTGCCCTTCATAAAAATTCCATCTCCCCACCCCTCCCTTCCTCCCATAACTGGACACCTGTTGTACACACCCACCCATCTAAATGGCCATCTGGTTATCCGGTCCAGCGAAGGTGTGGAATGTTTTGGAAACTTGTTTTGTATGTGGGCCATTGAAATGTGCTTTTAAACTTTAAAATGTGAAACTGTGTTAAATGGGGACAAAGGGAAGTTTTATTAAAGTTTTTTCACACACATATGAAGAAAATGCATCGAATATACACGTAAAATAAGCAATGACTGTATTTTTCCAGAAAAGAGTGAAAACAAGTCAAGAAGTGCTAGTATTGTTAAAATAATTTAGGAAAAGGTAAAGTTTGTTAAAAGTTAAAATGTTAAAACAAATCAAGACACGTTAGTTAAAACAACAGCATAAGATACATGTCCAAATCTATGTTGTCTACAAGTTAGAAAATAAATAAAAAAAGCATTAGATACGTTTGTCAAAATCTTGTAACATTACAATTTAAAACTAGTTAGTTTGACAAAGTTAAAGAAATTTAAAAATAACCACGTATCTACCCAACATCTAAAAATGAATATCATGCCATTAAGTAAGCAGATACTTGCCAGAAGTTTGTAACAACGTAAGTTAGAAAATAAAAAAGAGCTGACCATCTAGTCGTAATCTAAAACAAAAAAGCTTCAGAAGCGAACGTTAGGTAAGATGCTTGCCAAAACTTTGTAGTCTATCAAAGTTAGAGCTGCCTTAAAAAAAAATCAGATCACTATGCAAGAGTATAAGACACTTGTCAGAAGTTTGTCACAAGAAAAGTTGGAAAAGAAGGAAAAAAGATTCACACATTTAGCCGCGATCTGAAAATGAAAGAAGGCAATATCAGAGACATTTGTTAAAACACCACCATCAAAAGATATTTGTTGAAATCTAGCTTGTAGTCTATCATTAGCTACGCTGACGGAAAGTTAAATGAGAGAAAAAGTCCCGAGCACCTTGCGTTAAGATGTCAAAACTCAGAATGATGACATCCGGTCCCAGGCAGACCACGCCTACATCCCACCCCTAACGCCGGAGGAGAGATCCAAAGCAGAGATTTAAAATAATTAAACCATGTAATGTTTTAAAACATTAGAACGAAGGTTATTTTAATAAGTCTTATACATTTCTTAATGAATTAAACCATTCAACATTCAACCTAAAGCTTTTCACTTTAAAAATAGGTTAGCCTAGTTTTTATTTTAAACAAACAACTCCTAAGTCACAGAAAAAGTTGTTTTATTGATTTAACAACATAATACCTTTATATAGTCTTTAATTTTGTCAAGCTTAAGACTTCTGCAGTGCTATATAACCCCATACTTTTTTCATAAAAAATTATATTACACAAGTTTTCTTCTAAACAATTGCCTCTAAACCACAGGACATTTGGGAAATGTATGTGTGTGTGTGGGGGGGGCATTGAAATGTGCTTTTAAACTTTAAAATGTGAAACTGTGTTAAAGGGGTACAAAGGGTAGTTTTTATTAAAGTTTTTCACACACATATGAAGAAAAAGCATCAAACATACCCGTAAAATGAGCAATGACTGTTTTTCCCAGAAAAGAGTAAATGCTCTAAATAAGTGTATGCACGTATGTGCGTACAAACTGATATGAAAGCAAATGTTTTGGCGGTCTTTGGATTTTCAGCCGTAATTAACTTCTAAGGTACGAAATGTAAATATTTCATCCCACGCAGTGCAACGAAGTGAGTGAAGTTTGCAACTCATTTGCAATCTAATGAGTTTTTGAGGCGGTCTGGTATTTTAACGTCTGGTTTCTTAGTTCAGCGATCAAATCATCTCCGTTGCATCTATTTTATTACATACACCTGTGAGTTTGGAGGGGATGCGTGGAAGCGTATGCTATTGAATCTTGTTTATGTTGAATTTAAAAGTTAGGCAATGTTTAGGAAGAATTTTTTTTCCCTAACGGAGTCATGTGTTTACCATACAGACCTGGTGGATGTGACTTCAAGCTGATGTAAGATGAGTCAGATAAAGATTAAGGTGATACAAACTGAAACTAGTCAAGATGGCGCCGAGGATGGCAGCCGTGTTGCGTGCTCCAGGAAAACTTTGCAGTTTTTCGTATGTTTTATTTGTTTATTTGTTGTTTTACGTGTTAGATGTTGTTAGTATAACTGTCTACGATAGAGACACGCTTTTGAACATTGGTTCCTCCGTCGCGCAACGCAAACCGGACTTTGAGTTTTTGAATGCCGGTGGATTGTTCACAGACACCGCATCAGAGCCCTTTGTCTGGGCCGCGCAACCAAGGAAACACCGCTGACGCCGAAAAAGAGGAAAAAGAGCTGGCGTTCTCGTCAGACTGAGACGCCGTGCTTTCCGACATCCTCTTCCAACCATTTTACTGGCCAAAGTTCAGTCACTGGATAACAAACTCTGTGAACTGCGGGCGCGCATCTCATACCAACGAGAAACAAGGGACTGCTGCGTTATTTGCCTCACAGAAACCTGGATGTCTGCTATGGTTCCAGACTCAGCCATCGAGCTCACGGGCTTCTCCGTGCATCGCTCGGATAGGACGAAAGAGCTCACAGGGAAAAGCAGAGGTGGGGGTGTTTGTTTCTATATTAACAACTTGTGGTGTAATGAAAGGAACATACACTCTATTAAATCCTTCTGCTCCCCTGATCTGGAATTTCATACGCTTCTGTGTCGACCATTCTGGCTACCGAGGGAATTTACAGCGATCATAATCACGGCTGTTTATATACCCCCCCAAGCCAAAACAGACCAGGCACTCAGGGAACTGTACAGGAATATAAGTAAGCAGGAAACCGCGAACCCAGATGCAGCTTTTATTATCACGGGGGACTTTAATAAAGCCAACTTCAGAACAATAGCTCCAAAATACTTTCAACACGTCACCATCAACACGCGTGGAGATCGTATACTCGACCATTGTTACACTTCTTTCCGGGACGCATACAAATCCCTCCCCCGCCCACCTTTCGGCAAATCGGATCACTCCTCCATTCTGCTCCTGCCTGCTTATAGGCAGAAACTGAAACGTGAAGCACCCGCCCTCAGGACTATACAATGCTGGTCGGACCAATCGGACGCTATACTACAGGACTGTTTTGATCACGTGGACTGGGACATGTTCCGGGCAGCGTCTGATGACGACATAGAGGCGTATTCAGATTCCGTAACATGTTTCATCAGGAAGTGTATAGATGATGTAGTTCCGACCAAAACAATTCGTATCTACCCCAACCAAAAACCATGGATTAACAGCGATGTTCGATCAGCCTTGTCAGCGTGGACATCTGCCTTTAAATCCGGAAACACTGACGATCGGAAACAAGCCAGTTACGATCTCAAGAGATCCATCAAAGCAGCCAAACGAACATATAAAAACAAAGTTGAAGAACATTTCAACAACAATAATCCAAGAAGCATGTGGCAGGGCATTAACAACATCACAGGCTTTAAAGGGAATAAACCAGCTACTGTGAACATTGCCGCCTCTCTACCGGACGAGCTCAACACCTTTTATGCTCGTTTCGAGGCTGATAACACCGCCCACACAGAGAGCACTCACACGGCTGCTGCAGAAGAGGTCAGTCCACTCTCGCTTTCTGTTGCGGATGTAACCCGATCCTTCAAACGGGTGAACATCCGTAAAGCTGTGGGCCCAGATGGTATACCAGGCCGTGTGCTCAAAGCATGCGCTTTCCAGCTAGCCGGGGTTTTTACAGATATTTTCAATCTGTCCCTCTCTCTGTCTGTGGTTCCCGCATGCTTCAAAAAATCCACCATTGTGCCCATACCTAAGAAAAATAAAATCACATGCTTGAACGACTGGAGGCCCGTTGCTCTGACCCCCATCTTCAGCAAGTGTTTTGAGAAGCTCGTCAGAGAACACATCTGCTCTGTGCTGCCTGCTTCACTGGACCCACTACAATTTGCATACCGCAGTAACCGTTCCACAGACGATGCTATTACCTTCACCCTGCACACTGCTCTCTCCCACCTGGAAAATAAGAACACCTATGTGAGGATGCTGTTCGTGGACTACAGTTCGGCATTTAACACCATAGTGCCTGCCACACTGGTTGCGAAGCTCCAGACTCTAGGACTGAACAGATCTCTGTGCAGCTGGATCCTGGACTTCCTGACAGGCAGAAGTCAGGTGGTCAGAATGGGCAACAACACCTCATCTCCCCTGACCCTCAACACTGGTGCCCCGCAGGGCTGCGTCCTCAGCCCACTCCTGTACTCCCTGTACACACACGACTGTACAGCAACACACAGCTCCAATGTCATCGTCAAATTTGCTGATGACACAACGGTGATAGGCCTGATCACCGACAACGATGAGACGGCCTACAGAGAGGAGGTGAGTACCCTGACTAAATGGTGTCTGGAGAACCACCTCTCACTCAACATCGACAAGACCAAGGAGCTGGTGGTGGATTACAGGAGACAGAGCAGAGAACACACACCCATCACCATCGACAAGACACCTGTGGAGCGGGTAACAGCTTTAAGTTCCTCGGCGTTCACATCACCGAGGATCTCACATGGTCCGCTCACACAGACGCAGTGCTGAAGAAGGCACATCAGCGCCTCTTCTTCCTGAGAAGGCTGAGGAAGTTTGGAACAAGCCCCAGCATCCTCAGATCCTTCTACACCTGCACTGTGGAGAGCATCCTGACCGGCTGCATCACCGCCTGGTTTGGAAACAGCACTGCTGGCAACTGCAAAGCTCTGCAAAGGGTCGTGCGAACTGCCTGCCACATTGTTGGAGGTGAGCTTCCCTCCCTCCAGGACATCTACACCAGGCGGTGTATAAGGAAAGCCCGGAGGATTATCAAAGACTCCAGCCACCCGTCCCACAGACTGCTCTCTCTGCTGCCCTCAGGGAGACGTCTCCGCAGCATCCGATCCCGCACTAGCCGACTGAGGGATAGCTTTTTCCCTCAGGCTATCAGGCTAATGAACAGTCAGAACTAATTCACCCTACATCACACTCCCACTCACACAACATGCCATGCACTGCACTTTAACACAGTTCTACCGGACTACACACACACACTGCACTAACACAACCTATCTGCTATCACTGGATACCATACAATGCACATCCACGACATTGCATATGTATAATCTGTTGCACCTTTGCACAACTAATCTGTTGTATAATGTATAATCTGTTGCACCTTCACATATTACTATGTATAGATGTATACATAATGTAGAATGTGTACATACGGTGTATAATGTGTATTGATAAATAAGTATGGCTTTATAGTACACTGTGTGTACTGAGTATATGTATGTGTTTTTTTGCACATTGTCTTCTGTACAGTCTGTAAGTATGTACTCTCTATATGTAAATTGTTTTTTTTTGCACTGTCTGGAGCACGCTCTCAAGAATTTCACTCACCAAGGCACTTGTGCTGTGGTGATGTGACAATAAAAGTGATTTGATTTATTTGATTTGATTTATAATGCTTAGAAGCCAAAATCGAAATATTTTTTTTAATTAGCAGCCACAGTGTAAGTGTAAACAGATGTTTGAATGTTTAGTTCTCTCTTCTATCATAAACAGGGCTTTCATGTTGGGCGTGCTGAAGCTCCTCTTCATGAGCGCGATCTCGCTTCTGAATTTTGAATAGCAAAAAATGCATCAAACAGATAGAATTTGCAAGATAATGTGTATATATATAGCAATAATAAATGTATGTGTGTTTTCTTAATTTCTCCAGAACTGATAGCAGAACCTTTAAAAACAGAGCTTATCAATACTCCGGTCTTTCATAATTTAGCCCTGGGTTTAATTAAATAATTAAATACTGGGTTTCGGTACCCATCCCTATTAGTTAGTCAGTAAAATGAAATGACCGTTAATTTTTTAATTACGGCTTTATATATAGAACACAGGAGAAAAGCGAGTGCAGATCAGAGGCGCGCTGTAAAGAAACACAAACAAACCCAGTGTTTATGGTATGCTTTTCAGACTATGCTTAACCTCGGCTTAATTTCAGCTATAAAATTGAAATTATATTATCATTATAATGCGATTTGACTACTGATGTCTACACTTTATAAAAAGCTTATTTCAGACATAAAACTCTGCAAAAATAGTTTGTTTATGATTGAGAATAATTATTGAATTATTCCATTAGAATAAACAGAAAAAATCTGCAAAGTTTTAATTAGTTTACATGGTTATGACAACTAAGAAAAACCTGCAGGGAACTTCTCTCTAGGTTATAAAATAAAATCTAAAAATAACCTGCAGGGAACATCCCAGGAACGTTCTCTGTAGGTTATAAAAATAAAGCTTTACAATAACCTGCAGGGAACGTTCTATTTAGGTTATTAAAAGAGAACCTATGGGGAACGTTCCTAGAAAAATAACCTAATGGGAATGTTAAGGGAACGTTCTGTGTTTGTTTTACTAAATATTTGTGTGAATTATATTTTAAACTGTATATTTTAATATAAATAGACTATTTTATGTATTAAACTATCAGACACTATCAGAAAAATAATTATCATCAAAAGCAGTCTAATTGGAAAAAAATACATGCACAAATACATAGATTAAAATGCATTTATATTTACATAGAATGGAAGATATAGAGTATGCATGTTAGCTTGCTTATTGTACCCAAGAGCATAATTTATATAAGCCCACATGACTTACTAACAAGAAACTATGCTTCTAAACCACAGGTCGAGGACTGTCGTTTCAACCACCTGGACGAGCGCTTCTAAAATAAATGAATGATTCAGCTGCGGGCGCCATCTTCTGGCGAGACGTGGGAATTCATTCGGCGCGCGACTCTCACAGTGCATTATGGGTTATCTCTAGCCATTGAGTGTACATCGGTTGTACACTTGTTTTTGCAGTGCATTGTGGGATTGAATGAGTGCACTCGAGAACGTCCACTATGGTTTCGAACACCACTTAAAATGGCTGTTCCCTCAAATAGGGCACTATTTGGTATAGGAGGCGATTTCGGATACAGCCAAGGTGGGAGGCAGGCCCGTAGCCAGCTATGAGGCCACCGAGGTCCGGGCCTTATTAAATTTTTTCATGTTCAAAAATAAATAATTTGTTCTCTGAATGACTCATTTGCTATTAAACTCCTCGTATGAATGTCTGCATGATATGTATAATTCAGCTTAGACAGCTTGCAAGAATATTTAGCGTCCCTGGTGTGAAAATGATCACTGCGAGATGCTGGCAGAGTGAACGGGTCTTCAGAGAGTTGTGTGTGAAGGCGCGGGCACTGTTGCCAGATCCAGTTGTTATAAGCATTTTAGACTTAATTTAACACTTTAGAAAGTTGATAAAGTCGGAAGTTGTAGTTTTTAGTCAGATATATCTTTATCTTATCTTATTTGCAAAAGATTGGAAATAATTTTAGTTCATTTTTATTTATTTTTAGCTCTTTGTTTGTTTTAGTAGCAATATCTACAGTGCATCGCCAGCACTTAAACTGACAGCAATAAAAAAGCCCATGGACAGGTTATTGCTGACAGAATAACACATTCTGTAAGGGAAGCGCAAGAATTATCATGATATTATCTGTCAGAAGTGCTATCAATACTGTCAAAAACAGTTGCATTTAACACTAGTACACACAGCTCTGTAGAACAAGTAGGGTACAGAATTAAATGAAATACGCAAAAACTAGCCACGAAGAATGCTATGTCATTCAGTATTGTTACATTTTCACAAATCGTGCTATAAACATTCATAAGAGTACTAGACAAAGTTATTGTAGTTATGTATTGTTGCATGAATAATAAATAACTGATAAAAGTATCCAGCCTTAAATATAGTAAAGTATTAATACATTTTGATGCAATAAATAGGGTATGATTTAAAAATGAGCATCCCTCCAAAACAGAGAAAACATCTTCCCCCTTCAATCTGATTACAAACGGATAATTTGGTTGCATGTAAATGTAGACAACCTTGTTTTAAGAATAACGTTTGAACAAGTGTTCTGTAAAACAGTGTTTCAGAATAGAATGCAAGTCAATGATAAACCCCTTCATCAATAAACCAGCTGCACTTAAAATTTAAAATTGTATATATATATAGGTTGCACTTTATTTCGATAGTCCACTTTAAACATTCTACTAACTATAAGTAACTTTGTAACTACGTCAACTAATTCTCATTAATTTGCAACTACATGTCTACTAACTCTCAGAGTAAACTGTTAGGATAGGTTTAGTATAAAAAGTTGACATATACTTGCAAAGTGTCTCATTCTCAGTGGGTCTCATTTATCAATCTAATGTAGAAACGAGCACAGATCCGAGTGCACAAATCAACTTACGACAGAGTTCACATGTGATTTATGAAACATTCGTATGCCGCCAATCCCATCATACAAAAGATTGTACGTTGATAAATGTGGCGGCTGAAAATAATCGGCATTTGAATATCACGCCCCTAAAAACAGCCCGGTTTAGAAGCCTCGCCCCTAGAGTTTACGACACAGAGAAACAAAACACGGCCAAAAAGAGGAAGTAATCTCATGAAAGAGAAATTGATCTTACTCTAAAAACACCCTTTAACCTTATAATTGCAAACAATGGCATTAATTTATATGTATATTTAATACCAGTAAATATAACAAAACATTTATAAACATTATAAACACTATATAGATTATTTACGTAGATATACTTAATCCAGAACAAACCCTTTAAATGTAACGGTATTACAGAACAAGACTGAAAAAATTAGTAGCTATAAAATTTTATATTAAACTATGAAGTAAAACACAAGTTGGGCTATAGTGGCATTCATTATAAACAGAATAGCCTACAACGTCAAGCTAAAATGAATTTATTATAGCGAAACTAAATGGCATTGGGCTCACAAGCCTCTCTCATTCGACATCAAAATGTTTCCATTTTTGCCATGTAACATTTGGTTGCTAAACTATTATCTACTATGATGTAAACAAGGCTTTGTGCTTTTGTTCCAATATCCACTTAAAATATCACCCTTCACATGCGCAAAAAAATGTATTCCGTTGCTGCATGCTGATTTTACTGTGGACCTTGTAAATTGAGCAGTGTTACTTTTATGTTTAGTTGACTGCATTTTAGTTTGATTAAGGGCTGAAATGTCAAGTTAGTAAAGCTGAAAGGTTGTGTGTGTGCATGTGAGGCACCTGCGTGATCACCGATCAGTTAACTTTTTAAAGCTAAAGGTATAAAGAAAACAAATAAAATGCATTAAGAGTGTCACAAAAACGAAAGTGGCCAATACTTGTCGGACTCTTTTTCTTTTCTTTTGTTAATCTGTTAATTAAAATAAATATATTTAGTGTATCCCAATTTATTTTATTCCTTTTATAATTTCTGTTCACTTCCGAAAGGTTAAGTTAAGTTAATAAGGTTAATAAGTTATTAAGCAGACAGTCTACTAATACTCTAATGACTGCTAGTTGACATGTAATTGCAAAGTTACTTACTGTTAGTAGAATGTCTAATGTGGACTATCAAAATAAAGTGTTACCTATATATATATATATGTTTATAGATCTGTTGTTTAAATTATTACTTGCTGCTAGAAAGGAATATTTTGTTTTCTACCCAGGGCTCAACGTTAAGGATTTTTTTCTACTGGCCCGGTCGGGCCTGTGGTTCAAATTTTTACTTGCCCTGTCAACATTTTTACTGGCCCTGCCACAATTTTTTTTATAGTTATCATCTACAGTATATTATCTTGCATTCCAATAAATAAGCTTATATGACACTAATATTTTAGATACAAATAAAATTTCACAATTCTGTATTTCAATATCGATACCACAGCAAAAACCACTAGCTATAAATAAACTTTAAATGTATTTATTTTAAATAAAGTTCAAACATTATTAAAGACAAGTGAACAGCCAGCACTCTAAAAAATGCTGGGTTAAATACAACCCAGCACTGGGTAAAATATGGACAAACCTAGCGATTGTGTTGTTTTCAACCAGCAGCTGGGTTAAATGTTTAACCCAACCTTCTGGTTAGTAACACAACTGCCATGTCAAAAATAACCAAATCACTGGGTTTGTCCATATTTTACCCAGTGCTGGGTTGTAATTAACCCAGCATATTTTAGAGTGAGTAAATTAGAACACACAAACAAATTGCAAGTAATAGCACAACTAAATATAGGCCTATAGCACAAAGATATAAATTAAATTACACTTTATGTTTTTAGATGTTCAGGTACAGAAATTGAAAAATCATAACACTCTTCACCTATATTTTTCATAGCCATTTGAGATTAGGGGCAACCCCTGCATTTTAATCATGAATTGATCAAAACAAAAATGTGCAATGTTTGATTCATATTTTTATATCTGTATAAAAACATAATGGCCTTAACTTTAGCTTTGTAAAATTATGCTACATAAAACATTGCACAAAACAGAAATAGCAGACGGGCTGAGTGAGATGCAATTTCTCTCTCTGACAGCAGGTGGCGCTTAACAGCAACAATACAACTTTTCCTAGTTTACCACTGTTAAACACAGCAGCAGTGCGCCTATTAACACTAATTTAAATGTATTATACGTAAGCAAGATGAAAAGAAAACCATGTAAACTTTTCTGAAAACAGTCAGTTCCCCTCAGTAACATTCATATAAAATAAAATTTTTGGATTTTCTTCCTATATTTTGCGCATTGTGAACAGTGATCTTGTTCTGCCTGCTACAGCATTTTCTCCTCTTTGCGTCCGTCTTCAAAATCTCTGGCATCTGTTAGTGGCCGATTACAGACTAATTATAATAATAACGTAATATTTCCAAACAAATTGCATTCTGGAAAATTGATTGCAGTGCAGTTTGTGTGCAAGCACAGAACAGAAGATAGTCTGAAATAAAATAAAAATGTCCGGCTGATCGGTGCATCTGTACTCCACTGTATAAATTTAATATAAATTAATCATTGTTAAATTTACAAAGTAACTTGGCAAGATGGGTATTTTGACATGGGTATTTTGGCGGCTCGTGGCTGTCTGTGAGCGTGTTGCACTGTTCACACAAAACAGAACACTTTTGCTCCCGGATGCTTTTTAATCGCTTGAACTTTTAAATTAACAAGGCTTAAAAACTGACAAATCTGTCTACTGTCCCGAGCGTCCTTCACGCTGGCCATCGGCAGTCCTTATCGTCGAGTCCTGCTACCTATTTCTATTTAGTTTTCTCTTTGGAGTTTGTATAGAGTTTATAGAGGGGGGCGTGGTTCAGCAAAGTCTGCAGTGGGAGAAAGACTCAGGAGACAGCGGTAAGTAAGTGGGTCAAGTGCAAAATGAGGAACACCTGTGTCTGATTGCAGTAATTGTCGTGGAGAGACCAAATAAAGCCACCGTGGAGCGGGAATTCAGGAGAGACGGGGTGGAGACTCGGGCGGATGGTCTGTGGACGGGAGACAGCCAGAACGAATACAGAGAGTGAACGCTGAGACAACCGAGAGAGTTGATGTACCGAGGACGCGCAGAGTGCGCACCTGTTTAAGTTTATCTGTGTACAATAAATTACCCGAGTCTTCACGAGCCAACCCTGTCCACTTCCTTCCTTCTTACGAACTTTGTTACACGCTCATTAAGAAAATGTATATTATCCTCGCAGGGTAGTGGAGTAGCTTTCCAGTCTGTGACAGTTTTTATGCCATGCCACATGCACTTGGTATTTGTAGGATCAGAGAATAAACCCTGTATTTTCTGGCTATAGGCCGTTTTGCAGCCCTAATGGCCTGATTTAACTTGGCTCTTGCTGTTCTGAGCACAACCATATCACCAGTTTTAAATGCAGCATTTTGTGCATTTAGCATTGCACGTACCTCGCCAGTCATCCAGGGCTTCTGATTTGCTCATATAGTGATGTTCTTAGTGACACCTACATCCTCTGTACACTTCTGAATAAATGCAGACACAGATGCAGCATACTCCTCCACATTGATATGTTGATTAACAGTCGCAGCCTCTTTGAACATATCCCAGTCAGTATGGTCAAAACAATCCTGCAATACTGTTTATTTCCTAATAAGCACAGGCCTATATGCAGGAATTAACATCACAGAGAGATAGTCAGAGGAGCCGATGTGGGGGCGCGGGACAGCCTTAAAAGCCTTCTTGATGTTAGTATAGGCTAAATCCAGTCTATTTAGACCCCTGGTGGCAAAATCCACATACTGATGGAAATTAGGGAGAACTGTCCCCATGTTAGCATGGTTAAAGTCCCCTGCCACAATAAAAACACCCTCCAGATTTGAGTCTTGCAGATTACTGATAGAACGATAGAGCACATTCAGGACCTCCTTAGTATTTGCACTAGGTGGAATATACACTGTTGTGATGATAATAGATGTAAATTCCCTAGGCAGATAAAATGGTCTGCATTTAATAGAAAAAACTCTACATCCAGAGAGCAATAACTTGAGACCACTGCAGCATTGTTACACCAGCTGTTGTTTGTGTAAATACACACACCGCCACCCTGTGATTTTCCACTGAGAACACAGCTCCTGTCTGACCTGAATATCATCATCTGGAACAGAAGGGTTTAGCCATGTTTCCGTCAGAATTATAGTACAACAGTCTCTCATCTCCTGTTTAGTTGTTAAGTCCAGCTTCAGATAGTCCAATTTATTCTCCACGGAGCGGACATTAGCGAGCAGAATGGATGGAAGAGGCGTTCTACATGGGTTAGCCTTTAGCTTAGCTGTTAATCCTCCTTGGCTGCCGTGCGCTTCCACCTCCACCGGGAGCGGCCAGTAGCTGTGGGAGACTCCGCTGCTACACAGGCCGCTGGGTCTGGCTGACATAGCAGTCCGAGGCTATGCAGAGTGTCCCGAATGATCATGTCTACGATCCCTGAACTCAGTCCTCAGAAGTCCTATTCAGATGGTAATTGTTTCTCATGTGAACATATGAATGATAACTCATGAATTTGATGATTTATTCACAGTGGAGAAGAAAGATGTGTGATCATTATGAACCTAGGAATGCACTGCTGACATCCCAGGTGAAAAACAAGTACACTTCCATAATATACTTAAAGTGCTCTAATTAAAATGAACTTTTAACATACTATCTTTGTATTTAAAACACATATTTAGCTACAACTTGTAGTACACTAATGAATGATAGATGTGTTTAAGTATACTACAAGTGGTAACTAAATACTTGTAACACTGATTCCAGGTATCCTGAGAGGATAGGCAATATAATTAATTTTATTACATTTCCTAAACCCAAACAAAACAGAGCAAAATTTTCCTAAGCATTCAACCCCAATTCCAATGAAGACAAAAACTTTCATTTTCTTGTTGTCATGCATCAGAACATTAATGTCATCTTGTGCTTCAGCAAAGTATCTCTGGCTAAAACTAACGTTAAAGTTAGTGAGTCCATGCTAATAAACAAACCTACATAGAAGACTGTTCTCGCATCATGTACAGTGTAGGTCAAAAACACATAAACGAAGGTCTACATTTCAGTGCCTCTCCATATGAAAATGGTTAGATGTAAATTCATTTCTAACAGACATTTCTTGCTGGAAGAAGGACCATCACCTTCAACTCAACCTAGCTAAGACAGAACTGCTTGTAGTTTCAGCAAATCTATCACTTCATCACAATTTCACCTTCCAGTTAGGCTCATCAACCATAACTCCTTCAAAAACAGCCAGAAACCTTGGAGATTTCAATGATGATAAGCTAAATTTCTCAGATCACATTGCTAAAACTGCCCGGTCCTGCAGATTTGCTTTATACAATATTAGGAAGATTAGGCCCTTTCTTTCAGAACATGCTTCACAACTCCTTGTTCAAGCTCTTGTTCTGTCCAGACTTGAGTATTGCAATGCTCTATTGATAGGTCTTCCAGTCAATTCCTTAAAATCTCTACAATTAATCCAAAATGCTGCTGCAAGATTAATCTTTAATGAGCCAAAAAGAACGCACGTCACACCTCTGTTCATCAATTTGCACTGGCTACCAATAGCTGCTCGCATAAAATTCAAGGCATTAATGTTTGCCTTTAAAACCACCTCTGACTCTGCACCCCTTTACCTAAATTCAGTGCTTCATACCTATGTGCCCTCTAGAAGCTTGCGTTCTGCAAGTGAACTGCGCTTTGTTGTGCCATTCCAAAGAGGCACAAAATCAATTTCACAGACTTTTTCATTAACTGTTCCCATCTGGTAGAATGATCTGCCAAACTCAATCCGAGCAGCTGAATCCTTAGCCATCTTCAAGAAACGGCTAAAAACACATCTCTTCCATTTTATTTGACCCTCTAACTCTAGCACTCTCTATTCTAATTCTATTTTATTTTTCAATAAAAAAAGCTACCTTGCTAAGTGTACTGCGTTAGGCTAACCGAGACTTGTCATAGCACTTGCATGTTGTTGCTCTTTTGTAGGTTTTGATTGCTTCTATTGTCCTCATTTGTAAGTCGCTTTGGATAAAAGCATCTGCTAAATGACTAAAATGTAAATGTAATTTAATCGTACCCTGCGATACATGAACAGTGTTGATCCTGCATGTTGTCATCCACGATCGTGACGACCATTATATGAGACTTTTCCCGCTTGCAGGGCCGCGTTATCCTAATGGGCAACATGGGCTGGAGTCCAGGGCCCCGAACAATAGGGGGCCCCCAGTCAATTCTCTTTTGCATTATATAGGGTTGTCAACCGTTCCATATAATAAAGAATCGTCCCGTATTTAAGGTATCAGTTTGTACGTATTTGCAGGCATACGCCGTATGACCACATAGACTATACAAATAACAAATAAATTATTATTTTTCCAAAGTATTATGTGAATTGCGAACATAGGCGCTCAAGGAAGGCTTTAAGACCAAGCGGAATCCTTTGCCGCCTAGTTGTTCCCGCTTCACGTTTTATTCTGCAAATCAGTTTGGTCGAATGCAAAGACGTGATTATTGATCGTAAGCACAGCATCCAGCAAGAAAACATACTATTTGCAATAGTTGGACCGAGGCTATGGAATAACCTTCCTTTATTTGTGAAAGCTTCAAATTCTGTCTACGAGTTTAAAACTAAATTGAAATCTTATTTTCTTACCTAGGGATTTTAAACTTTAAGTTTGTAGGGTATGTTAAATTATGTTTTTAGTTTACTGATGTTTTTCTTTTTACTGGGTTTTTATCTTATTTGTACAGCATGTTCATCTGCTGTTGTGTTTGTCAGTGCTTAATAAATACAAATAGCTGAGGGAATGTCTTTCACTATTGTAAGTTAATGTTGGTAAATAGAGAAACAAAATTATAAATTTGTTAAATGTCTATAACTTCTGGCACAAGATAAGAAGAGCAGGAAGAAGCCCTTTTAGTGGTGAGTAATATTAATTTTAAATTGTCCCTGATTGGTAAGAATATTACTTGATAATATTGTTTAATTTATGTACATAATTGTTTTGCCTTCTATGGGATTATGACATGCACATTGTGTTTGTTTTTATTTCATGAGTATATTGTGAGCGTCTATAGCCTACAGTGTTTGATAGCATTTTTTATTTTGATTGGTGTGTAATGGAGGGGGGGGTAGGGGGCCCCCAAAACTGCGTTAGCCCAGGGCCCCGCAAACGTTTAACCCACTTACATTGTGATCTGTATACCCTCGCTTCAAGTTAACCACCGTATATATTTTGAAATCTTTTATATATATCCCTCCATGGAATATTTAATTCCCACTTGAATGGCGGCCCCTCTATATCCAAAAAAATAAAAAAAACAGTGGGACAAGGTTTTCACACTGACAGCTGTCATTGTAAGAGAGTGAGCAACTCCATTTGTTTGTCCGAGGGAGCAACAGTAACTAAGGGGGGTGGGGCTTACCGATAGGTTGATTGTGAAGTTAATTGGCAAGCCTAATGATGACGTAATTGTAATGCCATGTCAGCATGAAGACACACATGCAGAGAATTAAAAAACAGACATTATTAATTATTCCTCATCCTCTCACTGCAGAAAGTGAGATGGTCACCTGACCTACGTCACTAACTCCTAAAGGCGCCTCATTGTCTGCATGTAAAGCACCACCCCCAGCACACGCTTTCCTTCGTTCGGGGACAGAACAAAGGAAATTACTTTTCTGTTTCTCTTCTCACAGGGAACACCGAAACTCACGTGTTCCTGTATGCAAAAAGACATTCATTTATTCCATCACTTTTAAAACAATGTACCACAAGAAACAATATATATTAATGTTGTACTTTGTCTTCTATAAGCTTGCTGTGTAATGGAACCGATAGTATTTTCGTAACATGTGCGTATAACTTTTTCCAGTAATGTTATAGCGTGTTTAGATTTATATGGACGGTCGCGAAAATTTATGAATCAGTGATGTGACAGATGTGGTGATATTATAAATGGGTAAACGTGATAACACGTTACATAAATATTTAAACTCTTATTTTTCGCCACATGGTTAAAATGGTATGCCCCAAGGACATGGGCGGGGCTCCGCCCCACACGGACACTGATTCGAACAGCCGCCTGTGGGCGGGTCTAAATCGGACTGTTTAAAACAAGGCGCCAGTGCTCGGTTCTCTCTCTCTTGCTTCTCCCCTTCATCGCTCTCCAACTCGCGCACGGACGATCCGGAAGCCGGTCCGCTGGACTCTCGCCTTAACATCGGCTGAGGCAAACCATCTAGGCGAATCCAAGACTTTGTAAAAGCCGTAACATCGCAGAACCACAAGCGTAACGACGCTTTCCATCTCAACGCAGAACCAGCATCAAACAGCCTTCATGCTCCTCCAACACGGCTTCCCGGTGACGTCACGCAACAGCAGCAGAGATTTCAAAGGAACCACGTGTTTCCAAACAAAGCCACCAGAAGAAACACGAACCAACCCACGTGGCATCCGAGACAAAAGGATCGGACATTTCCGTGAAGCAACACGTGGAACGAATAAGATATCCCGACCTGCTTAACCAACATAAAGCAAGTATTTTCAAACAAAATCTCTTATTACTGAACTGTGAATTGATCTGAATGCAGGAAAGAGTACAATTCTCTTCGTGATCTTCCTTTTGGTTTAAGTTTTGAAATAGTTAAGAGGGCTATTTTAACTTTCTGAAGTTACTCGCAAAACTCTTGTTTGTATGTGTGTGCGTATGTCTGTGTTTTAATAGTAATAGTTTAATAGTTTTAATAATAACCGTGTTTCATTTTATAAAGAATTGTCTCTGGGATGTGATTTTTCAAGTATTTCAACCTTATATTGCCAAAAAAGGTCACGTTACCTCGTTCAAAAGTTGAGAAAGATTATTAATCTCGTTTTATTGTTCGTTGGCCACGAGGCAAGAGAAACGAGATTGATAAAGATATGCTGATGTTAATGGTCGCTGGACGAGTCGTTAACACGGTATAATCATAAGTTAAATATTAATATTACTTTAATCAAAGCAATATTGAATTAATAATAAATACTTCCCCAGAGCTGAAACAATAGCTTCGTTTTAAATATCTTACATAGGGTGGAGAATGCGGGCATAAATATTAATTTGAAAATCAATAAACATCCATCAGAGACAATAAGGGTATTTCTCAAATTTTATCCGGAAAAATAGAGTAAATACAGAGAAACAAGCGGTTATTTGTGATATTGCATTCTTGTTTGTGAAACACAGTGCGTTTTGAATGAAAGAGAGTGTAACTGTTAACTCGAGTTCACTGAGAAGAACTGAAACTGCAGTAAATAATTAATATTCGTGATTAAGACACGAGGAGTCGCTTTTCCAGCGCATGAGAGTTAAGACGGGCGTGTTCCTCGTTGCTCTCCGATTTAAGGCCTTTGTGGTAATGATTTGTTAAAGTGCTTGTTCCACTGCAAACTCAACCACGTTATTCTCA